>JAJJWW010013285.1:0-18443 GCA_023531295.1 Papaver armeniacum | reverse complement strand
TCAACACCGGACTTGAGACTTGAGCAATATCGGACTTGTGACTTGATCAACACGGACTTGAGCAATACGGACTTGTGACTTGATTAATAACGGACTTGTGACTTATCTAGATCAACACCGGACTTGTGACTTAATCAACACCGGACTTGAGACTTGAGCAATACCGGACTTGTGACTTGATCAACACTGGACTTGAGACTTGAGCAATACCGGACTTGTCACTTGATCAACACCGGACTTGAGACTTGAGCAATACCGGACTTGTGACTTGATCAACACCGGACTTGAGACTTGAGAAATACGGACTTGTGACAATCAACAGGACTTGAGACTTGAGCAATACCGGACTTGTGACTTGATCAACACCGGACTTGAGACTTGAGAAATACCGTACTTGTGACTTGATCAACACCGGACTTGAGACTTGAGCAATACCGGACTTGTGACTTAATCAACATCGGTGTTTGGACCCAATACCAGCCTTGTGTACTCCAACGTGAATGTGTGTTCTGTCGTGTGTGACTACACCTCTCACGCGTTTTTATACAAGTACTTGACTCATGTCTTTTATTGTAGAATGAAGAAAAGAACTCTGTTGAGATGTCTTACAGGGATAATCTTGGTGCCAAGTCATGAGGTGTTGACACTTCAAAGATATCATAGAACATTGATGATGAGTTGTTCACCGCGCCCTTTCAACTATATGAAAATATCCGTTCCACCACGATAACCCTTCTCTATCGACTTCAAGGTTTTCATGCTCTGCTGGGCCCTCATGAAGGATGGATGAGGCGTATGTTGAAAGCAATGAGTACATCAAAGATAACTTGACCGGAGCGCAAATTATTGATGTAGCTTGAGTGTTGAAAACGGCTCGAGAGGATGTTAAAGTGGTTTACTGTGCGAATGTTGAGGTGGATCCTGGAGAGAGTGTTGAAGAAGGATTACTGAGCCAACGTGGGTCCCGGAGAGAGCGTTAAGGCGGCTCTTGAATAGACCATTGAGGCGGCTTTTGCTAGAGGAGCGTTGAAGTGTTTCCCTCTTGATTCGATTTACCCTTGCGAATTCCATGCTTCTTGACTGACCATCTCTCTCATGTTGAATAATTTCTTGACTGACGGTGAAGGAATTTCATCTTTGAGCCTCGAGTCCCCAGCGTGGTTTACATGGTTTATTCGTAGTGGTTGTTGTCGAGTCAAATATGGAATATCTTGGACATTGTTTCATCATTGTGGGAGTCGTGCATGTGGTACTGGAGTTGGAGTTGACGGACGCGCAGGATGTTGTATCTCGGTGGTTTTCCTCTTGCTGCTTCAGGGAACTGCTTACCGAAGGCTGAAGGTTGTATCGCCTATTGGTAAGATATATGCCCCTACAAATATTATGAGGCTCTTCATTACCGGCAGGCCTGGTTCTTTCTATCATGGCATATGTTGTTGTAGATGAGCGTTCAATAGCTCCAGAGGATGACCAAAAGCGCGGATTCTCCAACATAGCATGATAGACATGTACCACTTTGTCGATAAAATGGCTCGCCGGATCTTGTTCGACCATTATCGATGAGTGAGTTGCCGGATCTTGCTCGATATGACGCGTGGACATCGTTATCTTCTTGAGGCTGCTCCCTTGAGGTATCGGCTCCAGTGGAAGATTGTCGTCATAGAGCGTTGATACGTTGCACCGGCACTCTTTAAACCAAATGGCAGTATGGTATAATAAAAATTTCCGAGAGGAGTTCGAAAAGCTATCTTACTTGCATCATGCTCGTACATCCTTATCTGGTTGTAGCCGCTACATCCATCCATGGAGGAGAACATGCCGTGTCTATTGGTTTCATTTACTAACATGTCGATGTTAGGTAGAGGAGGATCGTTTTTGGAGCAGCACCTGTTCAAGTCTCCGAAGTCTATGCAGCACCTGATCTATCCATTTTCTTCGTGTCTGAATTGCAACTGTTTAACCGACTTGGATCCAGGTATGACATGTAGATGATGGGTGACCAATTTTCATCTAAATTCGGCATTTCTTCATATCTCCAAGCGAATATGTCCTGGTACTCTTTGAGAAGTTCCACGAGCTTCGTGCGTTTATCCGTACACAAGGTTAAGCTGATGGAGATAGGCCTAGGAGATTCCTCAACGATTTCAATCTCATCAGTTGTGGAGTTGGTGCCATCTTGCATCATTGTGGAGCATCTATCACTTGTTCTTGTGGTTCGTTCTTTGTTGTAGCATTCCATTGGGTGGAGAGGCTAGTAACGATGCTCCCGCTAATTCATAATGGCAGTGTCGGTATACCGTTTTCCCTTTCTGGTCACGACTCGCCACAAAAGTTCGTTCCCTCTTCGTGTGAACGTGGGTCGTGGCTTCACAGGATGGAGAAGAATGCTTTGTCAGCAAAGATGCATCGTGGGTTTTAGCCCTCAATGATGCAAGCCGGTCTTCATCCTGAATTGATGCCCATGTGGGGAGTGGGGCGCAACGAACTTGTCTGATTCTTTTTTCCATGGAGCTTCTCCCGTATGTGCTGGTTTGGTTTCCATCGAAGTACGTCATTGTGGTAGGCTTCCGTACGACCTTTCCTGGGAGAACCTTGGATGTCCTGAGAGTCTTGAGAGTAATCACATTCGAAGACGCTCCTATGTAGATAAGGGTCTTCTGAAATCTCGAATCCTTGATGCGTGCGGTGACATGTAGGGCACGGTCGTGACCTTCCTCTGGTTGATTGCAGCAAAAACGTCTCTGCGCCGATTCTTGAGAGGTATGAAAGTTCGCATAAACTTTACACTAGAGAAACCGCTTCTCGATCCACCGGCCTCTGGTTCATAGTGAAACTATTGACTTGAGGAGGATCGTTGTGAGGATCGATCCACTAGTGTAGGAGTCTCCATGACAGACCGGCTCATATCGATGTCGCTTCTTTGATCGGTACATGGAGGTCCGCGCCGTCTGAAGTACCTTCTCCGGTGCGTTGAATGTGTTCCTTTTTGCTCCGGGGGCTGTCGCGGCTCTTGTGGCACCGATCGATTAATGTCTTAAGAAAAGTGAGTACCTCTTTCTGAGTTGCGGCCATATCCGTTTGAGTCTTAGCAAGAACTTCCTGCTTCTCCATCAAGTCTGCAATGGTAATGGGGGATGGTCCTCCTCTCGTCCCTCCGTCTCCTCGTCCTGATGAAGGAGTGGAAGTTGTTGCTCTGGTGACTGCCAGAGGTGTTACACTTGATGAGATGCCGGGATTTGCGGCTGCTCTGGCTCTGGTGATGGGAGGTGTTACACTTACTGGAACATCTCACGCTGGCACTGGTGGTATAAGTGACGACTCCATAAGATGTATTGACCACGGTAGCTCCACTGACAGGTACATCGACACCGGGAGTGTTATCCACACTAACTCCATCAGAATTGATTGCTGATCCAGACCTGAGTTCTACCATATTGAAATGTATTGATGATTGAATTGGTCCTAAGATCTACCCTTTTTGAAATTGATAAAATTGAATTGGATTTTGAAGAAATTGACTTTACAACCGAGAGATCAACCTCCCGCGGTGGTCGCCAATTGTTTATGGGTGAATACTATTTCTGCCGGTTTTGGTAATTTGAGGTGTGTGGATGAGAAATGAGTCTAAACCTTAAACAAATGCACTACACGGAGTGCTTGTAGATTCGAGAAATCAATCATGCAAATCCGGCCTAAACCAAGAAATGGCCGTTCCAGGACTTGTTTCTCACAAAGTGAAGGAGATGTGGTTGATCTTAGGGAGGAAGCGAAGAAGGTGTTGAGATTGTGAATGTGTTGGCTATGTATGACTTGTATCGTAAAGCAATCGGCTTCCAGGATGGGCTATCGATTCGTGTTTGAATGCGATGGTATCAACACTTGCCTCAGTTGTCTGGACTTGTTCTTGTTGTTCTGGAAATAGGGAGGAGAACCTATTTATACAAGTCATTTGAGCCTTATTCACGTCTCTCATGGGAAGTCATGGACGGTTGAGTGATGGAGTAGTGGAGTTGTGTGTTAGTATTACACCCACCGGTCTTGCCCACTTCTCCTGTCATCTCTAACCGTCCATGACTTCCTCACACATTTCTTGTGATGGCGCATTGCACGCGGCACGCCGTAAAACCGCCGGACCAATACCCCAATATGTATCCCCCTTTGTGACATGATTGATGTCTCAAGTGTGTGGATCGTGGGACCCACGAGAAAAGTAGCATGTAATGTTAGATTAAATAACTAAGTTATTTAGAAGTCGATACTTGTGAAGTATCATGTGTATTCTATGTGTCGCATCATGGTGTGGTAAAGTGACGGGTGGTGATCACCATGACGCCTCACCGACCAATTAACTCCGACCCGAGGTTGTATAACCAAGCTGGTGAAGTTGACGGACGAGATGATCTTTGAGACACTCATCTCGCGGCCGTTGATGGAATTAGGGTTTTTGAAGAGGTGCGCAAGCATCACTCTTTAGCTTGGTCGAATCCAGGTATGGGAGGTGTTTCGGAAAGGACCGACCGGGCATGCGTGTAGACGGCATGCTGGTGTACACGTCCATACCTCACTGTCCCATGAAGGTGCGATCTAGGCCACTCAATTTGACCGGCAAAGAGGAGCGGTTGAGATCCATTTGCAAATGAAATCCTGGTGCCGCAAAAGCCGCGCATCATGCCAATTTTGGGCGCGCGTTAAGACGACCAAGCTTGGTCGGACTTGGCCGATCAGTCCGGCGTGCATACAGTGGGATGGTGTATATACCTGTACTTCATCGTCCCATAGAAACGTGATCTAAGCCACTCAATTCCCAAATCGGTTTCCTTTTTTTGTTTCGGTTATTTTATTGGGTTGAGGTACCCCTCTTAAGTACCTATTTTTCAATGAAATTTCTTTTGACCGATAAAAAAAAAAAGAAACATTAGAGTTAGTGTTCTAGGTTTCTGACGGGAAGAAAAAAGAGAAGATTTTTTTTTTTTTTTTTTTTTTTTTTTTGGAAAAACTCTAGATTTTGATTTTCCAGAAATAAAATGAGTGATTTCAGTGAGAACAATTTTAGGTAGGTGAATCCTTCTATGATAAATAGAAACTAAATTGGTTAAAAGTACACAAAAAGACTTTTTTTTGCTTTCTTTTCATACCGGTTTACGGTTAGGTGGCGATGAACTCTTAAACGTAATTGGGGAGAATTGGGAAAAAAACGCAAGTTAAAAAAAACCCGATTACGACTAGGTAATAATAACAAGGAAAAACAACCGTAGGTTTGTTCTGAACAGTTTGGTTCTGCCAAGAAAAGAAAAACACCATAGGTTTTATTCTGACCCGAGTTTATTTGGTTGGTAATAAAAAAACCAACTGTATTTTTGTTACGGCCAGGTTTGTTTGGTTTGCAATAAAAAAAAAACAACAGTAGCTTTTGTGACCCGTGAAGTTAAAGAAAGTTATAGGTAAATAATATTTCCACCTTAATTAAAACGCGTTAGTTAGGTAATTACAGATTTGGTCAGTTTACTTAGGGAAATTCAGAAAATTTTTCTTGATCCCACATGAATCGAATATGAGTAATAAAGAAGTTTTTTTAGTTTAGGATATCTTACGGTTAGGTTTTGAGAGTCAAATCCAACCGTAAATATATTTACTGTTTACCAACCTAACCATAACGACTACAATTTTTATTTTATTTTTAATATTTACGGTTTTTTCCCTATTTCAACCAATTTGATCCTAATATCTCATGATCCTAATGTCTTGTTAGTTGGTTGTGGTTACAGAGATTTCAATTGACGACTATAAGTTTTTCGAATCGTGGATTAATCCAAAACAATGAAACAATCTCAATTGAAAAAATAGGGAAGGATTTATGGTTGACGAAGGAGAGGAAGATTAGAAGAAGAAGAAGATCATATTTTTGAACTAGAATTAGGTTTTGATTTTAGTTTTTAGGTTTTTATTTTAAATAGAGGGTAACTTAGATATTTTCTATTGCATCAAGACATCCCATAACCAAATTTTTAGTTACTAGGAATCCATGTGAAGCCCCTATTTTAGGTTTACATCCCTCCTTCAATACTTCCCATATGGTGCAGGATATCTGAATAATCCAGTCTTCACTTGCAGGTGTAACGATACTGAACCAAATCCCAATCCAAGTTTGAATATCATTTATATCAGCCATGAAATTAATACTTCCTGAGATAGAGGTTAGAAAAACTCTAGTAAAGGTGCAGTGCATAAGAAGATTATCCGTATTTTCCCATTCTTGCTTGCAGAACAGTCAATATCTCCTCCCAACATTCGTCATAAGTCTTTCACTGGTAGCCACGTTATCAGTGAGTCACTTCAAAGAAATAGTTTGACTCGTCTTTGCATTTTTTGAGCTTCCATAGGTCTCTCCACACTCTGTTTTCTACTCCAATATGACGTTGTATGCTTGTTGATGATGGATTTTTGACGAAGACCAAAATCGTAAAATCATAATTTTGCATATTTCTGACCTAGCTTCAGATGCGTATGTGAAATTCATATTTTAGGATTCAGACTGAGCGTACAAACCTCATGTCGTAATCTCTAACTGAGCGTATAAACTTCTCAGAGCACACATGAATATGCAATCATTAAAGTCTCTCAACTGAGATTTCAACATATTTCATTAACTGGGCAATTTCAGTATTCATTTCTATATAAAATGGAACACGATTGGACGACTCCTAGACAGATTGCCTGCTAGTATAGAGCGATTACGTCTTCAGGATGTCGCAATGCTCCCTGACTATATAGATTAAGCTTTCAGAGCGAGTATGATGCTTCTACTATCTCATACCTCGACTCTCGAATAAATATAATGCTCCTAGACAGATTTCCTGCTAGTATACATCCATCAATTAATTAATTCTAGTCACAATATTCATCAATTGAATTCCCAGAAAATAATCTGTTTTTATCTCATTACTCCGTTTCATGGCTTTTCTTAGCTAAATTCCATGGATTAGTAATAGATATTCATTTTTCGGGCATTTGGGCCACCACCGAGTAAGCCCAGAGAAAATGGTGCGAGTGTATTTACACATTTACTCATCTTTTGCGCTTAATAATGCACTTTGTTTTCAAATAAATATTTGTATTAATTAATTTTGTATTTTAGGTACGAGCACCAAGAGCGAAGGTGAGTCCAAAAATATGGACGAACGAGGAAGTATAGAGACCTATGCAAAATAGGAAAGGAAAAAAAAGAGTTAAGAGGCGCACGGGCCCGGGCCTCATGGGCCGGCCATGCCGCCATGTGATGAGTGCCAAATAGTGCATATTTATACACCTTTTTATTGGCATTTTACTCATCTTTTGTGCTCAGAAATCAGATATTATCCCAAATTTGACTCTTGCTTTTGTTTTCAAGAATAAATATTTGTATTAATTAATTTTGTGTTTTTAGGTAATAAATAAAGCTCGGAGAACTGAGGAGCCAAAGGAGCGATGGAGTCGAGCATCTATGGAGCGGAAGCCCATTTAGCGAGCGCAACAGTTGCAACTTTGGTACCAACAAGTAGCAACTCATCTACAAGACATGGGCTCGAGCTATCCATCTCGGACCCCTACGACCGGATCCAAGCCCATCATTTACAACTGATAAGAGGCGCACTGTGCCCGGCCCTCAAAACCTGGGCTAATTGCTAAACCATGCCTCCCTTGCAAGCCTCTGTATGTGATGAGTGCCAAATTTTGTGCTTGAGTGCATATTTATGCGTGTGCATCCTTTTATTGGCTCTGCCATGGCTTTACTCATCTTTTTGTGCCAAGCCCATATTAGCTAAAGTAAATCGGGCTAGAACCCCATACTTTTACCACACCCATCCACTTTGGCTGCACCGTGTTTGAGCCATCTTTGTTTTCAAGAATTTGAAAGACCATATTTTGATGCGAGAAGTATAGAGACCTATGCAAAATAGGAAAGGAGAGCCGTTGAGATCTCCCTCGGCTACATCCTACGGTCGCTCAGCTTTGCATATCATTACTCGATGCTCCCGCTCCACACCAGATCACTCCGAGCCTCCCCTCAGCCGTTCAGATCGTACCCGCTTCATCCAACGCTCGCTGAGGCCTCTTCATCAAACCATGATGTGCCCGCTCAACAGCGAAACTCTCCATACCCTATACCCTAGTCGACCAACTCACTTCCTCTCTTCTTCTTCTCTTTCTTCTCTTCTCCTCTCCACCCGACAGAGCAGAGCTCTGCTCTTCTTCACCTCCTCCCTCTCCCTGACAGAGACAACACCACCACACCTTCCATCATCTCCCTACCATGTTTCCCATCACCACCAACCTTACCTGCAACAGCCGCATCCCTCTCTAGGTCTAGGTTTTCTCTCTCTTAGCTTCTCCAACCCTAGAAGCTAATTTAGAGAAAACTAGAACTAGGGTTATCCAACAACCATGCATGGCGTTCTCAGAGGCGATTGACAGAAGAGGAAAGCGATTCAGAGACGTGGGTGAGAGGTGATTTAATTTAATTTCTATTTTAAAGAATTTTAGGGTTTTGGGAAAGTTTTCATGTATAAATAGAAGATGAAGAAGATGTTTTAGGTTCGGGGCCTGGGCTAGCCAGAGCAATAATTAGGTTAATTTGTAGTTTAATTGTTATTTTGATGTTTTAATTACATTTGCTAGGGTTTAGATGAAACCCATAATCATCTGCTAAGTTTGATTCATAATTTGATATTGTTCTTGTTGTGTTATTTTGCTTAGGATAAATTTAATCTTAATACTTCAGCATGTTACTTTCACAGTGTATGCCATGCATCCACTGTAGTCAGATTATTTCCATGTTGTGTGTATTGCAATTCATACCTCATTGTCTGTTATTGATCCTCAGACTAGTTGTGCCCTGAGAAGACTTGGCGTGTGCCCTGTGATCCCTGCAATTCATACCTCATTGTCTGTTTTTGGCGCCGTTGCCGGGGACTTGGCGTGTGCCCTGTGATCCATTGCTTGCTTTGCTGAATTCCAGTTCTCCCCTGTACATATCCACCTTGCATTATTGTTTTTGGTCTTTGATTAGTATAACTTAGTTTAATTTCTGTGATCTGCACTTGTAACTTAGCCGCATTTTCAACCTTTCAGTTCATCACATAGTTGCATCTTGTCAGTGCATTGTAGTTTTGCATTGTAGATCTTATTAGTTGTATTAGTTTTGCATTGTAACTTAGCTGTATTAGCTGTCATTTCTTCTGCATTTTTGCATTCTGCATCTTAGTCCCAATCAGTCTAAGATACTCTCAGTGCATATCCTGTAGCACTGAGAACTGAGTTTGACATTGAGCTCTGTTGCTTAGCCCTGAGCTCTGAGTGCTTAGCTCTGTCATTGTAGCACTGTGCTTATTGTATAACATGGAGAACTAAGTTTGATCTGTTGAGCTCACAGGTGCATGTTACAAAGGCCAAAGGAAAGAAGACAAGGAAAAGCTTAGGATTTGAGGTATAAGCTGAGCTGCTGTGCAACCAGCCTGCAGTGTGCAAGCTGTGCTGTGAAGGCCAGTATTAGCCTGCGCTGTGCACCAACAGCACTGTGTACTCCCAGAGCCGTGTCTTTCTTGAGCAACATCATCCAGCACCCCTGTATGCTACAAACTGAGTGTCATTCTTGTGAGCTTGTTGTTCTCTGAATTTTTATCATAGGCTGTGCTGAGCTGCAAAAAGGTATGTTCATCTGTGCACATAACTAGTGGGCTGCACATAAATTTGTTCCTTGCGCAAACTGTGTTGTTCAGTGCATAAGCTTGTGCTACCCTGTTGTTGATGGTGGATTTTCGTTCAAGGTTGAGTTTGTAAAAAACCAGAAAAATCATGCGCTGACATCTTGTAAAAGATAAAGCCATTTATAAGTGTTGGATACTCCCTCACTTAATTCAGCCTTGTATTTCCTGTACTCATTATCAGTGTGGCATGATGACTGAGTGTTACTCTTACAGAGTAACACGAACCTCCAAGCACTATAATGAAACCATGTACGAAATACCCGTACAGGCTGATTCTCGGTGTGTTATACTAGCCCGAGCCCTCTCGGTGTGTTATACTAGCCCGATTGAGCCCCTCTCGGTGTGTTATACTAGCCCGATTGAGCCCCTCTCGGTGTGTTATACTAGCCCGATTGAGCATCCGGACTTGACTGTATCAGTCTCCGGATATGATCTGATCGCAGTCATCCAACTCCACAAGCATGATTGGATGACCACAGATCAATTCCATCACCCCCAAGCAGGTATGGAATACACACGGCCTTAGCTTGCCGGATATGATCTGATCGCAGTCATCCAACTCCACAAGCATGATTGGATGACCACAAATCAATTCCATCACCCCCAAGCAGGTATGGAATACACACGGCCTTAGCTTGCCGGATATGATCTGATCGCAGTCATCCAACTCCACAAGCATGATTGGATGACCACGCATCAATTCCATCACCCCCAAGCAGGTATGGAATACACACGGCCGACCCCGCATGGTCGACCATTGGCCTTTGCTTGCCAAGAAACCGTCCATACCAAGCATTATGGGCGGAAAACCCTAAATTAGGGTTTGCGGCATATTACATGTGCCGCAAAACGGTCTCAACCATCCATCTTCGCAGGTATAGATGGAGGGTGTAGATGCAGACTCAAAGGGCCCTGAGCATGTCGACACAATCACCATGTGACCGCCTACACACATGACCAGTCGGTCAAAACCAACCATGATTGGTTACAACAAATTCGTCCGCCTGAAAGAGCATGGTCGCACGGCTTTGCAAGCCAAAATTAGGGTTCAAGCCATCACGCGCGTCCATCTTCTCCGGCACGAATGGAGGGTCACAGATTAGATTGAGCAAGGGTCGGTCACACCAGCATGATCACCGTGAGCTCATCTACCTCCTCTTGCGGTCGGCCAAGGCATACCATGCCCGGCTAATCCAAAACGCCCGACCAAACTCACGCGGTTACATCTCCCAAATCCTAAACTGATCTCGACCGCTCAACTTCACCGGATGATTTGAGTGGCTTAGATCACGTTTTCATGGGATAATCAGGTATAGGTGTGAACACTAGCCTACCACCTACACGCTGGTATGATCGACCAAGACCGACCAAGATGGGTCGTCTTGGAACGCACGCCCAAACTTGGGATGTCATGCGGTTTCCAACTCCTTTGCGGCAAGGGATTTCTGCCGCAAACCGATCTCAACCACTCCTCCTTGACGGTCAAATTGAGTGGCCTAGATTGCATCTCCATGAGACGGTGAGACATGGACGTGTACACCATCATGCCGTCAACACGCATGTATGGTCGGTCCTCCACAAAATCCTTCCCATGCTTGGTTTCGACCAAGTCAAGAGTGATGCTTGCGCACCTCTTTAAAAACCCCGATTTCATCAACGGTCGCAGATGAGTGTCTCAAACATCATCTCATCCGTCCGACTTCACCGGCTTGGTTATACAACCCTGGTCAGGAGTTATTTGGTTAGTGAGGAGTCATTACCCATCACTTTACCACACCGTAATGCAGTACCTGCATAAAATACACACGATACTCCACAAGTATCGACTTTCTGAATAACGCAGTTATTCAATTCAAAAGATTACATGCTATCTTCCGTGGATCCACGATCCACATTCCAGACATCAATCATGTCACAAATTGGGGATACTTACTGGGGTATTGGTCTGGCGGTTTACAGCGTGCAGCGTGCAACGCGCCATCACAAGAACGTGTTAGGTGGTCATGGAAGGTTAGAGATGAACTGGAAAAGTGGGCAAGACTGGTCGTGTGTTACCGACACATAACTCCACTACTCCATCATTCCACTACCTCCACCTCCCACGAGAAACGTGAATGAGGCTCAATGACTTGTATAAAATAGGGTCTCCGCCCTATTTCCTACAACAAGGGAATAACGGAGAACAACAACAAGACAAGACAACAGAACAACACAAGTTCAGTCGACAGAAACCAAGTGTTAATACAACATCGTATTCAAACACCCAGAGCCTGCTTGCATCAACCGTAAGCTTGCTCATATTTCTGTTACAAGTCATAAGCAAGCCAACACCTTCACAATCTCAACACCTTCTTCGCTTCCTCCCTAAGATCAACCCCATCTCCTTCACTTTGTGACCGAAACAAGTCTGGAACGGCCATTTCTTGGTTTAGGCCGGACTTGCACAGATTGATCTCTCGAATCTACAAGCACTCACCGCGCAGTGCATTTGTTGAAGGTTTAGATTCATTCCTCATCCACACCCCAAATTACCAAATTCAGCAGGAGTAGTTTTCACCCATCAACACCTGTACACCTGCAATCAAACTAACCTGCACACAACCAGTGCTGAACATAAATCAACCCAAGCTGTGCTGTGTAAACCATACTTATTACCCTGTGCATCTTTACACAATTGCTGTTTTTCCTATGCTCTGCAAAACACCCCTGTGTGCTAGAATCTGAGTATGATTTTGATGAGCAATAACTAGGTTTACGCACATAACCAGAGTTGTAAATTTGTGCTGCATCTTTAATATGTGTTTGCATCATGCACTAGCCGCCATGCTAGGTCACCATCCCTGATTGTCTGTGATCTACACATTGCCTGATTCTCTTGTGCACTCATATAACCTGTGCTATATAGCAGCAGAAAGCACACCTCTGTGCTCAGCTCTGTGAAATGGTGTGACAATTTCTGTGAGTTGTGTCTCCCTGTGTCTCTCTCAACAAACCAAGCACTTCTGTGCTAAAAGTTGAGTGCCATCTCTGTGTAAACTGTGCATTTGCACATAACCAGTGCCAACACCAGAGCCCAGTTCCACTAGGCTTTGCTCAAACTGAAAATCATTTGAACTGGGCTTTGCAAACAACCTAGGCTGTGCAGCTACCCAACCTGGGCTCTTCTCACAGCTAGAGCCCACAAAAACCTAAACTGTGCACTGGGCTGCATAAGCTGAAGCCCAAATACTGGCCTGTGCATCTGGGCTGTTACATACCTGGGCTCTGCTTCTACACCAAACTCAAGCCCACCTAACCTAGCCTTCATAGTTGGGTTGTGCAAAAACCTAAGCCCACAAACCAAGCTGTGCAACCACCAGGCTTTCCAAGCAACCACTGAGCCATACCATTTTGATCCGCAAGACCTGGGCTGTAAACACAACCTGCATTCCCACAAAACCAAACAGCCCACCAAAAACCAAACAACAAGCCCACAAAAACCAAACAGAAGCCCACATAAACCAAATGAAACCCAATAATCCAAATGAGCCCACTACAACTGGGCTTTGAGTTCAATTTGAGTACTAAATCATGTCAGGATTTCGGCCTGCAACAGGGGATACAAACAAATCAATTAGAGAGCTTGCTTACGGGCACGCTTCACAGTATGAACTCCCCACATACCATAGTGATTTTAGGGAATATTATGAGCCTTCTCAGGGCCCTGACCTCACATACCCTAATCATTATGAGCACATGCATCATCCACCACAGGTTGAAAATGAACACTTTTCTCATACCCAGTCATCACTTTTAGATCAATTAGAAGCTCAAGTATCTGCTTTAGAAAGGCAATTACATGAGCAATCTGTCGAATCTAATTTCCCTAGGCAATATGAAATTTATGCATGTACCTTATGTGGTAGCTTAAACCACCCTGCTGAGAACTGCTATATTTTGCATGATTTTAGACAGTCTAAGGAAAACCATGATAATCCAATGTACGAATTGTCTAGAAGTGACTATGCTGGTAATCATTGGGACCATAATCAACATGAACACATGCATCATTCACCACAGTGGGGAGATGAACAATTTTATACTCCCCCAACTCCTAGTTTGCAATCAATAATGGAAACACTCATGGAGCAAAATGCTAGGCTTGAAATGAATGTAATGCATGACTATCAATATAGCAATATGTCTGAATTTCCCTTCTCTAGTGAACCTCATGCACAACCATACAATGAATATCCATATGAGGAATGCATACCCACTAGTGAAGACTCTCCTTCAATATAACAACTCACTATGATTCTTCAAAGGAACCTGATTGAGTTACAAAATGATAGGATTCAAAATAGTGTTTCTAGTCTTACTCATGCAACTAACACTGAATATGAACCTAATCTAGAGGTAGATGAGTACACTAAAAATACTACAATTTTGAATGGAGAGATGAATTTTTGCTATGATGATGATGACGATGAATATGAAGAGCATGTGTATTTTGAAAATGTAGTAGAATCTTTAGGTTCAGAGACATTAAGTGTCTCTTCTATGAACCCCATGAATGATGCTTCTTCTAATATTCATATATGTGATGATGATGTGGAACCCAGTGCAATTGTCCCGTGAAAATGAACATGATTTACCCTCTTCGACTTTAGGAAAGTGTGTGATGGTACAAATGATTTTATACATGAAAATATACCTAACCTCTCTCCTGAGTCACAGATTGAAACTCCTCCACCAAACCTAGGTGTAGTTTGTAACAAAATTGCAAAACCAACTTTTCTGAGAATGCCTAACTTAGGCTTAGAGCTTTGTGCTTCCCAAGTCCTCTTGGACTATTTCGTATCAAAGTATAACACTCTTAAGGAGCCACAGTTGGAATGTGTATGTCTGCCTGTTATTAGCAAAACTCATTTTGAGTTAGACCTTGTGCATGATGTACCTTTAATTTTGCAAGATTTTGTTCTCAAAAGCACACCTGTTGACAAGTTTAGGTTTGGGGGAAACTCATTCCCATATACAGCCTTACTTGCACTCTCATTTTATATTTGTGTAAGGCTGTTGATGTTTGTATATATTTTCTATTGGGTTGATCCTCAACTCTTTAGATTGTTGATATATGGTGAATTTTTGTATATAATCCAGTAGGACTTGTTAAATTTTTTCTTTCTTGAATCGGTTGAGTCTTCTTGTGCATATATTGTGCTAATCCGATATGATCTCCGCTGAGAATGTTGGATTCTAGCCTTGATTAATGAAGCTCTAACCTTGCTCCGCCGACATCCGGTAATCTCTTCCCTTTTCTCTTATCAGCATAGTTCTCTCGGTATGTGATTGTTTAAATTTTTCCTATCTATCGACACATTGAGGACAATGTTTGATTTAGGTTTGGGGGTGCATTTGCATATAGAGTTTTTAGTCTTTTTAACCTTTTATTGTATCTTAAAAAAAATAAAAAAAAAAAAAAAAAAAAAAATTCAAAAAATCTTTTTGTAAAAACCTCCAACTTTTAGAGATTTTAGAGTCACTAGCATGCTTATAGCTATGTTTACATAGAGAGTCTGACCGAAATAACAGAATTTGGAAGTACTGGAAAACGCAATCGGGTTTCTTAGTTGATTAGAGCGTTAAAGTTGGATTTAACCATACCGGGAGAGCGAATTAGGTCTTTGTTTAGATATTCGGTAGTAGAATTGTGATCACCCATAGTGGAGACTACCCATTTTACATCAAGTGAGGCACCAACCTTCAATTTTTTGCAACTTTCTAGAAAAGTCGTTAGAGTGTGTGTCACCGTACGTCAATTCCGGGTAGGAATGGTGAGCTACCCAACTTCGTACCACTTTCAAAGCACTACTTTTGATCTCTTGAGTGCTAGTTTTTGTCAATCATGAGGGTGACGTCTAAAGATGAAAACTCCTTCTAAATATCGATTTGCGTTAGCATCACTCTCTCTCTCAATCAATGAGACCCATAGAAACACATCATCGTCGGCAAAGCGGAGCATTATCAGAATATTGGAAGAAAAATTGATATAGTCCAAGGTTACATACAACAAAGAAAAAGAAGATGTGAATTAATGAAATTTGTGAAATCAAGACAATACAAGTTTTATCGTTTGTTGTTATTTTCATTTCAGTTACAAAAAAAAAAAAAAAAAAAAAAAAAAAAAAAAAATCAAGTTTTTGTAAAGTTCAGAAGTTCGTCATCAACAGTTGAAGACCGAAGATTGAAGACGTTTCTATGGTTTCTTATGAGAGAGTGATATTAATTGCCGATCGGGTGAGAAGGTAAGTGAGTACTCCCACCCCTTTCTAATGGTTGATTTCCTTTCTTAGAGATCATCAGAAAAAGATTCTTTTTGTCCACACTTCTGTGGAGTCTCCAGAAATTATTTCGGTAGGTTATCCTTCTTACCTACAACGTGTGCAGGATTTCTCTCTTTATTCCTGCCTGCACACATGAGAGACTAAAAAGCGATCTTTTTGAGTGCAATTATCATAAAACCCTAATGGTGAGGCGAAGTCGAGGCTTATGATCACAATCGAATCCGAATTCTTTCATATGCATGGTATGGTTACTTCTCGCTCGGACTTAAGGATGAGAATGCGTTCTTCGATAGTTCTAACTTCGTTACTAGCATGCGAAACTCTATATCCTCATAGCTTCTTGGAGGCTTGAGACTCTTTTACACTCGAAGTTGGAGAAGGTTTTGTGGGTACACCTCTGGTAAACCCTCACGAGACTACAACTCGTCCACTAGGGACACATAGGGGTTTAAAGGCTTAGTGCATACGCTAAATGCATTCGAGAGACCAGCGACAGTGGTATAGTTAGGATTTCTTAATTTCTGTTTCACTTGAGGACAAGTAAAATTCAGGTTTGGGGGTATTTGATGAGTGCCAAATAGTGCATATTTGTATTACACCTTTTTATTGGCATTTTACTCATCTTTTGTGCTCAGAAATCAGATATTATCCCAAATTCTGTGTTTTCTTTGTTTTCAAGAATAAATATTTGTATTAATTAATTTTGTGTTTTTAGGTAATAAATAAAGCTCGGAGAATCTGAGGAGCCAAAGGAGCAGAAAAGTGGAGTCGAGCATCTATGGAGAAGAAAGCCGAAGCCCGCGCGCGTAACAGTTGCAACCCAACAAGTAGCAACTCATCTACAAGACATGGGCTCGAGCTATCCATCTCAGACCCACGACCCGGATCCAAGCCCATCATTTCTGAGCCGTTGAGATCTCCCTCAGCTACATCCTACGGTCGCTCAGCTTTGCATATCATTACTCGATGCTCCCGCTCCACACCAGATCACTCCGAGCCTCCCCTCAGCCGTTCAGATCGTACCCGCTTCATCCAACGCTCGATGAGGCCTCTTCATCAAACCATGCTGTGCCCGCTCAACAGCGAAACTCCCCATACCCTATACCCTAGTTGACCAACTCACTTCCTCTCTTCTTCTTCTCTTTCTTCTCTTCTCCTCTCCACTCGACAGAGCAGAGCTCTGCTCTTCTTCACCTCCTCCCTCTCCCTGACAGAGACAACACCACCACACCTTCCATCATCTCCCTACCATGTTTCCCATCACCACCAACCTTACCTGCAACAGCCGCATCCCTCTCTAGGTCTAGGTTTTCTCTCTCTTAGCTTCTCCAACCCTAGAAGCTAATTTAGAGAAAACTAGAACTAGGGTTATCCAACAATCATGCATGGCGTTCTCAGAGGTGATTGACAGAAGAGGAAAGCGATTCAGAGATGTGGGTGAGAGGTGATTTAATTTAATTTCTATTTTAAAGAATTTTAGGGTTTTGGGAAAGTTTTCATGTATAAATAGAAGATGAAGAAGATGTTTTAGGGTTCAGGCCTGGGCTAGCCAGAGCAACAATTAGGTTAATTTGTAGTTTAATTGTTATTTTGATGTTTTAATTACATTTGCTAGGGTTTAGATGAAACCCATAATCATCTGCTAAGTTTGATTCATAATTTGATATTGTTCTTGTTGTGCTATTTTGCTTAGGATAAATTTAATCTTAATACTTCAACATGTTACTTTCACAGTGTATGCCATGCATCCACTGTAGTCAGATTATTTCCATGTTGTGTGTATTGCAATTCATACCTCATTGTCTGTTATTGATCCTCAGACTAGTTGTGCCCTGAGAAGACAGCTAGTGCTTGGGAGAGATACCCTAATTGCGATTAGATATCCATCTTAGGATAAGTTGATCATCTAAGTAATAAAGCCAATCTGTGATTAGTTGTACTGTGACAAGACAACTAATACTAGGGGTTGTTTAGTTACCTTAGTTGATGAGAAATTATCCATTGAAACCCTGGATAAACGGCAGACTTGCATCTCACCCGTTGTCCATTACAAGGGACAAGAACAATATTGAAGGTGAACTGGCTTAGCTAAGATTAGGCGGTGGAGTCGACACCCTAGTGCTTTACAATCTAGTTACATTTTATTTATCATTCCTTAGCTTAGAGTCACAAAACACTCAGCCGTTTCGGCAACAAAACCAATATTTGTGTCACAATATCATCTGGAATTCAGTTTAGGAAGCCTTAGAATCATAAAGCACCACAAGTCCTTGTGGGATCGACCCGTACTTGCCGCGTCTCCGATAGACGCCGTGCACTTGCGGTTATCACAAGTAGGCCATAAAATAATACACATTTCCAGGCCTACCACCATGGC
>JAJJWW010013284.1:0-134882 GCA_023531295.1 Papaver armeniacum | reverse complement strand
TGCAACACAATCATTGTCTTTGTAGCATTGCTCTCCTAACGACATCATCCATCTCGCAACCAGATTTATTGTCTATTACATCTTCAAGACCACCAATAATAACTCATCTCCTTTGTAACATCTTGTAACATCTTGAGCACCAATTTCTGTGGCCACTTGAGGTAAAAATCAGCTGTAACACTAGCACCATTGTCCCCTGTATCCTAGATATACATCTACGCTTCATTACAGCTCAAACACCAACAACCGAGCCATTTTAAGCGCACCCGTCTCGGTTCTCAAATACTACGTCACTGCAACCCAATGTTCACTTCAACAACAACAACTTATCACTAATAACTCCAACATTCATACTCCAATTATACATTTGCATATCTTGCCATTTCAAATTAGCTTCCAATCCTTGTTAGATGTAACCCTAACCAAATTGCAAAGCCATGGCATCATCAATCACTCTCAAAAACAACAACCTCGCCCACACAACTTCTTGTTATTCAGCTTGAACACAACAACCAACATACTAACATTATCCTTGCAATTGACATTATTGCCCATACCCTCGCTATTCTATTCAAACACATGACCACGGAACAACTTTTTTTCTTCTTGTTCTCATGACCACAACCACCATCTCTTTCTTGCTCTTTCTGCAGCCCTGGCAACTCTCTCTCGATTTCCAGCAACAACGTCTTAACAACAGGCTCATATGGCAGCCATCTCCATCTGCAATGAAGTATCTCCACCAGAACCAACAACAAAAACTGTTAATTTCAGATTCATACACAATTAAACCATCCATCACCAACTTACTACCATCAACTCATCGCCACCATCTAACCCTAGTTTTACTACCGGAGTCACACTCATCCTACTCTTCCCGATACTCCAACCATAGCGATGAAAAACCCAACAACTCTTCTTCCTTTTTGAACCATCTCCATTAAGCGAGTTCTTTCAAAACTACAACAACGGCTCAATTTCTCTCTTGTTCATCATTTAATGACCACAATAACTAATTAGGGTAAAACCATCCTTACTAATTAATCCAAGATCCTCTTATCACGGTCGAACCCTAGAAACTCGATCCGTTCAACCATCATCTTCCATGTTATCTACCCATGCTCTCATTTATTTTATGAGTGCTCAAAACCCATTGTTCTTCTTAATACTTTGAATCAACAACAGACTCTTATTTCTCGATTCACAGCAAAACCCATTTCAAACCCCATCATTCATAGCAACATCAATCAATCCAATATCACCAACTCATTTCTAGCAATCCCATATTAGTTCTCGTTTGCACTCGACAGAATCCATCGATTTCGGATTCAATTCTCTTCTCTTCTCTCGGTTTTTGGTTCTCGGTAGCAGCCGCCTTTCAGGTGAATAAGAGGAGAGTAAATGAGAAGAGAAGAAATATCTTCTCGATTGAACTAGGGTATAAGTGTTGGGATAGATCCACACCCCACATAAGATCCACCCCATGGGTGACCTTAGTTCTTCCTTGGTGCTCTTAGCGATTCTTTCAAGCAACCTTGGCTAGGCTCAGATAGTGTTCGCCATGAAATGATAAATTTTCCCTTTTTGCTCAAATTGGGTGATTTACTTTTCCCTCGTGTGACTCCATAGTACCTAATAACTCAAAAACACACGTAAAATACATAATTCAACGAAAAGTAACAAAGAAAGCATAACCAATAGATATTAATGAAGTTGTTTATGACACATATCACTAGGTTTTACTCATTTTCCTGGTGTGGCCGTGTGTATGGTTCCCATGGTGGGGCGTGCCTCCTTGGCCGGGCGCAAATTTCAAGCTAGAAGGGTGCGACCTTGGCAATGGTGTGGTGATGCGGGTCCCGCGCTCCCCATTTCTTTGCCTATACGTATTGTGACTTTGAAACAAATTGGCCTGCCCGGGATGGATCTCCTGGTTCCGATAAAATAATTTTCATGCACTTTCCGTAATAATTTCTCTTCGTATTGTTCCATTGTAGTTGTTTGAAGTGGAAGTAGCGTGAGAGAATTTTCGCTAGGATGTCATTTGAGAAAAGTTAACGGTATCAAAGACGTTGGCAATTCCAAGCCAAACATAGATGATGAGTTCTTTACAACGTCCGCACGATTAGGAAAACATCCCAAGTATGTGTCGATTCTTTCCGATCGTCCCGGAAAGTGAAAGGGAGAGCTCCGGTCGGTTCGGCCGGGGAGGAGTAATAAGGTTTTGTCTTCGAGAGGAAAGAGTATCATGCTTCTCCTATCGACTTTAAAATCTACGTGAGTCCGTAGCGTCCCTTTGAGAAATGGATGCGATTCATGATGAGCCCGGGAATGTGTAAAAACCGGTTTGACCAATGCGCGGATCATTGATCTTTGTCGCGGATTCCGCAGATGCTTCAAATTGAAAGATATTCCAGGCTTGGTTTGCTTTTATTTCTGAGATGGTGTACGGACACCCACACGGCCATATGCGGGTGGGGTGAAATGACTATCTCCTTAGAGAGCGTGGCGTATTGGGCTTTGAATCTTCCCGTAATAGGAAACCTCGATGTTCGTCTGCAGATGAAGAAGAATAAATGCGCGTCGCTCTGGTCGCGAAATCAAAAGGATTCGTTCGGAAAGAAAACGAGACGAGGTGCTTCTATGGCTGGTGGGTGTCTCAGTGGTTACTGATGAGTTGAGCCGATTGAAGAATAGTACGCTTCTTCATGTTGCGGCGTTCTTCGGCTCTTTGATTATCCGGAGAGATATTTTGATGACGGCTCGGGTAAGAAGAGATAAGGCAGGGAACTTATCAAGTTTGCCATAAAATTGGAAAAAGGTGTCGTTCTTCCTATTAGCGGCTTATTTATTGGTTCCTGGTGACACACTTGGATCAATCGGTTGCGGACATGTGCGCTTCCAAATGGCTACATGAAAGTGGATTCGTATATTCATGCCGCATTTTCTCAAGCGTGGGTGGGAGAACTTCAAAAGGTATGCTCCAAAACCGTTGACCGTATTTCCCGAGTCTTGGGTGGCTCTAGGATCTTGCGCTGGTCGAATAGGCGCCCAAAGATCGGGTCCGAACCTGGTTGGATTTCTTGAAACTCGCACATGGTTAATTTTCGTCCATGGAGCTCAGGTGCATGTTGTCATAACTCGAGATCAGTACCTTTGCTCTGCTCAAAGCATGTCTTTGTATCTGATAAAGAGGATATGAGTGTTGGAGAGATGGTGTTCATGCGAAGCCTGCACGCCCGGTCATGTGCCATCTTTCTTTCGAGGATCTTGCAAAGTAGTCTCTTACAATATCGATATGGCAGCTCGGCATATGGGTTTTGACCAAGGGGTCCCACTCGTTCGTCAACCAGTTGTTCCAGAAGTCCCGTTGCCAACTGTTCTCGATGCTAGTGTTCTTGTGCCGGGTAAAAGTCTGCCTTTTCTGCTTGCGGAACGAAATCCATCAACAACCTCCAAATATAACATATTTTCATGCAGATGAGTTTCTCGTTATCCATGGATTCGTGAATGATGTGGTAGAAAACCGTCGCAGTGAAAGCCTTCTCCTGCGGTTTTAGCGGAGCATCCATTCTTTGAGGGATCTTCTTCGCCTGCGAAAGTCCAGCTAGCCCGGATGCGGACAGTCCCCAAGCGAAGGGGAACGAAGGTCTAAAAGCGCGTGCAGGTGGTTTTTCGATCGGGTTCTACGCTCTTTTTCGACTTTTAGTTCTTCCAATATGCGAGTACGTATGATGTTCTTCCTGATTTAGTTGGATTCGTATATCTTCGTCTCATTTTACGAGCGTGCCCCCTTGCGTCTTGCCCAAGGTCTCGGCGGTGTGAATGCCTTTCTAAACTTGCACGTAGTCGAAGACGGCGTCTTGAGACGGAAGACGGCGATGTCTTTGAACCTACCCATGGTGAAGGGGGATCCGAGAAGGAAGAAAAAGTTCGGAGTCCGACGACGGGGAGGATAGTTTTTTCAGTAGCGGACGTTGAATCTTCCTCCGGCGAGTCCGAAAGTGAATCGGTGAGCCTTCCATTTCTTTCTTTCCTCTTCCTCTCTCCCTTCCTATTCTTTTTTTTTTTTTTTTTTTTTTTTTTTTTTTTTGAGTAAAACCAAATCTTGATATCCTAGGAGGAAACCGTTCCCGGGATGGCCTTGAAGTAAAGAAACCCGCCATAGTGAAGACGTAGCCATACCTCCAATTGCCCGAAGCCGTGCCGGCTAGTGACTTGGACATTGAAGTTCATCATCCCAAGACGTTGCACGACTCAAGTGGTGGAGAGGTACTCCCGAGAACATTCTTTGGCGCAATTGTAGTCGGGGGTCCCCTTCTTACAGGTTTCTTGATTCATTTGGGGCGCCACCTTTGCTCCTCCATACCGGTTCCTTATCCTGATCACGTGCCGATCGGGGCTTTAGTGTGCTGGCCAAGTATGCGGCACTATACACTAAGATATGGAAATATACGGACATATCGCCATGACCAAGAAAATTACTAGTCGATTTGCGATGATTAAGCGGGTGGAGGTGCTTTGTCTTCAATTGAAGACATGCAACGTGACCTGGTCATACTGTTTTTGAGGATGTAATCTCGAAATGGAGGTTCCATTGTGATATGTGTGTAAACTTCGAATTCAATGTTCCTTGGTTCGTTGAAGGTTTATCTGAGGTTGAAAAGTTGCTGGTCGAAACACTCGAAGGTCCTTCTGCGGATATGGTGAAGAAGCATGAAGCGGAAGTTGAGAAATTGTCCAAGAAGCTGAAGTTGAAAAGGGCAGCTCTCCAAAGCACGAAGGAGGCTCTTGCTAAGAAGAGTAATCCATTGTTGAAAAACTTTCCTTGAATGCATTTTACGTCTTCGAACTTCTTATTTTTAGTTTTTTTTTCAAGGCAAATGAAAAGCGCCTAGTTTATGGTTTTGATTTCTTGGATTTCTTGGGTTGATAGACAAATGTTACCTTGAGGGTTTTGTATTATTCTTTGGAATGAATTGTTTTGGAATGGATTGTCAGGAATGATGTTGTCTTGGTTACTATTGCAAGTGACGCAAACTTACCAGAAAACCATGGAACCGCAAAGTTGGTAGATGACATGGGGTGAAACATAACATATTCTCAGTTTTATCATTCCCGAAAAACTTGAAATAACAAACCATGTATCTTGTCTAGGTAAGACTTACTCGGTTTTCGGTCTCCGATGAAAAGGGAACCTTCCGGTGTAAGACCGAGTTTTATGGGGAAGCACCGCCGTGATTGTGGAAAGTCCCTAGTCGTCTCATCTGATAATCGAGTCGTCGATCCCTGGTTGGATCATTCGCTTTTAATCTCTAGGCAGTCCCCAGTCATCTCTCGCCGTGTCAAGACTGATAATAGGGTCATCTGGTAACTGAGTCGTCGATCCCTGAGCGGGTCACTTGCTTCTAAAATCTTGATGTTTGGGTCGAAGCATGAGACCGATGGTCGAAAATTGACATTGTAACCGGAAGATCAATCTCCCACTGTGGTCGCCAATTGTTTGAGGGTGAAAACGGTTTCTTGATTTTGGTAATTTCGGGTGTGTGGGTGAGAAACGAATTTAAACCCTAAACAATGTACTGCAAGGGAGTACTTTAGATTCGAGAGCTCAATATGTACAAATCCGGCCTAAACCAAGAAATGGCCGTTCCAGACTTCATTCGGTCACAAAGTGAAGGAGAAAGGTTGGTTTTGGGGAGGAAAGCGAAGAAAGTGTTGAGATCAGAATAGTTGATTCTGGAAGAGTAGTTGTTTTACGACTTGTATCAGAAAGTGGGAAGCTCACAGATAGAGAGATAGCAAATATTTTCTGAGTGTTGTATGCTCCTCACCCGAACTTATTGTTCGGTGGAAATAGGTAATGCTTATTTATACAAGTCGAAGTGAAACGTACTCTGGTCTCATTAATAAATGGAAAACGGGTGAGTAAATGGGAGGAGGTGGTAACCGGTAACGCCTGGAATTGATGTTCCATAAAAGAAAGCGTTTCACCATTACTCCCTGTATTTACTAACCGCCTCATCCTTATGACACTTTCTTATAATGGGCGTAGTGTACGCCGCACGCTATAAACCGCCAAACTAATACCCAATGAGCATCCCCCAGTTTGTGACATGCGTTGATGTCTCGAGTGTTTTCGTGGAAAACATGTAGCACGTTGTTGTTGTCCGGCGAGTTGAGCTTGGGAGACTTGCGGCTCGGTGGTGACCTTCGACGGTCGAGATTTTTGCATCTTAAGAGGAAAGATAGTCGTTGATTATTGCAACCCTTCGTTTGGTAGCCAATGGCATGAAAGCATGATCAGTATGGCTTTAATATGGCTTAGTTTATGCGCGGCCAAAATTTAGAGTTTTGGCTTTGTTTAGGCGCGACTAAACTAGGGCCAAAGGTTGCCATGCGTTGGCTGGTAACCTTGGACGGCTAAGATCTGCACCTTAGATGAAAAAGTGGCCGTTGATTGTTGCAGGCCTTCGTTTTGGTAACAACATAGGGAAGGCCGGTATGGTGTGGCGCGGCAAGGTGGTTGGCATGCCATTGGCACATGTGGTATGGTATGCCTTGGCGCGATTTGGCGTGGCCTAAACTAGGGTTTTGGGCCAAAGGTTACCCTGCGTTGTTTGGCGACCTTGGACGACTAGAATTTGCATCTAGGATGGAAGGGTGGCCGTTGATCGTCGCACGTCTTTATTTTGGTAGCCGCAATAGGGAAGGCCGGCATGGCATGGCGCGACAAGGCGGTTGGCATGCCATTGGTACATGTGGCATGCCTTGGCGCGGTTTGGCGTGGCCAAAACTAGGGTTTTGGGCCATAGGTTACCATGCGTTGTTTGGCGACCTTGGACGGCCAGGATTTGCATCTAGGAGGGAAGGGTGGCCGTTGATCGTCGCAGGCCTTCGTTTTGGTAGCCGCATGGGGAAGGCCGGCATGGTGTGGCGCAGCAAGGTGGTTGGCATGCCATTGGCACATACGGTATGGTATGCCTTGGCGCGGTTTGGCGTGGCCAAAACTAGGGTTGTGGGCCAAAGGTTACCATGCGTTGTTTGGCGACCTTGGACGGCTAGGATTTGCATATAGGGTGGAAGGGTGGCCGTTGATCGTCGCACGCCTTCGTTTTGGTAGCCGCAACAGGGAAGGCCGGCATGGCAAGGCGGTTGGCATGCCATTGGCATGCCATTGGCACATGTGGCATGGCATGCCTTGGCGCGGTTTTGCGTGGCCAAAACTAGGGTTTTGGACCAAAGGTTACCATGCGTTGTTTGGCGACCTTGGACGGCTAGGATTTGCATCTAGGATGGAAGGGTGGCCGTTGATCGTCGCACGCCTTCGTTTTGGTAGCCGCATGGGGAAGGCCGGCATGGTGGGGCCAAGGCAAAATGGCGCGGATGGCTCGGCATAGTGGGGCCAAGGGTTTGGCACGTACGACTTGGCATGGTGGGGCCAAGGAAAGGTGCGGTTGGCTTGGCATGGTGGGGCCAAGGGTTTGGCACGGACGACTTGGCATGGTGGGGCCAAGGCAAGGTGCGGTTGGCATGGTGGGGCTAAGGGTTTGGCATGCCATTGGCGCATGGTGAAGCTAGCATGGTTGGGGCCAAGGGTTTGGCACGGCTTGGCATGGAGGGGCCAAGGAAAGGTGCGGTTGGCTTGGTGGGGCCAAGGGTTTGGCATGCCATCGGCGCATGGTGCGGCTAACATGGTTGGCATGCCTTGGCGCGATAGACGCGGCTAGCATGGTTGGGGCCAAGGGTTTGTCACAGACGGATTGACATGGTGTGGCCAAGGAAAGGTGCGGTTGGATTGGTGGGTCCAAGGGTTTGGCATGCCATCGGCGCATGGTGCGTCTAACATGGTTGGCATGCCTTGGCGCGGTGACGCCTTGGTGGCATGGTTGGCATGCCTTGGCGCATGGTGCAGCTAGCATGGTTGGCTTTGCCTTGGCGCGAAGATGTGGCCGGCATGGTTTGTCATTGGCTTTTTGATGGTGCGGCTAGCATGGTTGGCATGCCTTGGCGCGGTAGCATGAGAATTAGGGTTTGGCATAGATGATGTCGGTCAATGTTAAGGGTTCTGCCGTGGAACATGACCCATGTAAAAAAAAAAAAAGGTACCACGATAATTCTTACGTAGGCATGCTGATCGATTCAATAAATGTGGTAATGGTCATAGTGACGTCATGTCAGTTGTACTTTTTTACGATTTTAACCCTAAGCTAAAAACCACCATCAACAATAGGATTCTGCTCATTCTTTTATACCTACTTACTTTCAACTTTTATGCAATGGCTAGGGCGATACACCTCAATATTATTAATGAGTGTGGTTAGCACAAATATTATACATTGTTTGATGAAGGAGTAGTTCCATATACATGACTGTATTTGCGTGCGTTGGTTTTCTTTTGATGTTTAGAGTACATGCTTGTTTATTCCAGTGAATGAAATGTGTTACTATCGTTTGAAGAAAACTTGCATCCTTTAAATTCAACTTTGATGATTATATTTGGGTAGTGTAAGTATCCATTGGGCTTGTTTAGCTCACTCTTTTCGACCTCCTTTTAGTGACATGTAGCTTTGATGTAAGTGGTGTGGATTCGGCCGAAGAAGTTAACATTTGGGTTGATTAAGTGGTCTTAACTTATGTCCTTGAGAGATTGTTGCTGGTCTCAGTAGTACTGTGCAATTTATTAACTTTTTGAAGGTGTTTTTTTTTTTTTTGAGTTTTGATTATAAGTAAAACTCTAACTTCTGAATGTATATTTGTATATTATCAAACAACAAACTTGTAATTAGATAGTTATGTATAATATGAAAATCCTAGTTTATGTTCTTGGCTTGTTTTGGAAATTAGAGCTCAGTTTGAAATAGTTTCTGTTTTTAGTGTCCTATTACTGATTTGGAAAAAGGGGCGCTACAAAGTTGGTATCAGAGCCCATTAGTAGATCTTATATGGGCACTTAGTAAAAGCTAGAATCTAAAAGACATCACGAATAAAAATCATACTGAGTATAATAGTGATTATTTGCTGTTGTTTGTGAGTAGTGTGCTTATAATATGTCTTGTAAAGTTGTAGATATTAAGATTTATGTTCTTGTTGTGGTGGTAGAGAATGGTAGACGATACTGAAAATCAGAGTTTGGAGGGTGGATCCAGTCAGCAAATTGAGAGTACTAATGTGGAGATATTAATGAAGTCTATGGCGATATGAGGCAACACCAATCATTATAGGAAGAAAGGCTTGGAATTTTGCCTCCAAGACATAACTCAGGGAGTACAGGTCAGATTTCGAACCAAGGGGATATGATTATGCCGGCACGAAATCAGAATCAACCTGGATAGTTACTTCATCAGTATTTAAAACTCTCTCCAGAGGTATCAGTGGCAACCCTCCAGATCCCGAGAAGGCGGAAGAATGGTTGCAAAATGCAGAACATGTTTTGGAACATGTATCCAGTCATAGAGGTACTTGGGTCAAGTTGGTTACCTACAGGTTTCGGGGGTCATCACGAGATTGGTGGAATGCAGTAATGAAAGTGGAAGGTGGAACAATGACTTGGAATAGGTTTAAGGACTTATTCATAGACAAGTATGTACCTGATGCAGCAAGAAATAGAAAATTTTCTGAGTTCACGTCTTTAACGAAGGGTGGTATGTCCGTTAGCGCTTATAATGATAAATTTATAAGGTTGTCGCAATATGGAGCAGAGTTGATAGCCACTGATGAGGCTAAATCGAAGAGGTTTATCAGAGGGTTGGATCCCGAGATGCGAAAGCAACTCTCATGTTTACGAATCAAAACTTATGAGGATGCTTTCAATCGGTCTCTTGATTATGAAAAAGAGATGGAAGATCAACTTGCAACACGGATAAGAGAAAGGCCGCAACAATTTTCAGCAAGACAAGATCCAACAAAGCGGCCAATGTTATCAGCTCCTAATCAGACATTTTTCAGACCACCAGTAAGACCACGATAAACGGGATCAACATTAGTACCACCTACAACCCATCCACCTACAGTTAGACCTCAAGGGATATGGGTACTATAGCTCCCCTAAGCTAGCAGCTGACTAATCCAAGAGATTAACTAAATAAAGAGGCACTAAGAATCTAAATCATTTACTTAATCATTCAATTTAGAAATCTGCTACAAAAACTTAACCCAAAACTCACCCCGCTCTGAAATATATATACAAGTACTCCTCTCAAGTGATACATATACAATAGTGAGTTGATTTACAAATGGAATACATACACATAATAAATATAGCGGAAGCTAACTAACTAACGTAAATAATTCTTCGAAGCTTTCATCGTCACATGCACATCCTGGTCTGTCTCTGAAACTGGGAATGGGTGAGCACATCATCCCTAAAAGGGGTGCCCAGTAGAAATAACAACTAACTTTCAAGTAATCATTAATATGATTTAAAAACAATGCAGGTTTTATCGGAAGACGATAATACACAGAAAGACAACAAAACATATTATAGAAACTCAACTTTTTCAAAGTAATTTAAAAGACAGTAAACATCCATAAAGAACAGTAAACATTCATATATGAGATGTGTGTTGCCGCACATGGGAAGAGTAATATTGATGCCAATTCCACACCGATTAGGTAATACTGCGGTGTATCGCCCTAGCCATAGAATAAGATATAAAGGAAGATAATTTTGGCCATGTAATATTGCGGTGTATCTCCCTAGCCATAGAATACTGGATATTGTGTTGGCACACATCTCATACCACACAAAGTACACTAACATATGCATGAATTTCACAACACCAAGATTGATTTGTAAAACAATAATGAATACAAGAGAGTTCGTTATCGATTCCCACCTCTTTTGATGACGAGCCTCGCTTACCTCGAGATCCACGATCCACTGGTTCATTCTTGAATCGATCGTTGTTAATAGACTAACTGCAATTGTAGTAGTTGCAAGCTTCCAAGCTTTCCCAGGAATGCAATCTACAATTCTATAATCTCTAATAAACTAAGCTCAACCTCAACTTCATTACTCTCTCTTTATTTCGTAACCAACCCACGAACTGAAACAAACATCATCACCACTGTTAATTCAGCTTAGCTCAATCACTAAAACAAACTGCAGTTCCACCAGCCAAGCCATACCCATCTACAATTGTAACCTCAGATCAACTAACAATTGCAGTCACCCAAAACATGTTTGTAACCTCCCAACATCACAATTAAACCGATATCCACAAATACTAATCAATTATTCATTTCAACTCCACCGAACTTCAGAGCTACATCAATACAACTCCATATTATCTTGTTTCCAAACTCAGTCACATATCATCTCATCCATACAATCTCAGATTACTACCTCTTGCAATTCTAACCTCAAGCAACATTCATTCTACCAACATAATCCATTAGTTGCGGCCAGAATAACGACTACTTTAACTGAATTAAGTTCAAAACCCAACTGCCAAAGCTCAACAGCTCAACTGCAATGTCAGAGCTAAAACCTTCAACAACATCAACATCAGTTCATCTCATTCCATTCCATTCCCAACAGTCATAGTTGTATCTCAATTTAAACAATTCAACCAACAACACAACCAGTTCATGAATCTGCCACTACTTACACCACCAACAATAGCTAACCCTTTCTGTTCAACTCATCAGAACTACCAATTCAACCATCCTCAATTTCCACCACCTGTTATCCACACTTCAGATCCAACACAATCAACATCATCTTAAGTTACCATTACTTCTAATTTGCAACTACAATTGAACACAACAACACAGAGCTAATGTTCTTTAGCATAACACCATTGACCTCCACTGTAACTCAATCCCAACTTAGCCAGCTCTATCGAACATCACTCTGTCACCTGCAACTATGACTAATAACAACTCAACCATTTTCAGTACTGCAAATCTTGAAATCTGTAACATCATCTCCACACAGCTAACCCAACACAGAACATCAACTTCTACATCTCAAAAAAATAATCCTCGCCTATAATTCATTAGATATACCTAAACTAAACCTACAATTCCATCACAGATTCACATATCTATTTCAAACTTAGATCCATAAACATCACACACACAATAATCAAAATGAATACCAAGTTAACTTATATCAGTAATTACCTCAAAATAATTCATCTCAGATAAGCCAATTGAAATCGAACTCTTCTTCTTGCTTGACTTGATTCAACAATTCATCTTAAGACAATAACCATCTACCAAATCAGTTCAACCAAAACTCAATCATCTCCATTACTAGCATCAGTTTTTCAGTAAAACCCTAAAATGATTCTCTATCCTTTTTACCCTAATTCGAATTTCCAATACAACATGCAAAAACCCTAATTCATAAATTGGGGAAGAACAGAAACCCTAGTCTTCTTTAATCTCGAATTCATCTTCATCATAACTCTATTTCATTCAATTGATCGATACCCATCTCAAATCCCTTTCATTAATAATCGATTTCATCTTCTACAGCTTCTCTGAATTCTTCTCATGAACCCTAGCTCTTAATTCACTTCCTCCTTCGAATCTGATTCAACGGCAGACACCACAACCATCACCACTGCATACTGCATGATCTTCTCCACCTTCTGACGATCACAGAACTTCCATTTGATTCTCTACAACTCTCAGAAGAAGAAGAACATGGAGAGAATGAAAGTGAAGAAGAAAGAAGATAAGAGGAAGAAAAGAAGTGAGATCGTGTTTATCTTCTCGATCGGTTTGGTGAAGATAAGGCCAACCAAATGTTAAAGGTACCCGAGAAACGAATAAGGGGAAGCCAGGCGGTTTACGTGCAAAAAGACTCTTTTGCCCTTCTCACTAATCTGATAAATTCTTTTCCGACTGGTATCCGATTGGCACGTTCGAGTATCCCATTTCGCGTAACTTTTCGAGATCCATCTAAATATACTAATTTCATATCTAGATCGTTGTTAGATTAATTTTTATTAATTAAAGTCCGTGTTAAACTAATCGAGTTATTTCGGCTAATTCGTCACTTGACCGGTCTAATAGCGTTGACGAGCTTGAGGGTCTTTACACGTACGTTTCCAGAAAGTACGCCCGACTGCACCAACAAGTTCTAATTTGAATTCTTACAAATGTTTTACCTGCGGTGAAGGGGGCCATCTCAAGAAATATTGTCCAAGGAACCTCTCAACTGGGTTAACTCAAAAAGGAGCGGTATATGCAATGGAGCCGATAGTAACTTCTAATCAGGAAACATCAGAAGAGAGTCAAGTGTTCTATACAATGGTATAAGGGGATGGTTCGGCGACCGATCAAGTGGTTGAAGGTAAAATATTATTATTCAATCACCTAGTTCATGTGTTGATAGACACTGGTTCTACTCAATCGTTTATTAATCTCAGCATAGCAACTGAACTAGGGTTAGACATGGCATGTAACAACAAAATTTTAGCTTTGCGGCTACACCATTAGGGAGAAAAACCTTTCCTTTTCGAGTTTGCAAGAAATGTGTGATGATGGTTAATGACCAAGAAGTAATTGCAGACTTGATAGTGTTAGAGATGTGTGGTTTTGATGTCATATTAGGTATGGACTGGTTAGCTAAATATCATGCTAGTGTGGACTGTTATGCAAAAGTAGTTACATTTCATTTTCCTGGCCAATCTCTAATTGCATTTGTGGGTTCTGTAAAGTCACAAAGTCTGTTTCAAAAACTGAAAAAGGTTGGTAGTGAAAATGGGTTTGGTTTGCTTGCTTGTGTCTCTAAAGATACGGTGACATTGGAGTCGATACCTATTGTGTGTGATTTTAGGGATGTTTTTCCATATGTTTTTCCAGGGTTACCACCAAAGAGAGATATAGATTTTAGCTACTGCCGAGAACTTCTCCAATTTCTAAAAATCCTTACCGTATGGCTCCTTGTTAAAACAAAGAGTTAAAGTCACAGATAGAAGAGTTATTAAGGTTAGGATTTATCCAACCTAGTTTTTCTCCTTGGGGTGCTCCTGTTTTGTTTGTGAAAAAGAAAGATAATACGTTTAGGTTATGCGTTGATTATAGGGAGTTGAATATAGTCACTATTAAGAATAGGTATCCACTTCCAAGGATAAATGATTTGTTCGATCAATTGAAGGATGCCAACTTTTTCGCTAAGATTGACCTTAGGACATGGTATAATCAATTGAGAATCAAGGAAGATGACATTCCAAAAGCAGCATTTAGGACATCGTTAGGGCACTATGAATATCTTGTTATGCCTTTTTGTTTATCTAACGCACCAATAACATTCATGGATTTGATGCATAGGATACTCTGCTCATATTTGAATGAAAGTGTGATTGTGTTTATTGATGATATTCTGATTTATTCGAAGACTCGTGAAGATCATGAATTACACTTGCGGAAGGTTCTTCAAACTCTGCGTGAAAATCAACTCTATGCAAAGTTTAGTAAATGTAAGTTTTGGTTGAATGAAGTTAAATTTCTTGGTCATGTGGTTTCAAGTAGGGGAATTGCAGTAGATCCTTCAAAGATTGATAGTGTTTTGAATTGGCAACAACCAAGGACAGTTTCAGAAATCCGAAGTTTCTTAGGTCTGGCAGGTTATTATCGTCAGTGTGTGAAGGGATTTTCTGTTATTGCTTCTCCATTGAGTCGCTTGACACAGAAAGGGGTTAAATTGGAATGGACTGCTGAGTGTGAGTCTGCATTTCAAGAGTCGAAGGGCCATTTAACTTCGTAACCGGTGTTAACAGTACCGACATCAGGGACAGTTTACGATATGTATACAACTGCTTCTACTATTGGGCTTGGTTGTGTATTAATGCAGAATATACAGGTTATCGCTTATGCTTCCAGGAAATTAAAGGCTCATGAGAAGAATTACCCTACACATGATTTGGAGCTGGCAGCGATTGTGTTTGCTTTGAAGATTTGGAGACACTATTTATATGGCGAGAAATTCAACCTATATTCTGATCATAAAAGTTTGCAGTACTTTTTCTCGAAAAAGGATTTGAACATGAGGCAAAGGCGCTGGACAGATTACATGAAGGACTACGAATTTACATCATTGTATCATCCGGGTAAGGAAAATGTGGTGGCTGATGCTCTTAGTTGTAAGAGAGAGGGAATTCTAGCACAACTGATGGTTAAGTAATGGTTGTTATTGGATGAGGCTGTGGATTATACTTTTCAGGAATCAGAAAATGGTAGTGTTTGCAAAGGGTATTTAGCTCAAGTGACAGTACACTCTACTTTGGTTCAGAGGATAGCCAAGGATCAAATGGAAAGTCAAGACTTTGTTAGGTATTTAGATATGGCTAATGACAAAGACAACAAGGACTGGAAGCTGCATTCTGATGAGACTCTTCAGTTCAGAAATCGTTTATGGGTGCCGAAGAAAATGGGTTTGGAACTAAGGAACGAAATATTAAATGAAGCGCATCGATCTCATTACACTATCCACCCAGGGGGCACTAAGATGTACAAAAATTTAAAAAGAAATTTTTGGTGGCCTGGAATGAAAAAGTCAATTGCTGAATTTGTGAAGAAATGTTTGACATGCCAACAGGTAAAAGCTGAAAATAAGTTACCCGGAGGTCTTATACAACCCTTAGCTATTTCATAATGGAAGTGGGAGCATATCACAATGGATTTTGTTAGTGGTTTACCTAGAACTAGTGACGGTATGGATTCAATTTGGGTTGTGGTGGACAGATTAACGAAGTCAAGACTACTTATTCAGTTGACAAATTATCTCAGGTGTATGTTTCCGAAATTGTCCGGTTACATGGTGTTCCGTTATCCATCATATCTGATAGGGGTGCTCAATTCACGTCTGATTTTTGGAAGGGGCTTCAAAAAGCTTTTGGTACCAGCGTTGCTCTTAGCTCGGCTTTTCATCCGCAGTCAAATGGGCAGTCATAAGGGGTTATCCGAGTTTTGGAAGATATACTTAGGATGTGTATATTGGATTTTCAAGGTAATTGGAAGAGTCATTTTCCGTTAGCTGAATTTGCTTACAACAATAGCTATCAGGCAAGTATTGGTATGGCACCATTTAAGGCATTATATGGGCGACCGTGTAGATCACCAATTTGTTGGAAAAAGGTTGGGGACAGTTTGTTGACTGGATCTACAATAATTGCAGAAACCACATAGAATATTAGAATCGTTAAAAAACGTCTTCGGGAAGCTCAGAGTAGCCAGAAAAGTTATGCAGACCATAGTCGACGTCCACTACAGTTTGAAGTTGGGAAGTATGTACTTTTACGAGTGTCGCCAAGAAAGGGTATTACTAGGTTTGGCTTGAAAGGAAAACTCGCACCAAGGTTTATTGGACCATTTTAGATTGTTGAAAGGATAGGTGAGGTAACCTACAGGCTTGCACTACCAGTAAGCATGGGTCAGATTCATAATGTATTTCATGTGTCTATGCTTCGAGGTTACGAGTCCGATTCCTCTCGTGTTTTGGATTGGCAATCTCTGCCGTTGGAAGATAATGGCATATAAAGAACAGCCGATAGGGATTCTGGACCGTAAGGAGAAGGTTTTGAGAAACAAAATCATCTCATTAGTGAAGGTACGTTGGATTCATCACAATACAGAAGAGTCTACTTGGGAAAAATAATCCGATATGCGATCTCAATATCCAGAGTTGTTTTCTTGAGGTATGTTAACTTCTTTTCGAGGACGAAAAGTTCTGTTAGGTGAGGTGATTGTAGCGATCCTGTGGTTTGTCCTTCATTTATTAATTTAGCTAGGCTTGATTAGTAATAATTGTGATGTTGTTACTTGAAAATTTCAGAAACCAATCATGCGGTTGGATAGGTCTTGTTTGGTAATAATTTTTTTTTATATTAGGATGTTAAATGTCCGTCTTGGTATGCTTGTTTTTGACGGTGCCAAATTTAGCTTACTGACATGTTAGGAGCCTGTGTAAACCTGATTTCTCTGAGCTTAGTCAACATCAGATTTTGGATATGTGGCGAACTTCCACTTTGACACAGTGGTTCGTTCTTTTCATTGGGGATATGTTTGGAAATAAAAGAGTAAAACTAAGAGAGGATAAACTCTTGAACATTTCTATCAGAACGATGTTTTCGTTTTCTTCAATCGCCTGTACCATTGATAGATCGAGAAGAATTCAGGTGAAAACCCAAACTCGTGAACCCTAACCTAAGTTTTCGTGTTCAACCCAGTGGGAAAAGGGTGATGAATTTGAAACTCTTGTATTAGCAATCTCTGAAGGAACTTGATGAAAAAGCGAGGGTGTAACAACCACACCCAATATTTCGCTTAGCAATCTGTATGGACTAACTCCAATATACTTTTAAGAGAATCAACTAGACAATCAGACTCAATCTTAATAAAAGTATATCAAAGAGTTATATCTCACTTTCTCGATTCAATACTTACTCAAGCAAATAGAAATCTGCGAGTCTAATTGAATACAAGATAAATCACTTGAACGGTACCAAAGACTAATGTTCAAGGATCAATCATTTTCGATCAACAACCAAAGGTTGGATTTCCCAATTGATCGGTTCAACGCACAACCTGTGATATTTCAATTATATAAAAAAATATAATGCGGAAAAGAAATAACACAGACACCAGAAGTTTTGTTAACGAGGAAACCGCAAATGCAGAAAAACCCCGGGACCTAGTCCAGATTGAACACACACTGTATTAAACCGCTACAGACACTAGCCTACTACAAACTAACTTCGGTCTGGACTGTAGTTGAACCCCAATCAATCTCACACTGATCCAAGGTACATTTGTGCTCCTTACGTCTCTGATCCCAGCAGGATACTACGCACTTGATTCCCTTAGCTGATCTCACTCACAACTAAGAGTTGCTTCGACCCAAAGTCGAAGACTTTAATAAACAAATCTGTATCACACAGAAAAGTCTATGATAATAGATAAATCTGTCTCCCACAGAAATACCTACAAGTTTTATTCCGTCTTTTGATAAATCAAGGTGAACAGGAACCAATTGATAAACCGGTCTTATATTCCCGAAGAACAACCTAGTATTATCAATCACCTCACAATAATCTAAATTGTATGATGGCGAAACTAGATATTGTGGAATCACAAACGATGACACGAAGGTGTTTGTGGTTACTTTTTATCTTGCCTATCTGAGAAATCAATCTCAAGCCAATCTTACGATTGTACTTAGTACGATAGAAACAACAAGATCAGATCACGCAACTACAAAGAAAATAGTTTGGTCTGGCTTCACAATCCCAATGAAGTCTTCAAGTCGTTAACCTACAGTGTCTAGATAGAAACCTAAGGTTAAAAGAGAACCGACTCTAGCTAATACAACTAGTATCACACAGGAGGTGTGGGGATTAGGTTTCCCAGTTGCTAGAGTTCTCCTTTATATAGTCTTTCAAATCATGGTTTGCAATATAAGTTACCTTGGTAACAAAGCATTCAATATTAACCGTTAGATGAAAACCTGATTAGATTCAAGCTAATATCTTTCAACCGTTAGATCGAAACTTAGCTTGTTACACACAAATGAAATGCACGTTTATTTAGGTTTGTGTAACCGTACCCAAACATGTACACTTAGTTGGTTCAAAAGTAGTTAACCAAATGGTTAGCCATATGAGCACTTTCATATCAACCATATTGTTCTTTACCATAACTAGTTCAAATGACTAAAATGAACTAGTTAGAGAGTTGTTCAATTGCTTAGATCTTATAGAAGTATACAAGACACAATCGAAGCAAAAACGATTTGATTCACTCGAATCGATTCATGAACTTTATAGCCACGGTTTGCAAATATGCATTCCTTAGTTTATATAAGTTTAAGTTCACGAATAATCGTTTTTAGAAAATAACCAACTTATGTACGCATACTGCAGGTACGCGGACTTAAGTACCCGGAATAAGTTTATTTTCAGTTCACAAACTCCGGTAGAAATTCATGGGATGTGAACTTCCGACAGTGCGCGTACCTTTAGTTCCAGTTTTCCAGCGCCGCAAAGTACGCATACTTTGGTTCAATCAATAAGGACTTTGTAGATGGTGGATTTCGATAAGGTCTAAAATCGTAAAACCATAATTGTGCATACTCCTGATCCAGCAATCAGATGAGTATTGAGGCTCACGTCTCTCATCGAAGCATGAAAACTCATGCCGCAAGAACCTCTTACTGAGAATAACTTCTCTCAGAGTATATGTAGATGTGTAGTCTCTCAGCTGAGGCAACGGAATATCTCATGAATACTGAGCAATTTCAGTAATTACTTCTATATATAATCGAAAGATTAGACGGCTCCTAGACAGCTTTCCTGCTAATATAGAGCAATAACGTCTTCACGATGTAACAATGTTTTCCCTGACTATATAAAAGAAATATGATGCTTCAACAAGCTCATATTACTCAATTCACAAATAATTAATGCTCCTAGACAGCATGCATGCTAGTATAGAGCCACCAATTAATTATTTCTAATCCTTAAATTCATTAACTGAATATTCAGAAATATTCTACGTTCTTCATAATATTTTGTTACTTCAATTCATGGTTCTTCCCAACAGAATTCCATGGGTTAGTAATAAATATTTAACGTACGGGCATCTGAGCCGCTATCGAGTAAGCCCCGACTAAAATGGTGCAAGTGTACCCAGCAATAATGCACTAACGAGCACCTGAATGCACGAACTAGCAATCCAAAATACGAAGGAACGATGAACCTATGCAAAATAGGAAGAAAATAATATATAATAAAATATTAATCAAGGCGCAGGGGGACTGGGCCCACCGGCCGTCCGGTCATACCATGGCCAATCCCACGCCCAATTTTATATTTTATCATATTTTTATTATTTTCCTTGATCTCATAAAAATTCATTCATTTGAACAAATATCCTTCATTTTAAGGAAACTCCTCAGTTTCATAGTGTTTTCCTTCACATCAAGGAAATAATAAAAATTAGGAAAGGTGTCGCGGGACCGAGCTCACTAGACGGCCGGTCATGCCCTAGTTGTGGCCGGTCCCACACCTTACATTCCTTATTATTTTATTATTATTTCCTTGATCCCATGAAATTCCTTGATTTCATGATATTTCCTTCAAATTATCAAAATTCATTCAAATCATGAAAAAAATACATAAAATTAGGGAAAGCTCACGGGACCGGTCCCTAGCCGGCCGACCATGCCCAAGCCGGTCCCACACGCCATTATTTTATTATTATTAATATTATTTGTTTCCTTCATCTCATGAAAACTCCTTCACATCAAGGAAAACTCCTTTATTTCAACAAACTCCTTGATTTCATGGTATTTCCCTAAAATCATGAAAAATAATATAAAATTAGGAAAAAGTGTCATGGGACGGGCTTATTGGCCGGCCGGCCATGCCTTGGCCATAGCCACTCCCACACTTCGTGATTCCATCATTTTGAGCAAAAACCTTGATTTCTTCATATTTTCTGAAATGATTGCTCAAATGCACGCCAGAAAATATCAAAATTCTCAGGACTGATATGCGAGCATTTTGGTGACACGAGCATATTACCTTGACCGACCAAGGTTGGCTCTTTGGCTTGCAAGTGGCCGGTCCCACATACTTTCATCATTTGACCTAATTTGGTCATATTAGGTTGAAACTCTTCGAAACAATTTTGGAACTTCATAAAACGATCATCATACGATCCCGTGACCAACTAGGGCCGGTTTCATGACCCCTTGGTCGGTCCCTCATCTCTTCATAATTGATTAGGTTTTATCACCCAAGGCTCAGACGAGCATTATTATTAATAAATGATTAAACTAGAATTTAACCATCCTCTCAGCATTGGTTTTCAAGAGACTTTGGTATTTGCTCACTCGAGCGTCTGGGCGCTACATGGTCGACCCATCGTCCCATGTAGCCGGTCCCTCCTTCAATCTGTGGTTGATTTTTAATAAATTATCAATTGATCAGCAAATGATCGAAATTTGGGTTTTCGAGTCCAAGGTTCATAATTCCAGATTCAAACGCTAATTCTTTTACGTTGATCCCATGATCAACATTTTTATTAATTATACTCGTTTCAGTTGGCAGTATTTTAAATTAATATTTTATTTGGTCTTGCTACCAGTAATTCATCAAACGAGCAACATTTGCTCAGACGAGAAATATTTTCTCAGACTAAGGAATATTGGTTCAACTATCAATATTCAACAATCCATCGAATGAGCAATATTTGCTCACCTTAACTATCAACATTTACTTGAGAATCATACCTTTGTCTCAACAGACACGTTCAATTCATGAGTCTCAGAACATTTGCAAATCACGTTCGACTCAGCAATACAAGCACTCATCATCCCATGAAGTCAGCAACTGAATAACTAAATACACGTCTGCCTTGCAGACTCCACAATCACAAGACATCAGTCGTGTTACATAGGGGGATATTAACTCGGGTTTTGGTCTGGCGGTCTACGACACGTGTGTTCATACACACGATGATAATGTGAGAAAGTCGTGCAATCAGTTGGAGGAGTTGGCAAAGTAGTGGCTGGAAAATCAACCAATTCTACGCACGATGAGCAACCGGTTTTAACACAATTTCCACTTCCCTACTCTTTGACTCCAACAACTATCACACTTCATGGGATCAAGGTGTTTACAATTGTAGCAATATAAATGAGTCTCTGAATCATGATTGAAACAATACTATCTTTCGTCAAACAGACAACAAGAGATTAACAACTCAAAATCTGAGCAATTACTTTCAATAGAGCGAATTCAATCAATCAGAGCTTATCTTAATTCTTCACGCACAATACACAACACACCTACAATCTTCGATCACCATTGATCTCACACATTTCTCGCCTCCCTCCTCGGATCGACCCATCCTCTCTTGTGACCGAATTGACTCTGGAACGGCCATTGTCTTGGTTTAGGCCGGAGTCCTACATATCGATCTCTCGAATTCAAAGCACTCCCTTTTTGAAGTGCATCTGTGTGAGGTTTGACAGTTCGCTCGGTTCAAGGAGTTTCCTCCGCACGGTCGTCTCCTCAATTCCTTAAAAACCAGCAACTCGTTTTGCCCCATCTACAGATTGGCGACCACAGTGGGAGATCATTATCTCAGTTGCAATCTCAATTCTCACAAAGATGGCTGGTCTCCGGTCTGGGTTAGTCACTAATTCGGGTTCAACACCGACCTTAATATCGCAAGCTGTAGTGGTACCGCCAATACCACTCCTCCGGCGCAACCTGCTACTACCACTCCTCCGGCGCAACCTGCCACTACTACTCCAAATACTGGTGATCCGGTGATCACCCCTATAAGTGATGGTACTGGCGCCATCAACAATCCACTCTTCGGTCGGTCTCCTGAAGAAATTAGAGAAAATCCGCCCACCATATACGATCTCATGAAGGTGCAAGAGACTCTTGCCAAAAATTAGACTGACATGGATGCCACTCAGAAGGAACTATGCAATTATCTAAAGACTCTTACAGACAAGATATTAGAGAAAACTCAGGATAAAGGAAAAGCTAATGAAACGTCTTCATACGCTGATCCCGAGGTCACTCCAATCCATGTACTATATTCCTAAGGCTGTAGACAATCCACCAGCGAAAGAACCATCCAGTTTCATCACTCATGAAGACCTGGAATGCCTTTTGGAGGATCGTGGAAAAGACAATACGCCATATGTTCACTGTCACCAACCTCCATACCCTGCTACTACGCAAAGGATTCATCTGCCAAAAGGTTACTCCTCTCTAACATTCACCCTTTATGATGGAACAGGCAATGCTCGAGAACATGTTTCTCGATTTCTGGAAGCATTGGGTGAACATGAGCACAACCATGTTGTCCATCTGAAAGAATTTTCAAAGTCTCTGAAAGGCAGGGCATATACCTGGTATAACAACATTGCACCAGGGAAATTACTGGCTAGGGAGAAATGGTTAATGCCTTCTACCGAAAATACTTCTTCGTCTCAGAGTAGATCACTCTCTTTGATTTAGGAAGAATGTCTCAGAAAAACAATGAACATCCGAACGATTATGTGAAGAGGTTCAGAGGCCTAGCTTTGGATTGTCAAGACATGAATGTCACTGAACAACAACTAGTGGACTTGTGCATCAACGGAAGGATCCCAGTCTACAGAGCCTTGCTGGAAAATCTCCAGTTCTAGGCTTTCTCAGAGCTTCATGAAGCAGCCAAACGATCAGCGACTACTGCACCTTGTTTACTGGAAAGAGCAAAATCTGCAAGATCGAGGAATCTCGAAGCAGCCGACGCATAGTCAACAATCATTACAATCTCCAGCCTTGTTATTGCTGAAAGGAATGAAAGGAAAGCCGAGACACAGCATCGAAGCGCTTCTCAAACATCCCAGGATCCTCTGAAGGCGCAAAGAAAAGATAACCAATCCTGAAATGCACAAACCTCGACCCGGCATCAACGAATGGGGAAATGATCAGACAGACTCAAACTTCTCTCTTCTCATGAAGGAGTGATCGAGTTACTGGAAGTCTGGGTTCAAGTTGGTGCGATCAAATTGTCGTTCATCAGGAGAGAGCCAACTGAAGAAGAAATGCAGAATCCCAGGTACTGTCGCCGTCATAGGTTCATCGATCATCCAACAAGTAACTGTAGTATTTTGAACCACATATTCAAAGAGAAGGTTGATCCATAATAGCTTCAACTGGGGACTGAAGGACTACACAAGAATCCTCTCCAGTTAGAACCTTTATACTCTCTGAACAACCAGTCAAAGAAGCAGTTCAATCATTGATCGAGCATATCTGTGAATTGCTCTATCTGTCTAAGGTACAAAGTAAATACATGTTCACAACACCGAATTACATTGTTTCAGACATCTGTCTATCCCGGAAATACTCCTTGAACCCTCATCCACAGACAAGGAGATGCACGACTGGGGACTGCTTACCACAATCCATCTCAGAGGAAATGAATTCGGAAGAATGTTGATCGACGCCGACGCCTTCATCAACATCATTCCACTGAAAACCCACAGAGCCGCTCGTGATCCCATTTCAATCGGAGAACTTGAAGGAACGCTCGGAAATACTTATGGCTACATCACTCTCAAAGTGAACATAAGTTCAACCTGGACAGAAATCAAGTTTCACATAATCAGGAAGATCCAGGATATGACATGTTCTTCAGACGAGCGCGGATCCATGCTGAAAAGATAGCTACTGACAAAGCGCCTATGGTTTCACATCTCTCCACCGAAGAAAGTTCTTATCCAGAAGATTTGGTGGACATTCCATCATCAGAGCACTTGGGGAATTTCGAACTTTGACGGGGTTGAAGCAAGAATCTGCATAGACATTCATCAAGAGGTTCCACACTCAGGCAAGTCTCATTTCTTCCATGCCTATGTCGTTTTTCCTCACATGCTATCCTAGCATGAGGACTCAATTCTACTAGCAACTCTGCAAGACGTTATGAATGGTAGCTTCACCGCATTAGTATTTTACCAAGTGGTTGAATCTGACATTTCTCTGAATCGAGCATTGAGACATTCGGCAAAGAAAAATTTGGGCGTTTCTCCATAGGCTTGCAGGAATGTCCATGTGTCCCACAAAATCAGAAAGCTCTGATGTCTGCAGAAGTGTTGAATCCCACTACCGCAACGACAGGAATGCTGAATCAACAGAAGATACTCAGAGCCGAAATGATCAAACTTAAGACATTCGATGCTTAAGGAATATACGCTTCAACGATCAAGCATATAAGAAGCCATCAAATTGTACTCCCAATCAAAGAGTACAGCTTCAATACAAATATCTTGACGATGACACACTGTATCAACACCAAAACGATCAAATTGTAACTAAACTACAATTGATAAGTCTTCATTATCCCATGATAATACTTCTGAAGCAGATGCAACGTCATTCATACATGGATGGAACTAACTCCTTCAACATACACTGGGCAACCTGAGGTGATTCCGTGAAACTTCATCAACTGGATTTCTCTACATCACAAGCCCCTGCATGATTGAGGAACTTCCTCTCTTCACCAATCACATCCAGTATGAAGACTGCTGCTATCTACCGCAATAATGTCGACTCACTGACGAAGCCAGTTCATGGTAAAGTCATTCTTTCAGGAGCATTCAGGTTGAACTATCAGTACACCTTCATCTTAGGGACGCTCAACTCATCAACTAGTTCGTGAATGTAAAAGGCTCACTGGATGGAGGAGCAAAGATTATATCTATAATCATGGTTCTAGCCTTTTCGGTCTTTGGAGAAACTTCAACCATGGTTTCAGCATCAACAATAATCTCTAGAGGAACACCATCCATGATCTCAGCATCGACAAGGATCTCTGGAGCGTAATCATTCGTGATCTCAGCATCTACAACGGTTTTACAAGCAACATCCCGCTTCATCAACTATCTATTCTCTGAAGCGTTACTCGATGGATCGTATTTCTTCAAGCCCTAATTCATATCAAGATGTGTATACATGAAAACATGTTAACATGAACGTCTTCCCAAAGCTTGCATGATATACGGGCACAAGCCGAAGTCTTCTACAAGATGTTCTCATCGCCTCTACAAAGGAGATACAACAACATTTCAAGCCATGGGTTTACAAAAACGTACCAATGGGTGAGGAATGGGACAATTCTTCCTCAACAAAAGATGTTCGTCTATGTATTTTCTACAACATACCAAAAGAGCGCATCAATCGGACATACGATCTGAAAGATATGGCCTTTACTGCCAGGTCTATGAAATCTGAAAATTCTTTACGGGATTACAAATTACAAATGTGCATGCTTGGTTGGGTGACCTACATAACTCCAAATTGAGTGATTGTTTTCTCATATGATAAATCAGTCTCTCAGCTTCAAAAGTTGGGGCCAAGCACCGAATTCCGACGTCGTATGAGATTCCTACAGCTTCCAGAGCATACAATATGCAAGCAGAAATTCGTGGACGGGATTCATAACCTCTACAGTTGATCGATGTCCACCAGGTCTTTTCGCTAAGTCCGTCATCAAGTCCAAGACTCGTGGCGCTGGGCTCTCCAGTGCTAATCCTTTATCTTAAAAGGAACTACCACCGGGACATACAACTATGGTCATTACATCATCCCCTCTTGAGAGCAACTTCAGTTATGGTCCTGTGACCAAGGTTTCAGAAGTGATGTTTCCACAATTGACATAAACAAGATGGCACTGCAAGCACCATGCTCATGTATCAATCAAGGGGTATTGATATCAAATGAATCAATGACATTAAAATCCTTCACCAACCGTTCAAGACACAAGCGAATGATCTAAAGACACAACGTGAGTGTTTTACAACAAGCTCGTCTGAGATGATTTTACACTGTCCAGCACAAAGCAGCGAGCTGGGAGAAATTGGTAAAGAATTTAGGTATGAGTCATGTACCATTCTCTTTGTATGGATGTCCTCTACAACATATCCAAAATTTACGGCAATTGGAGAAACGATCAAAAAGATGTGTCCAAAACTTTAGACTGCATGACAGCTGAAAATTTCCTGAAAACCTCTTGGAAATTTACTGACTCGTCAATTTCGGCCCTTAAACGTGCTCAAAACCCGAAAAGATTCTTTGATAAAGCTTGGAAATTTTCTGGGAATGAAGAAACATGGGTAGATCATAAAAATCTGACATCGGACGAAGATTCTACAACAATTTCAATGAAGACCTAACTTCTGAATTTTCTGATGAATTATGACGAAATTCTTCATTCATCCACATTGGATCAGGAACTACACCATCAACGCAAAGCCGAACTTCATCTTCAACCGATAGTCTCACTTGCTGAAGTCGGCGGTGCTTCCCGCGATGAGGGACGATTCCTAGATGATCGAGAGGCATACAATGTGTCAACTTTCCAGCGTCTCGAAAGGTTGATTTACCTCGCATGAGCATATGCGAAAGTCTTCATCTTTGACTTGATATTTTTGGAACGCTCCTCGGAAGAGCCAGAAGAGTGGTTGTAACCAGAAGTCACCACTACCTGAGGCGAAAGGCATGGAGTCATGGATATACCAATAACAAACAAGCAACAAAAACGGTAACAATCCAACTCTTACCTATTTACGATTTCACTAACTGTAGTGATTATAACGTCAGAATTTTGAAAACTTGCTCGTTCCTTCAAACCTGCAAACACGAGCAAAATTCATTATTCAAAATCATGACTTGATGTTCATAAAACCGTGAACAACTCACGTGAATTTTAACATCCACTGGTTTTTCAAAAATTGGGCAGACGTCCATTCTACAATTGTGAAAACTTACATACAAACATTATTTCACCATGTATATTTGTCTACTTTCAACAGTTGTTCTAAATCAAAACATTGGTTTTACAAAAATATATATATATATATATATATATATATATATATATTTAGCGTGAAACTCACGTAAGTTTGAAAAAATATATATATTTGCTCCCTCGCGCGAGCATCTGTCTTTGAAGCGAGAGTATATTTTCAAAGATTTCTGAAAGCTCGAATATAAAAAATTTCATGAAAGCTCATAAACAAAATTTTATTACTAACAGACGCACGTCTGTTCAAAAAATTTTTTCTCTCGTACGAGCATCCACCTTTGAAACGAGAGTTTATTCCACTTTGTGAAATCTCACATATTTAAAAAATAAAATTTTGTTTTTCGTGAAAGCTCATAGACAAAATTTTATCATTAGACTCAGGTCTATTTTGTTTGTTTCTTAAACTAACGAACGAACGAACGTCCACGCTAAAAACGGATTTTCTTTCTTGGGCCCGGACCCGTGAATCCTAAACCGACCAAGGTTCCATCATCAAATCAGCGGTGCTACACCAATTTATGCTCATTAGAAAATGCTCTATCATGCCACTGGGATCTTCGTTCAAGCCATGGTTTGCTCGCGCAATCGAAAAAACGATAACATCTTATCATACGACTAAGTTCAAATTACTTATTTCGTTTATAACTGGAAAATCACCATCCAGTGCTGACTGAGGAACATGACTGTCCCTCACTAAGCAGGGGACTTAATGTAGATAGTGGATTTTCGATAAGGGCTAAAATCGTAAAACCATTGAAAAAGTGGGGGTACAACAACCACACCCAATATTTCTCTTAGCAATCTGTATGGACAAACTCCAATATACTTTCTAGAGAATCAACTACATAGTCAGACTAAATCTAGATAAAAAGTATATCAAAAAGTTTATATCTCAATCTCTCGATTTGATCTTTACTCAAGCAAATAGAAATCTGCGAGTCTTTATCAAAGAGAGATAGCTTGGATGGTACCAAAGACCAATATCCAAGTGTCAATCAATTTAAATCAACAACCAAAGGTCGGATATTCTAATTGATTGAACAACGTACAACCTGTGCTATATTTCAATTATATAAACAAATATAATGTGGAATAGAATAACACAGGTACCAGAATTTTGTTAACGAGGAAACCGCAAATGCAGAAAAACCCCGGACCTAGTCCAGTTGAACACACACTTTGTATTAAGACGCTACATGACACTAGCCTACTCCAAATTAACTTCGGTGCGGACCGTAGTTGAACCCCAATCAATCTCACACCGATTCAAGGTACGCTTATGCTCCTACGTCCTCCGATCCCAGGATGCTACATACTTGATTCCCTTAGCCGATCTCACCCACAACTAAGAGTTGCTTCGACCCAAAGTCGAAGACTTTAATAAACAAATCTGTATCACACAGAAAAGGTTACGGTAATAGATAAATCCATCTCCCACGAATATACCTACGAGTTTTTGTTCCATCTTTTGATAAATCAAGGTGAACAGGAACCAATTGATAACCCGGACTTATATTCCCGAAGAACAGCCTAGTATTATCAATCACCTCACAATAATCTTAATCTACGCAGCGAAAAAAGATATTGCGGAATCACAAATGATGAGACGAAGTGTTTGTGATTTTTTTCTATCTTGCCTATCGGAGATATAAATCTCAAGCCAATTATTCCAATTGTACTGCATTTATAGAAACAAAGAAGATCAGATTACACAACTACAAGAAAGGTAGTATCGGTCTGGCTTCATAATCCCAATGAAATCTTTAAGTCGTTAACCTGGTTTAGAAAATAAAACCCAAGGTTAAAGGAGAATCGACTCTAGCTTATGCAACTAGTATCACACGTAAGGTGTGGGGATTAGGTTTCCCAGTTGCTAGAGTTCTACCTTATATAGTCATCCAAATCAGGGTTTGCAATCAATGTTAGCTTAGTAACAAAGCATTCAATATTCACCATTAGATGAAAACCTGATTAGATTCAAGCTAATATTTCACAACCGTTGGATCGAAACCTTAGCTTGTTACACACAAATGAAATGTCCAATTTTGGGTTTATGTAACCGTTCCCAAACATTGACATTTGTTGGTTCAACAATAGTTAACCAAATAGATAGCCATATGAGCAATTTCATATCAACCATATTCTTATTCACCATAACTAGTTCAAATGAATCAAATGAACTAGTTAGAGAGTTGTTCAATTGCTTAGATCTTATGTAACTACACAAGACACAATCGAAGCAAAAACGGTTTGATTCACTCGAATCGGTTCATGAACTTTATAGCCACGGTTTGCAAAAGCATTCCTTAGTTTATATAAACATGAGTTCAAGAACAACCGATTTTAGATATAACTTACCCAAGTTCGCGGAGTAGGTTCGCGGACTTAAGCTCATGGAAGGAGTTCACAAACTCCAGCAGAAATTCTCGGGTCGAGTCGCAGACTGAGTTCGCGGACTTGGCTCACGCCACATTCCCTTTCTATTGATCAACAAAGTTCGCAAACTTTGGTTCAAGGAATAAGGACTTATACATATATATGTTTCCACAACAATGCTTATATCCTACCAATGGTTATGTAATCTAAACTCTCATTTCAATCATTGAAACATTCTCAAAGGACGTTATATAGCCGTTATTCACATACCATTTTTCGTCAGAGCAATTTTCAAAGTGATTGAAGCATAACATGACATTCGTCACTAGGTAAAGATGAATTTGGCTAAAGCGAAAGCTTACCAACAAATATCAAATGTGTATAATGAAAGTATATATATCAAAACGACTTTTGTCTCAAGAATAGGAGATAGAGTAAATAGACTTTTGAGTGACAGATAAGTTCAAGTCTCCACATACCTTTTAGTCGATGAAGTTCCACCAGTTACTTGAGTAGTCCTTCGTCTTGTATGATGATTTCCATGGAGTCTTAAGCTCAACTACACTTTCTATCCTAGTCCGAGATCTTTAGCTATAATAGGATATAAATCAAGACTTATAGTTTTGATCACTAACATTGACAAACATGCTTGAGATAGCAACGCATGCGAGTTCGACCGAGCAATGCTCTAACAATCTCCCCCTTTGTCAATTTTAGTGACAAAACTATTAATACATATGGAATACAAAAAATAAATAAATTAACTTTTGTAGCTCATATTCCACATGCCTAATCTTCAATATTGCTCTAAATCTTCGTCACTTCCAAGTACTCCAATGATCCCAAAGGTTGTAAGTTTAGCATCGTCGTTGTTGAGAATCCGTAGCTATAACAACAAGAAAACAAGAGTTCTCAATCATTGTTATACAGTGTCATAGTATCATTACACGACGTCAAAGTCCAATTGTATCACAACTTCAACAACAATACTATGGTGATATGTATCACCCCCCCTTTGTCAATACTCCATCTCACATGGAAACCATTCCCCCTTACATAATGATCCTAAAACCATGTGTATTTGTAGTGTGAACTACATATTAAGTCTCCCCCTTTTTGTTAATAAAATTGGCAAAGGTACAAGAACGGGATCCTAATGAAATTTCCGAAGGAGAAATTTCATGACCAAAAGAAAGAAACACATATCATCTTATTTAGATGCAATCATAAAGCCGAAGCTAAATGCATTCATCAAGGAGTTTAAAGATACAAGACAACCCCTATAATATTCCACAGCCGCACTCCTCACAAAGATTTGGCAATTAAGCACAAGTTCAAAAAGAACTCTCCCCCATAATATGTCATTCCCGAAAGAACAACAAGAGCGACCTTAATTTCGAAATAACCTCTGACTGAGAATACTGTCTCTCAGAGTATTTGTAGATGTGTAGTCTCTCAGCTGAGGCAACGGCATATCTCATGAATAATGAGCAATTTCAGTAATTACTTCTATATATATCGAAAGATTATACGGCTCCTAGACAGCTTGCCTGCTAGTATAGAGCAATAACGTCTTCAGGATGTAACAATGTTTTCCCTGACTATATAAAAGAAATATGAAGCTTCAATAAGCTCATATTACTCAATTCTCAAATAATTAATACTCCTAGACAACATGCCTGCTAGTATAGAGCCATTAATTAATTATTTCTAATCCTTAAATTCATTAACTGAATATTAAGAAATATTCTACGTTCTTCATAATATTTTGTTACTTGAATCCATGGTTCTTCCCAGCAGAATTCCATGGGTTAGTAATAAATATTCAACGTACGGGCATATGAGCCGCTATCGAGTAAGCCCCGACTAAAATGGTGCAAGTGTACCCAACAATAATGCACTAACGAGCACCTGCATGCAAGAACGAGCATTCCAAAATACGAAGGAACGATGAACCTATGCAAAATAGGAAGAAAATAATAAATAATAAAATATTAATCAAGGCGTTGGGGGACTGGGCCCACCGGCCGGTCGTTTCGTGGCTTCGCCCCACGCCCAATTTTATATTTTATCATATTTTTATTATTTTCCTTGATCTCATGAAAATTCCTTCATTTGAACAAATACCCTTCATTTTAAGGAAACTCCTCAGTTTCATGGTGTTTTCCTTCACATCAAGGAAATAATAAAAATTAGGAAAGCTGTCGCGGGACCGATCTCACTAGCCAGACAGTCATGCCCTAGTTGTGGCCGGTACCACACCTTACATTCCTTATTATTTTATTATTATTTCCTTGATCCCATGAAATTCCTTGATTTCATGATATTTCCTTCAAATTATGAAAATTCCTTCAAATCATGAAAATAATACATAAAATTAGGGAAAGCTCACGGGACCATGCCCAAGCGGGTCCCACATGCCCTTATTTTATTATTATTAATATTATTTGTTTCCTTTATCTCATGGAAACTCCTTCACTTCAAGGAAAACTCCTTTATTTCAACAAACTCCTTGATTTCATGGTATTTCCCTAAAATCATGAAAAATAATATAAAATTAGGAAAAAGTGTCATGGGACGGGCTTATTGACCGGACGGCCATGCCTTGGCCATAGCCGGTCCCACACTTCATGATTCCTTCATTTTATTATTTCCTTCATCGTATGAAGTTTCCTCAGTTTGAGCAAAAACCTTGATTTCTTCATATTTTCTCAAATGATTGCTCAAATGCACGCCAGAAAATATCAGAATTCTCAGGACTGAGACGCGAGAATTTTGGTGACACGAGCATATTACCTTGACCGACCAAGGTTGGCTCTTTGGATTGTAAGAGGCCGGTCCCACATACTTTCATCATTTGACCTAATTTGGTCATATTAGGTTCAAACTCTTCCAAACAATTTTGGAACTTCATAAAACGATCATTATACGATCCCGTGACCAACCAGGGCCGGTTTCATGACCCCTTGGTCGGTCCCTCATATCTTCATAATTGATTAGGTTTTATCACCCAAGGCTCAGACGAGCATTATTTTTAATAAATGATTAAACCAGCATTTAATCATCCTCTCAGCAATTGGTCTTCAAGAGACTTTGGTATTTGCTCACTCGAGCGTCTGGGCGCTACATGGTCGACCCATCGTCCCATCTAGCTGGTCCCTCCTTCACTCCGTAGTTGATTTTCAATAAATCATCAGTTGATTAGAAAATGATCGAAATTAGGGGTTTTCGAGTCCAAGGTTCATAATTCCAGATTCAAACGCTAATACTTTTACGTTGATCCCATGATCAACATTTTTATTAATTATACTCGGTTCAGTTGCCAGTATTTTAAATTAATATTTTATTTGGTTCTGCTACCAATAATTCATCAAACGAGCAACATTTGCTCAGACGAGCAATATTTGCTCAGACTAAGGAATATTGGTTCAACTATCAATAATCAACAATCCATCGAATGAGCAATATTTGCTCACCTTAACTATCAACATTTACTTGAGAATCATACCACTGTCTCAACAGACACGTTCAATTCATGAGTCTCAGAACATTTGCAAATCACGTTCGACTCAAGAATATAAGGACTCATCGTCCCATGAAGTCAGCAACTGACTAACTAAATACACGTCGCGCTTTGCACTCCACAATCACGAGACATCAATCGTGTTACATGGGGGGATATTAACTAGGGTTTTGGTCTGGCGGTCTACGGCACGTGTGTTCATACACACGATGAGAATGTGAGCAAGTCGTGCAATCAGTTGGAGGAGTTGGCAAAGTAGTGGATGGAAAATCAACCAATTCTCCGCACGATGAGCAACCGGTTTTAACACCATTTATACTTCCCCACTCTTTGACTCCATAAACTGTCACACTTCATGGGATCAAGGTGTTTACAATTCTAGCAATATAAATGAGTCTCTGAATCATGATTGAAAAACAATACAATCTTTCTTCAAACAGACAACAAGAGATTAACAACTCAACGTCTGAGCAATTACTCTCAACAGAGCAAATTCAATCAATCAGAGCTTATCTTATTTCTTCACTCAGAATTTCACAACACACCTACAATCTTCGATCACCATTGATCTCACACATTTCTCAGCTTCCCTCCTACATATCGACCCATCCTATCTTGTGACCGAATTGACTCTGGAACGGCCATTGTCTTGGTTTAGGCCGGAGTCCTACAGATTGATCTCTCAAATTCAAAGCACTCCCTTTTGCAAGTGCATCCGTGAGGTTTGGATTCGCTCGCTCGGTTCAAGGAGTTTCCTTCGCACGGTCGTCTCCTCAATTCCTTAAAAACCAGCAACTCGTTTTGCCCCATCTACAGACTTACACACGTATGAGTTATCACACAATGTTTATATCCAACCATGGTTATGTATTCTAAACTCTCATTTCATTGAAACATTCTTAGAGGACGTTATATAGTTGTTGTTCACAAGCTATTTTTCATCAAAGCAATTTTCAAGTAATTGAAATTTAATATGACTTTCGTCACTAGTAAAGATGAACTTGGCCAAAGCGAAAGCTTACCAACACATATTTCGAGAAATAGATAAGCGAGATAAACTCGGCTCGAAATAGCAAATGTGTATAATCAGAGTCTATATAGCAAATGTGTATAATCAGAGTCTCAAGATAGGAGATAGAGTAGATAGACTTTTGAGTGATAGATAAGTTCAAGTCTCCACATACCTTTTAGTTGATGAAGTTCCACCAGTTCCTTGAGTAGTTCTTCGTCTTTGTATAATGATCGCCATGGATTCTAGAGCTCAACTACACTTTCTATCCTAGTCCGAGACTTAGCTATAAGTAGACTAGAAATCAAGACTTATAGTTCTGGCAACTAAACTTGACAACAAGCTTGAGATAGCAACGCTTGCGAGTTCGACCGAGTAATGCTCTAACACTTGAGGTTAATCGAAAAACGGAAATTGGTGTTCTTTACTGGAAATTAAAGGTATGAATCAACTCTAATCTTGACCAACAAATTCTTCTCAATATGATGGTTATCGATTGAATCTCCTACTACTAATTCTATCTTGATCTTGTCAAACTCAGTACCAAATGACCTAGTTTTTTTATTGAAATTGATTTCATATTTATGTATTGAATGAATCATGGTATGATTAGAACTTGAATTAAGGATGGGATTTGTGAATTTTATGGGTCTGTGGAACACCAGAACCTTAGGGTTTTCTTTTAAAATCTTTTTTTTTTCTTTGTTGTTTGTTTTTCTTGTTTCTTAATCCCTGACTATTGATTCATGAGGAGTATAACCTTGCTATGGAGGAATCAGATATACTGTGATGTTCATGGTACCATAAATTTTAGACTTGATATGAAGATTTGTTGTATTGAAATACACAGCAGCACTTCAGAATTCTTACGTACGTTCAGGTGACGTTTTGGCTCGACTTTAGGGCACTTTAGATAATGAACTGAATTATGAATTCTTTTCATGAAATTTGATCCTTTGATAGACGAATCAACTGTGATATTAAGTGTCATGTCCTGAGCTACTTGATGTAAGATATGCCTATTTCAGTAATTGATGTTCAACATTCTTGATCAAATCTATTTTTCAGTGATTTTGATATATATATATATGCTTCTTAATCTAGCCTAAGACTTCTACTGTTAAGTATCAATTATCTTTTGAACAAGAATTCCAAAGATGTCATTCGATGTTGCGTTAGGATTACGCATTTTGAAGTGTGCCAAACTTGTGCAAGAACTGTCCCCGTACTATGGCGCTTTATTTTCAAGGAAATTGACAATCGACGACTTGTATTAGCCTTAGTTTCTAGGTTAACACACAAGAATTGTTTCTATATGTTGATTTAAATCTTAGTTCTTACGTAGGGTTTATAAGTATATTGAATTATCAATCTATAAAGACTTATTTTGATTGATTTTAGAGTTTATCATGAAATCTGAATTCGCTTGTAGCTACAAGTGAGTAGGCATCTTTATGGACTTTTATAGGTATGCTAGAGATTGATTTAGTTCATGATGTCTTGACGAAAATTGTAGAGGAGATTGTTATCTTTCTAAAGAGTTATTGTTTGTTCAAATTGAATCAAAGATGAATGTTTTATGCACCCCGAAACTTAGACCTTCGTGTTGTTTACAAGGGTGTTAGAGGTTGAAACTGAAGTGAGTTATAATCAAACTATATTGTGCGAGGTTTTTCTTGTTTGACTAGGTGTCTCTAAATTCGGTTGGCGGATTACAAAGATTGAGGTTTGAGTAGCGGTTTGAGGTGGGAACTTACATTACACTTTTGTAACCATTGATGGCTTTTACAAAATTATGTTTATGTACTTTAACAAATTCATGCATTGTTAGTTTTTGATTCTCGAAAACTATGTAGATTCTGTTAATCTTTCCATTACTTGGAAATGACTTGAAATGTACTTGCTTTCCTTTGTGATTATGTGGGAAATAAGAATTTCCATTCTGTGGTATATAGGATACTGCTTCTTCTTTTATACCTACTTACTTTCAACTTTTATGCAATAGCTAGGGTGATAAGCCGCAATTTTATTAATGAGTGTGGTTAGCACAAATATTATACATTGTTTGATGAAGGAGTAGTTCCATATACATGACTGTATTTGCGTGCGTTGGTTTTATTTTGATGTTTAGAGTATATGCTTGTTTATTCCAGTGAATGAAATGTGTTACTATCGTTTGAAGAAAACTTGCATTCTTTAAATTCAACTTTGATGATTATATTTGGGTAGTGTAAGTATCCATTGGGCTTGTTTAGCTCACTCTTTTCCAACTCTTTTTAGTGACAAGTAGCTTTGATGCATGTGGTGTGGATTCGGCCGAAGAAGAAATTAACGTTTGGGTTGATTAAGTGGTCTTAAATTATGTCCTTGAAAGATAGTTGCTGGCTTCAGTAGTACTGTGCAATTTATGTAACTTTTTGAAGGTGTTTTTTTTTTTTGAGTTTTGATTGTAAGGAAAACTCTAACTCCTGAATATATATTTGTATATTATCAAACAACACACTTGTAATTACATAGTTATGTATAATATGAAAAGCCTAGTTTATGTTCTTGGCTTGTTTTGGAAATTAAAGCTCAGTTTGAAATAGTTTCGGTTTTTAGTGTCCTAATTACTGATTTGGAAAAAGGATACTGCTCCTTCTTTTATACCTACTTACTTTCAAATTTTATGCAATGGCTAGGGCGATACACCGCAATATTATTAATGAGTGTGGTTAGCACAAATATTATACATTGTTTGATGAAGGAGTAGTTCCATATACATGACTGTATTTGCGTGCGTTGGTTTTCTTTTGATGTTTAGAGTACATGCTTGTTTATTCCAGTGAATGAAAAGTGTTACTATCGTTTGAAAAAAACTTGCATTCTATAAATTCAACTTTGATGATTATATTTGGGTAGTGTAATTATCCATTGGGCTTGTTTAGCTCTCTTTTCCACCTCCTTTTAGTGACATGTAGCTTTGATGTAAGTGGTGTGGATTCGTCCGAAGAAGAAATTAACGTTTGGGTTGATTAAGTGGTCTTAACTTATGTCCTTGAGAGATCGTTGCTGGTCTCAGTAGTACTGTGTTGTTTATGTAACTTTTTGAAGGTGTTTTTTTTTTTAGTTTTGATTGTAAGTAAAACTCTAACTCCTGAATGTATATTTGTATAGTATCAAACAACACACTTGTAATTAGATAGTTATGTATAATATTAAAAGCCTAGTTTATGTTCTTGGCTTGTTTTGGAAATTAGAGCTCAATTTGAAATAGTTTCGGTTTTTAATGTCCTAATTACTGATTTGGAAAAAGGGGTGCTACACCAGTCTTCAATGGCTCAAATTACTTGTGGTGGAATATTGCTATGCGTTCCTTTCTTCAAGAGCGTGATTTTCAATCATGGGTTTATGTAGTTAATGGCTATGATGCTCCCGTTGTGGCAGTAGGAAATGTGACCGTTCCAAAAGATATTGGTGCATATGACGCTGCTGAGATACTTGCTGCAAAGCAAAACTCTGACGGTTTGAATGCCACCATATATGTCATTACCCCAGATCTTCATCACCATGTGACTACGTGCACTCGGTCTAAAGTTGCTTGGGATATCTTAGAAACCGTATTCGAAGGGAATACCAGTGAGAAGGAAGCTAGGCTTCAAAACCTAAATTCCGATTGGGAAAACCTTCGTATGGCAGATGAAGATTCATTTGATGAGTTTAATCACAAAGTGTCTGAAATTGTTAATGCATCCTTTGCATTGGGTAAGACTATTCCTGAAAAGGACATTGTGATGAAAATTCTCAGATCGCTGCCATCTTGATATGATTCTAAGAAGCATGCCATCGTTGAAGGAAATAACCTTGATGCTCTCTCTAGAAATAGTTGGTTGGAAAGCTAAAGATCTTTGATCATGAGCATACATCCAAAACAGGAAAGGATGTTGCCTTTAAAGCACAAAAGAACACTAAAATACTTGACAAAAGTAAAAGTGTATGCGTCTCTGAGGATGATTTTTCAGAGGCTGATTCATCAGATGAAGATCTTGACAAGTCAGTCTCTTTGATCACAAGATAGTTTAGAGATCTTCTATTGAAGAGAAGTAAACGGTTCTCCAGAGACAAACCCAGATCATCAGTTAAATCTCACAATAGCATTCCTCCTAAAAACAGGGATGCTAACGAGGCTGATGACGAGGATATGCCACAGTGCTTTAAGTGTAAAGGTTTTGGTCATTTTGCAAATGAGTGTCCGGACCTTAGAAAATACACTGGGGAACAAAGGTCTTGCTGCAACTCTTGATGAAATGTCTGATCATTATGATTCCAATGAAGACGAAAAATCAAGTGTTGCACTTCTTTGTGAAGATATTGATTTTGATAATTGTAGCAATACATACATCAATCTTGATATTCTTCCAGAAGAAGACTCAACCAATCTGGAAAAAAAAATTGACCTTTCTGTTGGACACTCTCTGTCTAATTTTTTAGGTTCCACTCTGTGTCTAGCAGCTTGCACATCTCGGGCGTCTGAATCATCTTATCCGTTGACATGCTGTTATTGTTCATTCAAAGGTCATGAACTTTCAAAGTGTTTCAAGTACAAACAAAAGATGAGATATGTCAATAAACTTCAACGAAGAGCGAACCAACTAGCAAACAAGATCAAACTTGTTCAAAAAACCGCTGAGGTATGTAAGATTTTATTCTCTTCGAAGAAGTTAGTTTCCAAAGATAAGATAAGACCACTAGAAAATATAGTATGGTCACAACATTTTGATAGACATGTGTTTATGGGTGAAAACTATTTCTGCCGGTTTTGGTAATTTGGGGTGTGTGGATGAGAAATGAGTCTAAACCTTAAACAAATGCACTGCACGGGAGTGCTTGTAGATTCGAGAAATCAATCTGTGCAAATCCGGCCTAAACCAAGAAATGGCCGTTCCAGGCTTGTTTCGGTCACAAAGTGAAGGAGATGGGGTTGATCTTAGGGAGGGAAGCGAAGAAGGTGTTGAGATTGTGAAGGTGTTGGCTATGTATGACTTGTATCAGAAAGATGAACTGGCTTACAGGATGTAAGCTATCAGTTCTGGTGTTTGAATACGATGGTATCAACACTTGCCTCTGTTCTCTGGACTTGTTCTGTTATTTTTGGAAATAGGGAGGAGAACCTATTTATACAAGTCATTTGAGCCTTATTCACGTCTCTCGTGGGAAGTGGAGGAAGTGGAGTGATGGAGTAGTGGAGTTGTGTTAGTGTTACACGTGGGCCCACTTCTCCCGTCATCTCTAACCGTCCATGACTTCCTGACACGTTCTTGTGATGGCGCGTTGCACGCTGCACACTGTAAACCGCCAGACCAATACACCAGTTTATGACATGATTGATGTCTCGAGTGTGTGGATCGTGGGACCCACAGAAAGTAACATGTAATGCTAGATTAAATAACTAAGTTATTTAGGAAGTCGATACTTGTGAAGTATCGTGTGTATTCTATGCAGGTACTGCATCATGGTGTGGTAGAGTGACGGGTGGTGATCACCATGACGCCTCACTTACCAATTAACTCCTGAACAGGGTTGTATAACCAAGCCGGTGAAGTTGGACGGACGAGATGATATTTGATACACTCATCTGCGACCGTTGATGGAATTAGGGTTTTTGAAGAGGTGCGCAAGCATCACTCTTCATCTTGGTCGAATCCAAGCTAGGGATACAATTTTGACAGGGCCGATCGTGCATGTGTGTAGACGACATGACGGTGTAGGCGCCCATTCCTCATTGTCTCGTGAAAGTGTGATCTGGGCCACTCAATTTGTCCGGCGAAGTTGAGTGGTCGAGATCAATTTGCAACAGAAATTAGGTGCCGCAAAAGCCGCGCTTCATGTCAATTTTGGGCGCGCGTTCCAAGACGACCAAGCTTGGTCGGCCTTGCCGATCAGCTCGGCGTGCATACGGTGGGATGGTGTATATACCTGTACTTCATCGTCCCATATAAACGTGATCTAAGCCACTCAATTTGTCCGGTAAACTTGAGCGGTCGAGATCAGTTTGTGGTTGGGAAGTGTGACCATGCCTAGCTTGGGTGCGCGAATCAAGTTTTACAGCCAAGTTTGGTCTTAGCCGATCGGATGTGGAGATAGGTGGGCCCGCAGTGATCATGTTGATACTTACCGGACCTGCTTAGTCTATTCCTGGACCCTAATCAGGTTTTACCGGCCGTGTGTCATACCCAGTTTGGGGCGCACGAATTAAGACGACCAACTATAGTTGGTCCTGACCGATCAGTCAGGTATGTAGGCGGGCCCACTGTGTTTGTGTTGACATGCTCTGGGCCCTTTGAATCTACATCTACACCCACCATCTATGCTTGAGAAGATAGATGGTTGAGACTGTTTTGCGATACATGTAATGTGCCGCAAACCCCTAATTAGGGTTTTTCGTCCATACTGCTCTGGTTTGGACGGTTTGGCAAGCTATGCCACCCTTTTGGGGAGGCCGACCATGCGGGGCCCGCGTTGGGTCGGTAGTGATTATTCCAATATCTGCTTGGGGTCATGGATTTAATCTAAGCCATCCAATCATGCTGGTGAAGTTGGATGGTTGTGATCGTTTCTGAGACTGATATGGACAGTCCAAGTTCAAACATTCTCAATCGGGCTAGTATAACACACCGAGAGATGTATGCTCAATCGGGCTAGTATAACACAGCGAGAGTTGCAACCTGTACGGGTATTTCGTACATGCCTCATTATTAATGCTTGGAGGTTCATGTTGCTCTGCTGATAACAACACTCAGTTGTCATGCCGCACCGGTAATGAGTACAGGAAATACAAGGCTGGATATGCATTAATTAATAATGATGTAAATTCACAAGGTATATGGGATTGTTGCCACATGCTCCAACCTGGATGAATTTCGTGTATTTAATTCACAGAATACTGGGATTGTTGCCACATGCTCCATTCTAGGTAAATTAGTAAAGTGAAGAAGTATTCATCACTCATTAATGGCTTTATGTTTTGCAAGATGTTAGCGCATAATTTTGGCTTTTACAATTTTAGCCTTAAATAAAAATCCACCATCAACATTAAGTCCCCTGCCTAGCACGTAATGGTTACACCATTGTGGGGTAGGCATGAGATGGTGACAGTTAAAGACAAAGCTTATGAGACAAAGTTAGATGTTACCGTGAGAGACGGGTCATCCCGCCCTTGGAGCATGTCACGTTCAAGAGGCGTCCGGCGAGTGTTCCCTAGCATGATGTCGGTCTTGCCTGCTTCGATGGACTGTTACGCCTGTTTCGTTCGTGGGGCTACTGCACCTGCTTGATCGAACGTTGGCTTGATGTGCCTGTTTTGGTTAATCGTGGGTCCGCTGCGTATGCTTGATCGAACGTGGGACCCGATGTAAGCATGCTTGATTCGAACATGGGCAGATGTGCATACTTCGCTCAAACGTGGGACCACCGTGTACATGTTTCAAACGTTGGCCATGTCCCGTGCCTACTTTGACCGTACGGTTGATTTACTTGCTCGAGTGCCATCTTGCTACTTCGACCAAACACCGACCCAAACTAGCTTGACTAAACACCGGGACTTGATGCTTTGACCAAACACCGGCCTTGCTATTTTCTTTGCTCGAACGTGGGACCCGATGTGAGCAAGATTATTTTTTAAAAATGAACCTTGTGGGCTCAAATGTAAATGTGGGTCCTGTAGAAAGCGTTGAAGCAGCTTCTTGAGAAGGACCGGGAGAGCGTTGAAGTGTTGGAGTTGAAACGCTTTCTTCTGGAGAGAGAGCTTTGATTGGGGACGGCTGTGTCTTCTTCGACCAACCTGGGGCTGAGATCAAGTGGGACCCGCCGCGTGCCTGACTGAACGTTGACCCTGTTTTTCGACTGAAAACCGGCCCTGCTGCGTGCGTCTGTTTTATTCGAATACCAGTCTTGTGACTTTGATCAATACCAGACTTAAAACTTGAGAAATACCGGACTTGTGACTTAATCAACACCGGACTTGAAACTTGAGCAATACCGGACTTGTGACTTGATCAATACCGGACTTGTGACTTGATCAATACCGGACTTGAAACTTGAGCAATACCGGACTTGAGACTTGAGCAATACCGGAGTTGTGACTTGATCAACACCCGAGACTTGAGACTTGAGCAATACCGGACTTGAGACTTGAGCAATACCGAACTTTTGACTTGATCAACACCGGACTTGACTTGAGCAATACCGGACTTGTGACTTGATCAATACCGGACTTGAGACTTGAGCAATACCGGACTTGAGACTTGAGCAATACCGGACTTGTGACTTGATCAACACCGGACTTGAGACTTGATCAATACCGGTGTTTGGACCCAATACCAGCCTTGTGTATTCCAACGTGAATGTGTGTTCTGTCGTGTGTGACTACACATCTCACGTGTTTTTATACAAGTACCGACTCATGTCTTTTATTGTAGAATGAAGAAAAGAACTCCTGTTGAGATGTCTTCTGGGGATAATGCTGGTGCCAAGTCAGGAGGTGTTGACAGCTTCAAAGATATGCCGAACATTAATGATGAGTTGTTCACCGCGCCCTTTCAACTATATGAAAATATCCGTTCCACAAGATAACCCTTCTCCTATCGACTTCAAGGTTTTTCATGCTCCGCTGGGCCCTCATGAAGGATGGATGAGATGTATGTTGAGCAATGAGTACATCAAAGATAATTTGAACAGAGCGCAGATTATTGATGCAGCTTGAGTGTTGAAACGGCTCGAGAGGATGTTAAAGTGGTTTCTGGTGCGAACGTTGAGGTGGATCCTGGAGAGAGTGTTGAAGAAGGATTTTGAAGCGAACGTGGGTCCCGGAGAGAGCGTTGAGGCGGCTCTTGAATAGACCATTGAATCAGCTTCTGCTAGAGTGAGCGTTGAAGTATTTCCCTCTTCAGTTCGATTTACCCATGTGAATTCCATGCTTCTTGACTGACCATCTCTCTCATGTTGAAGAATTCCTTGACTGACGGTGAAGGAACTTCATGCTGAGCCTCGGTCCCCAAGCGTGGTTTACATGGTTTGTTCGTAGTGGTTGTTGTCGAGCCAGATTTGGAATATCTTGGACATTGTTTCATCATTGTGGGAGTCGTGCATGTGGTACTGGAGTTGGAGTTGGCGGACGCGCAGGATGTTGTATCTCGGTGGTTTTCCTCTTGCTGCTTGAGGAACCGCTTATAGAAGGTCAAGGTTGTATCGCTTGTTGGTGAGATATATGCCCCTACAAACATTATGAGGCTCTTCATTAACGGCAGGCTGGTTCTTTCTATCGGGGCATATGTTGTTGTAGATGAGCGTTCAATGTACTCTGAGGATGACCAAAAGTGCGGATTCTCCAACATAGCATGATAGACATGTACCACTTGTCTCGATAAAGTGACTCGCCCGGATCTTGTTCGACCACTGTCCTGATAGAGTGACTCGCCCGGATCTTGCTCGATATGACGCGTGGACATCGTTATCTTCTTGAGGTCTGCTCCCTTGAGGTATCGACTCCAAGTGGAAGATTTCCGTCATAGAGCGTTGATACGTTGCACCAGTATTCTTTAAACCAAATGGCAGTATGGTATAATAAAATTTTCCGAGAGGAGTTCGAAAAGCTATCTTACTTGCATCATGCTCGTACATCCTTATCTGGTTGTAGCCGCTACATCCATCCATGAAGGAGAACATTCCGTGTCCGCTGGTTGCATCTACTAACATGTCGATGTTAGGTAGAGGAGGATCGTTTTGGAGCAAAGACTGTTCAAGTCTCTCGAAGTCTATGCAAAGACTCCGATCTATCCATTTTCCTCGTGTCTGAACTACAATTGTTTAACCGACTTGGATCCAGGTATGACATGTAGATGATGGGTGACCAATTTTCATCTAAATCCGGAATTTCTTCATATCTCCAAGCGAATATGTCCTGGTACTTTTTGAGAAGTTCCACGCTTCGTGCGTTTATCCGTACACAAGGTTGAGCTGATGGAGATAGGCCTAGGAGATTCCTCAATGATTTCAATCTCATCGGCCAGTGGATTTGGTGCCATCTTGCACTGTTGTGGAGCATCTAGCACTTGTTCTTGTGGTTCGTTGCTGTTGTAGCATTCCATTGGGTGGAGAGACTGGGTAATAGTCTCCCCTGCTAATTGATAATGGAAGCGTCGGTATACCGTTTTCCCTTTCTGGTCATGACTCGCCACAAAAGTTCGTTCCCTCTTCCTGTGAACGTGGGTCGTGGCTTCACAGGATGGAGAAGAATGGTTCGTCAGCAAAGATGCATCGTGGGTTTTAGCCCTCAATGATGCAAGCCGGTCTTCTTCCTGAATTCACGCCTACGTGGGGAGTGGGACGCAACGAACTTGTCTAATTCTTTCCGCGGAGCTTCTCCCGTATGTGCTGGTTTGGTTTCCCTCGAAGTCCGTCATTGTGGTAGGATTCCGTATGACCTTGCCTGGGAGAACCTTGGATGTCCTGAGAGTCTTGAGAGTAATCACATTCGAAGACGCTCATGTGTAGATAAGGGCCGTCTCGAACTCTGAATCCTTGATGCGTGCGGTGACATGTAGGGCGCGGTCGTGACCTTCCTCTAGTTGATTGCAGCAAAATGTCTCCGCGCACTGATTCTTCGAGAGGTATGAAAATTCGCATAAACTTTCCACTAGAGAAAACGCTTCCCGATCCACCGGCCTCTGGTTCATAGTGAAACTATTGACTTGAGGAGGATCTTTGTGAGGATCACCCCCGGTGTAGAGTCTCCATGACAGACCGCTCATATCGATGTCGCTTCTTTGATCGTGTCCATGAAGGTCCGCGCCGCCGAAAGTACCTTCTCCCGGTGCGTTGGATGCATTCCTTTTTTTGCTCCGGGGCTGTCGCGGCTCTTGTGGCAATCGATCGCTTAATGTATTAAGAAAAGTGAGTACCTCTTTTCGAGTTGCGGCCATATCCGTTTGAGTCTTAGCAAGAACTTCTTGCTTCTCCATCAAGTCTGCAATGGTAATGGGGGATGGTCCTCCTCTCGTCCCTCCGGCTCCTCGTCCTGATGAAGGAGTGGAAGTTGTTGCTCTGGTGACTACCAGAGCTGTTACACTTGATGAGATGCCGGGATTTGCGGCTGCTCTGTCTCTGGTGATGGGAGGTGTTACACTTACTGGAACATCTCCTGCTACGCTGCACCGGTGGTAGAAGTGACGGCTCCATAAGATGTATTGACCACGCATCTCCACCGACAGGTGATAGGTGTACAATACACCGTATTTACTATCTAGAGTTTATGCTCTGTTTGCTATTTTTCGTGTGAATTTTGTATTTTACGCTTGTTTTGAGTTTTGTAGCTACTTTGGAGTCACACGGAGGAAAAGAAGAAAAATTACTCTATTTGAGCCAAAAGGGCAAAATTGTCATTTCGGGCGAACATTATCCGGAGCCCAGCCAAGGTTAAGGGGCAACTCTCTTTTGGAGGAGTACTAAAGCCAGGCCGCAGAGAGGTTAAGGGGTTGCCGTAGATAGCCCTTATCTAATAAGAAGGGTGGTCCTTATCACTTGGGTGCAAATATCCACCCAAGTACTTATACCCTAAATGTCGAAAGATATTATCTTCTCCTCTTTCCTCCCTTTCACCCGAAATTGAAAAGGGTCATGGATGCCGTTGAAACCAGAGAAAACACATCGAGAATTGAGAGAAATTGGAAGGAAATAGAGGAGAGTAAATGATTATAGCTCATAGAGAAGGAATCAAAAGACCAGATTTGGAATCGTAACCAAGACTAGATCGAGAAGCAATGAATTAGGGTTACGTGGATGAATCAAATCGAGAGCTCGTTCTCGCCGCTATGGGTCTCGTGAATCGATGAACGAATAAAAGAAAATGGGTTTGATTGTTCGGTCAATGGAAGATGTTTGTGATGATGTAGAAGATGAATCTGAGAAAAAGTTACCACAAATCGATGGAGATGCTGGGTCTGAAGATGAAGGTTGCAGGGTTCTTGTCGCCGTTGAATCTAAGAAGGGTATGGACTGGAAATTGAGTTACAGTTTGGCTAAGGAGGAATCAGAGAGATGGATACACGATATGGAGGATATGAGGCTGAGTTGCTGGTGAAGCCGCTCCTGTTAAACCGAGAAATTGAGATTGAAGCTGTGATGGGTTTGTAGCTAAATCGAGAGATGGGTTCTCGTGCTGTTGGTAGCTATTGTTTGAGAACTGGAATGGTAGGTGTTGAAGCCGAGTTTTAAATGGGTGAAATGAGTTTCCCGCTGTGGTCGCCAATTGTTTATGGGTGAAAACTATTTCTGCCGGTTTTGGTAATTTGGGGTGTGTGGATGAGAAATGAGTCTAAACCTTAAACAAATGCACTTTGCACGGAGTGCTTGTAGATTCGAGAAATCAATCTGTGCAAATCCGGCCTAAACCAAGAAATGACCGCTTCCAGACTTGTTTCTAGTCACAAAGTGAAGGAGATGGGGTTGATCTTAGGGAGGAAGTGAAGAAGGTGTTGAGATTGTGAAGGTGTTGGCTATGTATGACTTGTATCGTAAAGATGAACCGGCTTACAAGATGTAAGCTATCGATTCCTGTTTGAATACGATGTTATCAACACTTGCCTCTCGTTGTCCGGACTTGTTCTCGTTGTTTTGGAAACAGGAGGAGAACCTATTTATACAAGTCATTTGAACCTTATTCACGTCTCTCGTGGGAAGTGGAGGAAGTGGAGTGATGGAGTAGTGGAGTTGTGTTAGTGTTACACGACCAGTCTTGCCCACTTCTCCTGTCATCTCTAACCGTCCATGACTTCCTGACACGTTCTTGTGATGGCGCGTTGCACGCTGTAAACCGCCAGACCAATACCCACTATGTATCCCCCAGTTTGTGACATGATTGATGTGTCGAGTGTGTGGATCGTTGGACCCATAGAAAGTAGCATGTAATGCTAGATTAAATAACTAAGTTATTTAGGAAGTCGATACTTGTGAAGTATCGTGTGTATTCTATGCAGGTACTGCATCATGGTGTGGTAGAGTGACGGGTGGTGATCACCATGACGCCTCACTGACCAATTAACTCCTGACCAGGGTTGTATAACCAAGATGATGAAGTTGGACGGACGAGATGATCTTTGAGACACTCATCTGCGACCGTTGATGGAATTAAGGTTTTTGAAGAGGTGCGCAAGCATCACTCTTCAGCTTGGTCGAATCCAAGCTAGGGATACAATTTTGACAGGGCCGATCGTGTATGTGTGTAGACGACATGACGGTGTAGGCGCCCATTCCTCATTGTCTCGTGAAAGTGTGATATGGGCCACTCAATTTGTCCTATCGAGTGGTCGAGATCAATTTGCAATGTAAATTAGGTGCCGCAAAAGCCGCGCATCATGTCAATTTTGGGCGCGCGTTCCAAGACGTCCAAGCTTGGTCGGTCTTGGCCGATCGGCCGAGCATGCATACGGTGGGATGGTGTATATACATGTACTTCATCGTCCCATAGAAACGTGATCTAAGCCACTCAATTTTTCCAAAGAACTTGAGCGGTCGAGACTGGTTTGTGGTTGGGAAGTGTGACCACGCCTAGCTGGGGCGCGCGAATCAAGGTGTACAGCCAAGTTTGGTCTTGGCCGACGGGTGTGGAGATAGGTGGGCCCGCAAAGTGATCAAGTTGATACTTACCGGACCTGCTTAGTCTATTCCTGGACCCTTCATCCGAGCAGGAGAAAAGGGACGCTCGTGATCACGACACAAACCCTAATCAGGTTTTACCCGCTGTGTGTCATACCCAGTTTGGGCGCACGAATCAAGACGACCAACTATAGTTGGTCCCGACCGATCGATCGGTATGTAGGCGGGCACACGGTGTTTGTGTTGACATGCTCGGGCCCTTTGAATATACATCTACACCCTCCATCTATGCCTGCGAAGATGGATGGTTGAGACTGTTTTGTGATACATGTAATGTGCCGCAAACCCTAATTTAGGGTTTTCGTCCATACTGCTTTGGTTTGGACGGTTTGGCAAGCTATGCCACCCTTTTTGGAGAGGCCGACCATGCGGGGCCCGCGTTGGGTCGGTAGTGAATATTCCAATACCGCTTGGGGTCATGGATTTAATCTAAGCCATCCAATCATGCCGGTGAAGATGGATGGTTGTGATCATTTCGAGACCGATATGGACATATCCGAGTTCAAACATGCTCAATCGGGCTAGTATAACACACCGAGAGATGTATGCTCAATCGGGCTAGTATAACACAGCGAGAGTTGCAACCTTTACGTGTATTTCGTACATGCATCATTATTAATGCTTGGAGGTTCGTGTTGCTCTGCTGAGAACAACACTCAGTTGTCATGCCGCACCGGTAATGAGTACAGGAAATACAAGGATGGATATGCATTAATTAATAATGCTGTAAATTCACAGGGTATATGGGATTGTTGCCACATGCTCCAACCTCGGATGAATTTCGTGTATTTAATTCACGAGAATCGGGATTGTTGCCACATGCTCCATTCTAGGTGAATGAGTAAAGTGAAGAAGTATTCATCACTCATTAATGGCTTTATCTTTTGCAAGATGTTAGCGCATAATTTTGGCTTTTACAATTTTAGCCTTAAATAAAAATCCACCATCAACAACAGGGTTCTATGAATTCCTTTCAAAAAGGTTATAGTGGATATATTGTTGTTCACCGCAGCACAACTTGATTGTGTTGTTTTGGTGCATCTTGTCTCATGTGCCTGATCAAAAGAGACAAGATTGTGCACACCTCATGCTTTAATAAAAAAATTTGTTATTTTCTTATCTTTGCTGTGTTTTGCAAATTTGGAATTCTTTCATATCTAATTGATCTTGGAATGAACTTCTTTGTTTAATCAATAAAAGAGGGTTAATCTCGACAATTCTACTCTCTTTAGGGTTGTGAATTGTGTGTGCGTGAACCTGTGTGGTTAAAGGTTCTGTAACCCTACATTCTTTTTCCTTCTCTGAAACTATTTTTATCTTAAGACTGCTTGTTGAGCTTAAATTGTGATTTCCTCTCACAAACCCATACACGTATGGATACTCCAAGCATCATGTCTTCTGATGGAAAAGATATTAATATGATTGTTAAGCCATCAATCATGAAGGAAAAAGATAAATCTCTGTTACCTCCAACTTTGAAAAGAAAAAGAAGGAATGTGAGGAAGCCAAGAGTTGTTCCTTCAAATTCTCAGAAGTTTTCTGGTATTCTTGAGGAGTTGAAGGAAACAAGGAAGGAGATTCATCAAATAAAGGCTATTGTTATGAGAACTCTTGAAATTCAGAAGGCCCTGGTTCGACATCATCAGCCTAGAAGGTTTGTTGGAATCGACTCCTTTATTCACGAACCCTATGTACCTATGGCTGATTGACGACAAGGAGTTCGGGGACGATAAATAATTCTTCAGAGGTCTCAATGTCTAGGAAACTTCTTATGATAATGTTATTCTTGTGTTTTTATAAGGATTACTAGGGTTTGGAATATCCATTATTGTGAGTACACATAGTTATTTCCAACGAATTCATCTTCAATGTTTTTAGATTTATTTATTTAAATTCTAAGTTATTTGGAAGATGATTTTTGCAATTTTAATCTTTATGATTTTATATATTGCAAATTGTTATGGGATATGTTGTTTACGTCCGTGAACTCCGTGATGTCCCATACTTGTTCAAAAGTTATCTCTATTATGTCGATATGAATGTATTGATAAAAGATAGAATGAACTTTTGACAAACAAAAGTTAAAGCCTTTATGTCATTATGCAAATTTTTATGGAAGAAAGGATGCACTTTTGTTTACAAGGATTAAGTCTATTACATGTCATTGTGCAAATAGTGATGAAAAATAGAATGAATCCTTGTTTATTCCGCAATATTGGTCGATCTCCGATCCACATTTTTGTGCATATATTGTGTTGCTCCGTAAGTTCTATTATGTCGAGCATGGCCAATTGAATTGATCATTTTTTGCGGTTGATTCAATTGAGATTTTTGGATTCGAATCCATGTTTTCATGTGATTTAGTTATATCCAAAGAAATCCTTCTTTTCTTGTAAAAGCAAGGTCGCCTTTGTTGTTCTTTCGGGAATGACATTTTATGGGGGAGAGTTCTTTTTGAACTTGTGCTTAATTGCCAAATCTTTGTGGGGAGTGCGTCTATGGAATATTATAGGGGTTATCTTATATCTTTATAAACTCCTTAGCTTCGGCTTTATGATTGCATCTAAATAAGTTGATATGTTATTCTCTTTTGGTCATGAAGTATCTCTATGAAAATTTCATGAGGATCCCACTAATTTTCGTACCTTTGTCAATTTATATTGACATAAATGTGGAGAATTAATATGTAGTTTCATACTACAAATACATATGGTTTTCGGATCATTATGTAAGGAGGAGTGGTTTTCATGTCAAGATGAAGTATTGACTAAGGGGGAGTGATACATATCACCATAGTATTGTTGCCAAAGTTGTGATACAATTGAACTTTGATAATGTGTAATAATACTATGACACTGTATAACAATGATTGAGAGCAATTGTTTTCTCATTATTATCGCTAAGGATCTTCAAAAACTATGATGCTGAGTTGAACACGTTTAGAATCATGGAGTACTTGGAAGTGCCGAAGATTTCGAGCTGTACCCGTACGCATACTGGCGGAAGTCTCACGTCCGTGAATTTCTGTTGGAGTTTGGAAGTGTAAATTGGTATGCACACCCGTATGCGTACTGACGTAACCAAACTCGGTCCGACTACTTAAGTATGCGTACCCGTTTGCATACTTGAGCTGGTTACAATCTAAAATCGGTTGTGTGCATGAACTTAAATATTTATAAAATAAGGAATGCAATCTTTGCAAACCGTGGCTATAATGTTCATGAATTGATTCGAGTGAATCAAACCGATTTTGCTTCAATTGTGTTCTTGTATACTTCTATGAGAATATAGAAATTGAACGGCTCTTTAACTAGTTTCATTTGAGTCATTTGAACTAGTTATGGTTAAGATGAATAAGGTTGATATGAGAGTAATCATATGGCTAACTTCGGTTAACTATTTGTGAGCCAACATGGTGTACATGTTTGGGTACGGTTACATAAACCTAAATGAGGGTACATTTTATTTATGTGTAACAAGCTAAGTTCGATCTAACAGTTGAAAGATATTAGCTTGGTTGAATAAGGTTTTTCATCTAACGGTGAATATTGAATTCTTTGTTACCAAGGTAACTTGGATTGCAAACCCTGATTTGAAAATTATATAAATGAGAACTCTAGCAACTGGGAAACCTAATCCCCACACCTCTTGTGTGTTACTAGTTGCATCAACTAGAGTCGATTCTCCTTTAACCTTAGGTTTCTCTCGAGACCCTGTAGGTTAACGGCTTCAAAGACTTTATTGGGATTGTGAAGCCATACCCAACTATTTTCTTTGTAGTTGCGTGTTCTGATCTTGCCCGATTCTATCGTTTGAGTACTATCTTCTCTAAGATTTGCTCGAGATTTAATCTCTAATCTCCGATAGGAAAGATAAAAAGGAATCACAAACACCTTCGTCTCATCGTTTGTGATTCCACAATATCTAGTTTCGCCACCATACGATTTAGATTATTGTGAGGTGATTGATAATACTAGGTTTTTCATCGGGAATATAAGACCGGTTTATCAATTGGTTCTTGTTCACCTTGATTTATCAAAAGACGGAACAAAAACTCTTGGGTATTTCTATGGGAGACAGATTTATTCATTCTATAGATTTTTCTGTGTGAGACAGATTTGTTTATCAAGTCTTCGACTTTGGGTCGTAACAACTCTTAGTTGTGGGTGAGATCAGTTAAGGGAATCAAGTGCATAGTATCCTGCTGGGCTCAGAGACATAAGGAACGCAACTGTACCTTGAATCAGTGTGAGATTGATTAGGGTTCAACTACAGTCTAGTCCGTAGTTCATTAGTAGTAGGCTAGTGCCTGTATCGACTTAATACAGTGTGGTGTTCAAACTGGACTAGGTCCCGGGGTTTTTCTGCATTTGCGGTTTTCCTCGTTAACAAAATTCTGGTGCCTGTGTTATTTCATTTCCGCATTATGTTTTGTTATATAATTGAAATATCACAGGTTGTGCGTTAAGATCAATCAATTATATAATCCAACCTTTGGTTGTTGATTTAAATTGATTGACACTTGAACATTGGTCTTTGGTACCGTTCAAGTTACTCCTCTTATATTCAATCGGGCTCGCAGATTTCTGTTTGCTGATTGCAGATTGAATTAAGAGTTAGAGATATAAACTCTTGTATATAATTTTCTCTAGATTGAGTCTGAATGTCTGGTTGATTCTCTTGAAAGTATATTGGAGTAAGTCCTTTCAAATTGCCAAACGAATTGTTGGGTGTGGTTGTTAGACCCTCGCATTTTCAGCAACACCCAAGAAGAATCGTAAAACCATTTACTTTTTGAATGCAACAATGTTAAAGCGATTTGGAAGCTCATAATCACCCATCTAGCAAGAAGTACAGAACACAACATCACTAAGTACCAGCATCAGCATCAACATTGGCATCAACACCACCATCATCACCATCATCAGCACCACCAGCATCACCAGCATCAACACCACCAACATCAGCACACAAATAGCAACCCAATGTACATGACATATTCAACAAAAATCACCCAGAAACAACAAGGGTGTTATTTGGGTTCACGGCATGGCACATATGGCTGGCGAAAAATGCAGCAGTATACAAAAGGCAACAACAAAATCAAATACAAACCTTCCAACTCATATTGGTAATGTATGAAGAATATCAACGAGCAAAGAAATACATGCCTCCTATCATGGCTAATGGCCCAACTTTGTGAGGTAGCAACAAAGAAGAACTACTACCTCAACTATCTACATTCGATGGACTGCACCAGAACCTAATTGGATCAAGATAAATACCGACGACGCATCAAAATGAAATCCAAGACCAGCAAGAGCATGAATCATATGCAAAAACATTGAAGAAAATCTACTGAAAGTTATGGCAGCACCACTAGGGATAACCACAATAGTTCTGGCGGAGACATGGGGATTATAGTTAGCAACAAGGATAGCTACTCAACATCAATGGCAGAGAATTTGGTTTGAAGTTGATTCACATGCACTAATCACTCTTATAACATCACAGTCCCCGAAACCTTGGTACCTAAGGAATATGCTAACAGGAATCAACTCACTCATTAAAGAAATTCCAAGCTACAAAATCACACACACTTGGAGAGAAGCAAATCAGGCGGCTGACGAGCTAGCAAATAAGGCAGTTAAAGATCAAATCCAGAGCACGACAACAACAACAAAAACCAGCTGGGAATTCGCATGCCCATCCTTTCTACAAAACATTTTATTTAACGATCGGATTGGCACCACCTATCCTAGAATTGTAACTTCCAACTTTTAATAAATGGTTACCAAGTTCAAAAAAAAAAAAATCCTCTAATATACAATTATTTTTCAATGTTCCATCTGTTAATTAGCACGTTCGACTCTATTTTTTTTTTTTCCTTCCAAGGCTATATAGAATTCCATTTGCCTAATAAAATGTTTCAACAGTAAACAAAATATAGGTGAACATGATAGAAATTTTTAGAAATAGTGTATATTTCTTCCTTCGCAAATATATTAAGAGAAAAAGGAAATGGCTTCCCCTTGAGTGTGGTTGCCTCCAACTATGATTTTCCTGTTTGATTAAAGAGCAGGAGAAAGACCTAATAATGAATAACCAAATACATTTGATGTGTCTAGTGATCAAGTGCTACAGATAGTGTATATGACAACTATTTATATGGTCTAGATGGATTATCATCAAAGCATCGTTAAATAGGTGGAGAAAAACAAGTATTAGTCATGCACATTGTCTTCGAAAATCTTCTCTTACTTCAAAAGCAAATAAGTACTTTGTACGAAAATAAGTCACAGTTAATTCTGAAACCGTCGCCTATAGTTTTGCATTACATAACCGGATCGCAGTTCCTTTTTTGGTGCACGTAATGAACGTAAAGAGCGATAAAGAGAGATAGAGGCGCAGAGTCAGATGACCTACTTATGTGAAGTACCCTTTCAGAAACTTGTAAGTTAGCTGTATAACCAACCGAAAGGCACTTTTGGCGGTGGAATGGTTTGACAAATGCATGCATGTGTTCATGATATATTATCTACTGTGCAAAAGTAGACACGGATACTTGGCCATATCAGATTAGAAGAAACCTATAAAGAAGATTAGATAGAATGATAGATATTTAGTTATTCTCTCTGTCCGATTAAGCATCAACCGTGAATACAGTCAGAACATTCTCCTTTATTTAGGATTTGGTGGTGATAAACAAATCGACCCACCTTCCCACCACTCCCCACTGTACTGAACCTATAAATTCTCTATCTTCTCAAAGTCAAATTCATCAACAAACACATAAACAACGAACTTCTAAGAAAATCCAACTACTTCAGTTCAGTCCGATTTCTTTTCCTTCATTCCTCCACACTCAGTGTGTTTAATTATCTCATCATTTGTTCCACGTTGCTAGTTACCCATGGAGAAGCAAGTGATGAAACTAGCGTCACAAAAGGCTGTAGTAATATTTAGTAAGTCATCTTGTTGTATGTCTCACACTATTAAGTCTTTGTTTTATGATCTTGGAGTAAGTCCAGCAATCTATGAACTTGATGAGATCTCCAATGGAAGAGAAATGGAAACGGCACTTCAAAGATTAGGGTGTAACCCTTTGGTTCCTGCTGTATTCATTGGTGGCCAATTGATTCATAATTCAACCAGCACCGTCATGTCTCTTCACCTTAGTGGTTCCCTCATTCCTATGCTTAAAAGAGCTGGAGCCATTTGGCTGTAAGTATATAAGTGGCAACGAGCTAACTCTCCACATTTGATGAGCAAGAAAAAACAATATAGCTAAGCTAGATTTCGAGAAGAAGCTGGCTGATGTTAATGCATTGTACATTATATTTCATGTAACTCTAAATTTAAAATGGAATTTACTTGGAAACTTTATGAGGCTCTCAGTATATTTTGTGTTCTTCCAACAATATGTGATTTGGTGACACACTTTCCCGTACGTCATCTCATGAATTTAACTCGTATAATTTGCATTAATTAAACATGGGCTTGTCGAATACGCGTATGCATGACGAATGTTTTTTCCTTTCGAGTTTCGAGGAAAAAGGTCGAGATCGTATAAAAGAAAATGTAAAAAGGCATAAGCCCCAATTTTAAGTTACAGTGATATTACATTCCGTCTATGATAACTTTCCAATGGGTTATTAGCTCAAGGATTATGGTTCCAAAGAACCATTTTTCTTCCCCCAAACCCCACCCAAATATAAAGGGCGTTCCTTTATATACCCCCAAGAAATACTAACGGTACCCCTAACGATTAGTTATGTTAGTTACTCCCTCCGTCCCTAATTAGATGAGCTATTTGGTTTTTAGTTTTGTCCACAAATAGATGAGCTATTTCACTAACCAAGGGGATATTTCTAAAACTACCCTTTTAATTGATTATTTTTTCTATAAGAAATATGTATAATTTGATAGTCATGTTTATATTCGTTGCGTATGTGTTTTAAAATGCTTTTCAACGGTATAAAGTTTATAAAAAACGTGGTATAGTTTAAGAGATAAATCGTTTCTAAATTTTACTAATTATTGCCCATAAAGATATAATTGTAAAAAATACTTAAATATACTCCACTTTCCTCCTTGCCTTAAAATTTGTGCAAACTACAAGTAGCTCATCTAATTAGGGACGGAGGGAGTATAATTTAGTTAGAATGAAAATCGTAATTTTTCTGAATTTTTCGATACCCCATACCCCTAAATATTAAACCATATATAAAAACAAAGAGAAAAACTTCCCTATATATGCGAATAATTAATGAGAATGAATCCATAATTTTCTTTCCAAAAAACAAGAAATTATAATAAATATGACACAATATTGGGGAAGAACTTAGGCAACTCAATTATGGAATCATTAGAATCATGTTTAGGAAATCCATGGTTTGAAGCATATTTTGGTAATCCAGGGAGATGATGCACAACGATTCAAATTTTTTTTTTTCTGTTGAAGATTAATTGTTGCACATTCTTAATATCGATACCGAAACTTAAGATAACTTATTGGTCTGATTAGAAAACTGATCTTCTATAAGTGTTGACTTGACAAGCTTTAGAATGATGATTACTGGGTATATAAAATTGGTTTTCAAAATAAATAAATATTGTAGAATCACCGATCCAAGCAACTGGATGAGTTATGAATCTATGATACTAAAATTATTATTATCACAGTTATGCCATTCTAGATGGCATACCTATTATAGAATGTCCCCTTTATTATTTTCTCGAGTCATAGACTTCTAAAACCATAGGAATAAGAATGACAAGTTTTTTTTGGATTCAAAGTTGATCTCAAAACTAGATTTATCTACGATCTAATTTAAAAAGGACTTAGTCACTTAGTTAATCAATCAAAAACAAAATCAACTCAAAGAGTTTTTTGTGATGATGGATATTTTTACATGATAATTCTCTGTGCTCCAAGAACCCTACTGGCACTGTACATAAAAGTTTCACTTCTGAGATTTCTTTTTTTTTTTTCCGATTTGGGACTTTTCTTAGTCATTACCCACCTATTTCTCTCATTCCAGAGTGCCCAATAAATTGCAAATAGTAACAATGGCCAAATCTCCTTTCCTTGGTTGCGGCCTCTCCTGGACTTCCAAGCTTGTAGCTTATCTGGGATAGTTCCTCCTTGTACCCAACTTATGTTATATCCATTAATAAAATATGATCGACCGCACCTCGTGGGAATACTCACACTGAAAAATTAGGTGGTTAATTGATTCATCATGGGTGTTATAAAAAGCATATAGAGTGTTCTATATTTGACATTGTCTATGATTATGGTTATTTATTGTTGGAATACAATTTTGAGCAGCAGACCTTTAGAAGAATTGTACCTTAGGAGGTACATGTTGTATCCGGGTGCATGAGAAAGGAACCACATTTTGAGTAGGTGCAGTTGTTCCACCAAGGCACCAACCATTTACAACAGGCTTTTGCACCTAAACCACCAGGGAGGATGAATTGCACGGTATCTTCAGCTTCATCATTCAATATTGGCGGGATTCCAAGAACCTCAAACATTTGCAGCATTTTTGGAGTTTCAGATGAGGTCAAATTCCTTCTTAGTTGTAAATTCCATGCACAATTTTCTACAATATCTCTAATATAACCATTTTTCTTTTTTGATAACTTGAAAATGCTTGGAAAGGTTGTTTTAAGATCTTGTGGCCCTTTCCATTTGTCCCAACAGAATTTGACTGCATCTCCTTTAGCAATTGGTGTAGTGGTGGTAATTGCTTTCATTGTGACTTTTTGTTTTTGAATTCCTGGACAAATGCTTCTCCATGGTTTGCACCCATTTTCTCTTACACACAAGTCTCCATGGTTTGCACCCATTTTCTCTTTTATTATCTTTCTCTAGAGTTGTGCTTTTTCTTTAGACAATCTCCAAGAACATTTAGTTAGCATAGCTTTATTTGTAAGCTTCAAATTTCTGATTCCCAATCCTCCCTAAAGGAAGTTTCTCATGATCTGGTTCAGTTTTTTCTCCACTAATGCTGGCATAGAGAAGATAAACACATAATATACCGGAAAACTTGAGAGTGTTGATTTGATAAGATAAATACTACCGGCTTTTGTGAAAAAATCTTGTTTTCCACAAAGCCATTTTGTGAAAAATCTTAGCCCCAACTGCCATACCCAAATATTTTAGTGAAAGTTTTTCAATCTTGCATTTTAGGATATTAACAATCTCTTCAATTTTGTTATCTGCTCATATGTTTATGACATCACTTTTATTGAAGTTAACTCTTAATCCTGTGATAGCTTCAAAAATATGAAGGATTAATAAAAAGTTCTCAGCTTCTTCTTGTGTGCCATCTAGAAATATTAGTGTGTCATCAACAAACTGTAAGTGGGAGATTTGCACTGAGTTTATAGAGAACCCTGAGATGATGTTCAATTGTACTGCATTCTTCATAAACTTTAAGAATATTTCTTCTATCAAGATAAAGAAAAATGGAGACAAAGGATCACCTTTCCTTAAGCCTTTATGAGGTTTGAACTTTTTTGTAGAGCTACCATGATCATAAAGACTGCTGAGCAGAGTTAACACACCATTCCATCCAACTTATCCATTTTGAGCAAATACCTGAACTTTGAACATTTCTAATAGTGTGCCAACTTACATTGTCAAAGGCCTTTTGGATGTCAAGCATACAAAGAGTTCCAGCTTTCTTGCTTTTGAATCTTGAATCAATAAGTTCACCAAAAATTAAGATTCCATCTAAAATCTGTTTGTTTGAAAGCTCTATGGTTTCAGATATCAATTTGGGAAGAATAGTTTTAATTCCCTATGTGTAAGCACTTTTGAAATGACTTTATAAGCCTTACTAGCCAAACTTATGGGTCTAAAATCTGGAGTTGTACCCACTTGCTCTTTTTTTTTTTGGAATAAGGATGATGAAAGAGCAGTTTGTTTTCTAGTCCATTTTGTTATGTGCTTCATATTCTTTCACTATAGCCATAATATCATCTTTAATTATAGACCAGGCAATCTTGTAGAAATCCATGTTGAAGCCATCATGTCCTGGAGATTTGTTGCTTTTGAATTGTTTTATCACCCCTCAAACTTCCTTTTATCAAATTGTCCTTTCCAGCCATACTTTTTCATCTTCAGTGATTTTAATGAAACATTCCTCACTCATTTGTGGTCTGATTGGATGCTTAGCTTGAAGTAAGATGAAATATACACCTCGTTAATAACCAGTCTTTGTAATGTGTTCCTTCTTCTTCTTTCATTTGCTAGTTAGTGGAAGTACTTTGTATTTGCATCTCCCATTAGAATATTAGGACCCACTAATTCAACTAGACAATCTAATTGATTATAATCCCAGATTGTTAGAATCCCTCTTGACAAACCTTGAGAAGGAATGTCTCTCAATTGATATTGCTCATTGCCCCAAATATTTTTACACGACAATCATTTATCTTCATCATATGTGTTTATTGGATTAGACAAATTGTTGGTCTGACTTTTTTGATTAAATCCTTTAAAGAGTCCATTTTATCCACAACTATTAAGCCCCTTATGTTCTATAGTATCCATTGAAACCATCAGAGCCCAAATTTACTACATCTTCAAAGATTTCTGTATCTCCCTCCTTTTCTGTATTCTAAATTATATCTTCAATTTCAAAAATTCCGTTAATTATTGGCATTTTATGAGTTGTTTTACCTGTATTTATATTGAGTACAAGGCTCTTGCTTGTTCTTCTTTCCCCTAAAAAATTGCTCAAATATTCGTTGTAGCCTCCACTATGAGATCCACTGTATTATGGATGGTGTTGATTTTTTCATTTTCCTTGTTTAGATTATGAGATAACATCGGTGATTTAATTTCAATTTCAATTGTTTGTGAGACATGGTTTACTTCTGTATTCTGTGACGAGGGTATGATGTTGTTTTTGTAATCTTCAACTGCTGGAATCAGAAATTGATAAACTGGAGAATTTATAACTGTCTCATGTTGACTGACTAAAACCGTTTCTTTGACTTGACCATTATTTCCTTTGCCATGTTTTGAAACCACTCATTAAAAAAATTAATAACTTTGGTGGGGTTTTGTTTGTGATTCTTACCAGAATGTTGACCTTTCTCCACATGTTTTAATAACACCCGAGTATTTTTTCCAGTCGCAGAAGTACGTCGGTTTGGATTGTCAGATGATTCCAAATTCAAATTTGAATTGAATTAAAGTTGTGTACTAGAGTTTTAACTTTTTGCAGTTGTTTTAAAGATTTCTGGTAGGATTTTACCATTGTTTTTTTTGCCGGAGTGAAAGCAAAATCCCATTCAACTGCTAGCACCAGAGGGATTCCATGCAGATTTATCTTGATTGCTACCGGTATCTCTTATGCATTGCATTTAACTCCTAATCTGGATCATGAGGGGTTCATTTCCACTGTATCAAGCTCTACTTTTGCTTGACCTCCCAATTCCCCATTATGAGGACAAAGTCTTCTTTAGACCATAACTGAACATGAAGCCCTTTGATCTTGACCCAATTTTGTGCTAGATGAAGAACTCTTTCATTTATTATGATATCTTCATCGATCCACCTTCTGACTAGAATTCTCGTATATTTATATTTCTATTTAATGGGTTTGCAAAAACTTCTCATTCTTCATCATTGTTTGGTTGGAAGGACCCCATGTTGTCATTAATGATAGAGATTTTCAAATGTATATCCCATTTAAGTTTAGCCTCAATATCCTTTGTCACTTGATTCCATGAGATTGAACCTTGAGGTAAGCAACAGAAGGTACGGTTATGTTTGTTATTGAAGTTATAATTGATATTCCTAGGAAAATAAGCATTTAATGAGATTTGTTGTAAAGTAAATTCTTTGTTGCCCATTAATTTCTTTAATAAGTTGTTGAATCTATACCGTTCGTATGATTCTTTTCATTTTGGAATGAACAAAGCTTTATGTTTTTACTTTATGAACATTTGTTATCTCCACCTTCAGAAACTCTCGCTAAAATTGTGTTTCTTCTCAATGAGAAAAGCAAAGTTCCCATCTCTTCTTATCCATCGTCTTTTGTTATTCTCTGAATTGAGCAATTCATCAAAAGTTTTACTCATCCAAGTTCCAATGGCTGCTGAGAATAAGATTGTAATTCAATCCAGCTGTTCCCTTTTGCATAATCTTGTATCCATCTTGCTTACCTAATCTTTGAGTAGAAAAATCAAAAGTTTTAAGTTTAATCTGTGTGATTGAATCCAAATTCTCTCCGTGCGCTCTGATATTCTTTCTCTCATCTCTCGTTTCAAATACTGTGTTGATAAACTATATGATGCATGTGAATGTGATAAATAGATTCTCACGTACACAAGTTTGTCACCAGCAAGCACGGTCGAGATTATGTTATCAGTACTAGGAAATTAGTTGTAATTAAACCATGCCTATAATATCTTAAACGAACCCGATTGGGATAAGCATGGTCTGAATCCAATTTTAGCTTTCTCCCATCCAATTCAATACATGACGGATTTCAGGTTTGACATCCACGTTCAATCCAACATATAATGGGTTTGCATCTACAGATGTGAGGGACGGATTAGATACAGATTATTCAGTGAATCTTTTTTATAATCAACATTTTAAATATAATACAAAGACAAAACTAACAAAAATGACATGAATTCACATAAGCTTTAACATAGACAAAAAGTTTTCCTGTCTAAAAAAGACAGTAAATCCTACGTAACAACATCATATATGCCAAGCGTCATTAAGAAAACTTCTCGTAAAAAGTCTATATACTGCCTTAATGTAATGGGTATGAGTATCCAACGGATTTTGAAAAAATTACCCACATCTGATCCAAAATCTGTTGTACCTCACAAATTACACATGCATCCGGTCCATTAACATGAAGGTCGAACACTCGTATGCAAAAAAAAAAAAACAATGGATAGGCCAGACCGGATTAGCAGATTAGATCCTAATGAACCAGTTCTTGAAATATTTTAACAAGATTACTAATAAAGTCCTTTTCCAAAACATTTTTTTTAAAAAAAGAAAAAATTCTTTATCAGTACATTTCAAATTAGACGCACATACCACATGTAAATAAGTCATCACCTCCGATTAATTTTTCCTCTTTCTTTTTAGTCTGTGGTCTTTAGTTGAATGTCCAAAAGAACAGACTAAATATGCATTGCCACAAGCACGGATTAAGGATTTCACCTCGGTACGTAATACTGTTTTCTACATTTGGGACATTGCGGCCGATAATCTCCAAATTTTCCTAGGTAGTAAGGAATAAGACTATGACACTAAAATATTTAATAAATATATACTTGTTGGGAATTTTTTTATTTCTTTGAAAAAAAAAAACGATAACTTAAATACAGTTCAGTGTAGAGTTATAATAACACTATGTGTTTTTAGGTTTTGCCTATTTCCACCCACACTTTGCCTAAATCTCATCCCAACAATCCAAACAATTTTTATATCTCTTTTTAAGTTGGGTATACAAAACAAACCCTATCATATTCTATAGGTAACCTTCATCTTCGCTAAACCACCGTCTGTTTGGGAGCTTGGAAACGGGATAACATATCCTGGAAAAATTTATCTTAATTTAATCTATGATAACCTTGTTAATGGTTAGTTTTAATGGTGTTTGTCTAAAATTCTATCATATCTTGGGCTAAGTTAACTTGTGTTTGTTTGACTACAGAAATATGTTAATATAAATAATTATTTCTTAGCCAAATACTTATTTTAAAGAAAATAACCTGTCGACCCTGTGAGGATACAGGTATCCTAGGTATTTGGAAGAATACCTTAAACTCACTTTTTTAGCTTCCTAAAATCAAGGAAGGTTTAGTAATCCTTATCCAGGACTGGAATTGCAGTGAGACAAACACATTTTAACAGTTATTTACTGGATAACCCAACCTAGGATGGGATATCCAAGATACCAAACACGACCATATGTGTTTTTAGGTTTTGCCTATTTCCCACCCACACTTTTCCTAAATCTCATCCCAACAATCCAAATCAATTTTTATATCTCTTTTTAAGTTGGGTATACAAAACAAACCCTATCATATTCTATAGGTAACCTTCATCTTCGCTAAACCACCGTCTTCCTTATTCTTCTCTCAAATACTAACCTAACTCTATCATTAGTGCAACATGTTTAACTCAATACTAGCATCACGCTGCCGCCTAGGTATTACCATCAATATCCAATATTGTTCCATAAATATGGTTTAGCGATGGTTTGGTACCCAATATAAGAAATTCTAAAACTACAGTTTGATCACAAAATGGATCATTGGATATTTGGATTCAATTAACTCCAAATCTTATAATTTTATATTAATGGATTTTCTTATTGTTGTTGGTGACTGACTATACTGCAGAGTACGTAAGAGAATATAAGTGAGTTTTGGTATTCAATCTCCAAATCGATTAAGATTGATTTGCAAGTTAATTTTCAAACCGTTAATTTGACAACAATGGTGATAAGAGTTTAGGTTTATCATGGAGATTATAGAATATTTGAATGAGTTGTGTTACTCAATCTAAACTGAATTATATAATATAAGAAATTCTAAAACTACAGTTTGATCACAAAATGGATCATTGGATATTTGGATTCAATTAACTCCAAATCTTATAATTTTATATTAATGGATTTTCTTATTGTTGTTGGTGACTGACTATACTGCAGAGTACGTAAGAGAATATAAGTGAGTTTTGGTATTCAATCTCCAAATCTGATTAAGATTGATTTGCAAGTTAATTTTCAAACCAGACTAATTTGACAGCAATGGTGATAAGAGTTTAGGTTTATCATGGAGATTATAGAATATTTTGCAGAGTACGTAAGAGAATATAAGTGAGTTTTGGTATTCAATCTCCAAATCTGATTAAGATTGATTTGCAAGTTAATTTTCAAACCAGACTAATTTGACAGCAATGGTGATAAGAGTTTAGGTTTATCATGGAGATTATAGAATATTTGAATGAGTTGTGTTACTCAATCTAAACTGAATTATATAAAATCTGATTTGGATAGTTGACATGTGATTTAGGGAAAGTTTGAATGGAAAATAGGTAAAACCTTTTTTTTTTTATCATTGAATAGTTATTATAATGTACCTAACATGTTATATAACGTGCTAGAAAATAGTCCTTTTTATAGCTCAGTCACTGTGAGTCTGAGTGACGGAGTTATAATAACTCATTGATAGATAATTAAAAAAAAAACACAATGCTTTTTTAATTTGTGGATATCATTTAGGCTATTATATATTTTAAGAGGTTTGTATATTAAATGGACAGGCTACATCTGGATTAGATTAACCCATCGCTAGGTCCATCACTACACGACTAGTAAAGCCAAAGTGTAACAAAATGTTGGGATTCGAAACTTTTGAACCTAGATCGTGGCAATGGGACTACTCTAGCTTTTTATTCCCTAAAGCCTAACCTGTAACAAAATGCTGGCGCTTGAAACTTTTCAACTACAAGTATGTGGCACTGACATCACATTAGCCTTTTATAAATTTTCTTTTGTAGATAAAAGAAATTGGTGCCGACGAGTTTCGAACTCATATCATTTGTATAATATCGTGATTTCCCAATGACTTTACCACTATATCACGTTGACATTAGCGGCACTAGTTATTGTCAAAATAAGAAAATTTCTAACAGGTCCGCCCAGCCAGCTTTAGGAAAAGATAAGGAAGAAATGGAGTGTCACAATGTAAAATAATGACAGTCACTATGAAACTATAGAACATTTATTTCTTGAGTGTACTTTCTCAAAGGCACTCTAGAGGAGTCTTAGCATTGATATTGAAGAAGAATGAAGAAGGTTTAACAATGTCTCTGAATGGACAAAGAGTTGGTTTTCTGGACACTACACAGGGGATTGTGCTCCGGAATTTTGCAGGCACCTGTCAAGGAATTAAAGGACACTGCACAGATGTAGTTCTAAGTCCTGAAAATGGAGAATGCATGGCGATTCGTGAAGCTTTACTCTGGGCTAAAGAACTGAAGCTAAACAGAACCCACATTGAGGCTGATGTTAAGTTAGTTATACAGTCAATAACAGAGAATTCTCTCTTGATTCAGTGGGAGAATAGAAACATTCTCAAAGAGATTAAAACTTAAGTTTGGGTTTTGATTATTGTAAGTTTTTTTTTATTAGTAGAGATGATAACCAAAGTTCTTTGATGCCGTAGCTAGAATCAAGTAGAGAATCAACATCTACCATAAATCATCTTAATAACTTTCCAGCTGATATTTGTGATTTCTTAGCAAGAGATCAAAACGCTTTTACAGCCTGATCAATAAAATTCTTTTATTATCAAAAAAAAAATGTAAAATGACGGCATCAAGCTCTCACTTAGACTTAGTTTGGTATTGCTGCGGCTTTTGTAAAAGCACTTCTCTGTTGTGCGTTGTTGTGTCTTCTTTGTGAGAAAAAAAGCAGTTAGACGTTTGGTAAAAATTTAATCAAAGTTAATGCTGATTAAAAATGAAATCAAAGTGTGTTTGGTAAAATATCAGATTCAACCATTGTTGTTGTAGCAAATGACAAAAACAGACATTTCTGAAGAAAAAAATTTATTCAATTTCATTGGTTTGAAAATAGTTGATTTTTTACAATTAAATATAAATGTATATAATATCAAATTTACTAATTTTCATTATTATTATGGTTGTTAAGAAAAACTATTTTACTTAACCACTTTTTAATATATATAATTTTCAAACTAAAATAAAGTGATTATTTAATTTTTATTATTAACAAATTAAATGAAATGGTATATAATATAGTTTGAAAATAAAATATAATAATATTCAAATAATTTATTATTTAATATTTTTTTTTATTTTTTTATTATAGATCATTATTATTACATGAAACTAGTTGGAAGCCTAACAAGCTAAGCTCCAACGACATACTACTACATTAATTGAACAGGTTGATGTGCTAGTCTACCGCCTGCCTCATGGGAAACCTTGCAAGGGGAGCCGAAACTATGGAGGGGGCGAGATTGTGTCACAAGGGGGGCAAATTAACACTATCTTCCATGTTAATTCCTGCAATATTACGCCATTGGGGACTCGAACCTGGGACCTCTTGGAGCGCATTAAACTTTGGGGAACGGGGATGACCAGATGAAATATTGATTGTATATAAATTTAAGTAACATTTGTCATTTATAGAATAAAGTAGGGATAAAATGACAAATCAAGCATTAACTTTAGGTGGGACCAGAGCTTATGCTTTTGTAGCTTTTAAAACCTCCTTCACCCCAACACAAAAGTTGAGGAATTCTAAATCTTTGGATAAAAAGCGCTTTAATTTTTTTTACTAAATACGAATTTTAAAAATTGTTGACATATATAGGTTTTGAAAGTGTTTTTCGAAAAATAAAAGCAATACCAAACCCAGCCTTAATGAAATTCCACTTCCATGACTCATGAAATAATATTTGGAAAACAAGATGCTCATGCATGTGTAATATGTGGCTTACCATTCACACTTTGTTGTTTTGATGCTCATCTTCACGTTGTTGGATTGCGGCATTCACGACACAAAGAATCAGAACCCACTGAACCTTATCTGCTTATGGCAGAAATGGTATCTCAAAACCAGCCAGAGCCAACACAAGCAGAGAATATCAGTCCAGTACATACAAACAAACGTAGACGAGTCTGATCATCTCTTCCTCACAGCTGTTTGTATATGATATGATGATAAGTACTGGAATCTCAACCTTTCAATAATGTTGGTTGAACCCGTAGCAAAGGGCCATTTCCCATCAGGCCAAGATTTTGTATTGCGTCGTACGATAATCGATTGATCGGTCTAAAGTTTTTATGGTTTTATCAAGACAAAGGTAAAAGGGACACGTTCTAAAGATTAGATATTCATCGACCCCTACCGTTATATTCTTGATGTGGAGACTATGTTATCCTAAACCAATGCAGAATTCAGAAAAATCCATAAGCATGAGTCACAGATTCTGATTTTAGATAGATGAAAACAGAAGTGTCACTAAATTTCACCTTTCACTTTCCTTGATGACCTGAAAAATATTATTTGAAGATATATATATATATATATTTATTTTTTGAAATAGGAGATATTGAAAAAAAGAAGAGGAAGCTATACAAAAAACAGTAAAGGCTCAAATGATCAGAGGATCAAAACAAAAAAGAAAAAAAAAAAAAACCCAATAATTAGGGGTTTTCATTATCTATTTTGGTGCATAAATATATTTGAAATACCACCTATATCCTCTTAGCATGGCCCTCTGCTAGATTTAAAATTTCCATGTCTGCTAGATTTGCGATGAGAATTACTCCATCCGTCTAATCTATACGCAAACCTGCCTATCTTTTAGAGACGAGGTAGTATCAAATTTACGGAAAATTATTAATTCAATAAATTTTGTAATGATAATTGTGTGTGTTATATGAATTTGTCAACACTATGCGGCAGTTTTCAAAGTTATTTCGCATCAATATAACTAGAAAGACACTCATCGTTATCTCTATACCCAAATTGACTTTCCAAAAGTTCCCCATTATAATTTTATTTATCTCCTATGTTTGTCTATTTTATTTCTTAAGATTTTGTTTTTCATTTTTGAATATTTCTAAAACAGAAATGCTATTTGGCTTCCTATTCTCCGCCTCCCTACTTACCTCCCTATAATCTAAGCCTCACATCAGTTTCTAAAATTGTACTGTGAGAATAATATAAGTTGTCCAATAGTGAAAAGGAAAAGCTCCATCCAATGGATAAAATTCTAATTCTTCCTCATATATATGACTCAGCAGATTCTCCATTGATAGCAACAGTAAGTACCTATCAGATTTGCTCCATGGAAAGATATGCAAAATTCAGTTCATTTACAATATTGATCATATATCAACGAGCCCGCTCAGGTAAAGTATAATTGTGAATACTTAAATAACAAAGAAACTACCATGCAAGAGTGGGTTCAATATCAATTTTGAACTAATCTTGCTGCATTTTCATCTTGTTTCGTATAATAACTGACCAGGGTCTAGTGTAGTGTCCATCACTAGGGAATCATATGAGAAAAGACTGATTATTAGAATTGGCCAAAATACTTGTTGCTTCCATTTCAAAAAAATAAAACCGGTTTCATGTACAAATTACATATGAAGTAAGTCTATCTTTTTGAAACGGAGGGAATATGATAAACCAAAGTATGATTCTAAGGTGGCATACATCCATAGGTTATATATGACTTTTGTGTAGGATCCGTTACTCCCAAAATTGTTCATCGTTTCTAAATCTAAAGTTTATATTGTGTCAACTTGATGGTCTAAATTAGGATTTGCACGGTTGGTCCGCCACTATTATCTTCCTAGAAATGGTTTCTTCCTACACGAGTGTCCCGGAAAAAAGTAGACAGTTGTACGGTCTTATCACTGACATCGCCTATCTAGGATTTGATTAAGGATGTTTGCATCCAAACTAACTTTATTGAACAAGGAGTAACAAATATTAAAAACTAGCATTATCAATACGTAAGAAATACATGTTCGAAATGGAATTAAACAAAAGAAAATATCAAATTTAGTCATGTACTTCATTTACTGTAATACTGTGGAGCTTGTTACCACTTCTTGTACGAAACTATTCGAATAGCTGTCTGTCTAGTCTAAGAATCGTGAAGTTCTTGTTTTAATATATTTTGCCAAAAAAAAAATAAAAATAAAAAATCAAATGGAATCTTTCCATATCATCCAGCTTTCTCTTGTTTCTACAAATAAACATTATCCATAACCATCATTCATTTGATCTGCCAACACTATAAATAGCTCTTCATTGTAAGCTCAAAAAACACAAACAAAACAGTTTGCTAATCTCAACTTTCTCTTGCAACCCATTTTCATCAAATTGCTTTCTCAAAGTTTTTTACTTCTGAATTCACGCATTTTGCCTCGTTTTCCATCAGTTTCTTTCTTTCGTAGATGCATATCAGCAACTGACATTTATATCCCAAGTACGTGGTTATTTGCAACATTTTCTTGCAGATAGTAACTTGAGAGATCGTATTCGAAATGGAGAGAGTTGCAAGGCTAGCTGGACAAAAGGCAGTGGTTATATTCAGTAAGAACTCGTGTTGTATGAGTCATTCAATAAAGAGTCTTATTATTTCTGAACTAGGTGTTAATGCAGCCGTTCATGAACTTGATGAAGACCCAAAAGGAAGAGAAATGGAGAGAGCACTTATAAAGAGAGGGTGTAACCCTGCCGTCCCTGCTGTATTCATCGGCGGTGAATTGGTTGGTGGTGCTAGTGAAGTCATGGCACTTCACCTTAATGGCTCGCTAACTCGTCTTCTTAAACGTGTTGGTGCCCTTTGGCTATAATTAAAAGCCTTCGACAAAAAAACTCGCACTCATGATCTTTTGATATATGTGCGTGAATGGAGAATTGCTAGCTATATATAATAAGTTTTCGGCTATGTAAAACATCTATCTGTAGTTAAAAATGCATGTGATAATCATGTTTTATGAGGAATAAAGTTTAAGTTTAAAAATTGTTAGCTATATCATAATTATTCTCTTTTCCTTCACCGGTTTAATATTCACGTGAAATTTGATCCAGAAATGGGCAATTACACGGAAACGTTAATCTTGTGTGATTAACTTAGACGGAAACTTTAATCTTATGGATGCAATCCTCATGAAAGGCGCCGTGGCATTGACCATGAAAAATGCACCATTTTCCCCTCCGGTATACCACAAACAAACTGAACAACCATGTACATTTTTTATTTTTAGATGAAAGAGAGAATTGTATTAAGAAGAAGAATGTACAGAGTTATGCTACTTGAGCCAGCAAACTAAAAAGCAAAAAAAATTTATGAAAGAATGGCATCCCAGTTGAAAATAGAACTAGAGAATTCTAAATGGATTCTATGACCTGCCTCAGACTACCATGCCATAACCAGAAATTTAGCCTCTGGTGGGATATATGTTTTAAAAGAATTCTCTTGTACATTTATATCAACAATTCGAGTTTGGCCTAGTGGTTAAGCATTTTGGGTCTGGAGGGTAAGGTCTCATGATCGAATCACCCCCTACTGATTGTGTAGTCTGGGTAAGGTCTCAGGATCGAATCCCCCCTACCGATTGTGTATATATATGACATTAGTCCAGGTGCGGGGCCTTAAACTGCATTTATTCTGGCATAAATTATCCGATTGTTTTTGGATCATTCTGATTTTATGGAGACAATTAAAAACAAAATTTATTCCCATTAGTTTTGTCTTAATTGTGAAGGCTATAATAAGCAGTTTTGAGAGCTAGAAAGGTATGAGTTTTCTTTCTACTGTTTTTGTGAATCAAGAGACCAGTTTTCTGAGCAAGATTGAAAGAGTGATAGTGATCGATTTCTTACTGTGTGCGTGAGATATCGACGAGAGTTTTTCTCGGCTGTTTTATCCTGGGGACGTTGTGACGAAGAAAGACTGCTTGCACAAAACTCAAGGCAGAACCACGAAACGTCTTAAAGAGAGCGACCTGGTCGTGACTCAACCGTCACTTTGTGTTTGTGTTAATCTTTGTTTTGCAGGTGTGAAATCGGCAATTGTTCCAACAATTTTAAGACGTATCTTTCTGCCATGGTATCTGAAAAGAAAACCGTTGCTGATATCAAGAAGCCTTTCAAGTTTGAAGGACTTCATTTCAGAAGATGGAAGCAAAAGTTATTCTTCTACCTCAAATTGATGAAGTTGCACATGATGTTGACCTCCATCAAACCAGCTGATCCAAAAGATGCAGAAGCTGCGACAAAAGCAACTCCAGCTGCACCAAGTGCAACTCCCCAACAAACTGCAGAACCTATTGTGACCCAAACTGCTGAAGAAAAATAAAAAACTTATGAAAAATGGATTGATGATGATTTTGATTGCAAAAACTATATTCTCAATGCATTGTCTGACAATCTATATGAATATTACTCTACGTTTGATACTTCTAAAGATGTGTGGGATGCTTTACAGAAGAAATATGATACTGAAGAAGCTGGATCGAAGAAATATGTTGTAAGCCGCTACATGAAATATCAAATGGTGGATGAAATATCAGTTGTTGCTCAGGCTCATGAACTTCAGAAAATAGCTCATGAAATTATGACGAAAGGTATAACAATTCATGAACAATTTCAAGTAGCTGTAATGCTTGATAAATTACCTCCCACTTGGAAAGATTTTCGTAATGCTTTGCGTCATAAGTCTAAGGAATTTTCTCTTGAAAGTTTGATTGTTAAGCTCAGGGTTGAAGAGGAAGCACGGAAACAAGATAGAAAGGAAGACCTAAGAAAAAACCCATGAAACCTGACCAGAACCAAAGGAAAGGAAAACCTAATCAAAAAAACAACTCACACCCATCAAAGAAAGTTCGGAATCCCGATTCTGAGTTCCTTTGCTATGCCTGCGGTAAACCGAACCATATTGCCAGAGATTGCAGGAATAACAAAGGAAAGAATAACTCACAAGCTAATGTTGCTGAAAGCGCTATAATTGCCATGGTTTCTGACCCAGAATTTTACGTGGTTGGTGGAACTGATGGGTGGTGGATAGAGAGTGGTGAATCACGCCATTGTTGTTTTGATAGGTCCCTATTTTAGAGTTATACAGAAACAAAGGATAAGAAAGTGTTGTTGGGAGACTCCCACGGAACTATTGTGAAAGGTTCTGGTAGGGTAGAACTGAAGTTTACTTATGGGAAGACACTTATGCTGAAAGATGTTCTCCACACTCCAGAAATGAGAAAAAACCTTGTTTCCGGCTATCTTCTGAAGAAGGTTGGGTTGTATCAAACTATTGGATCTGATGTTTACACAATTACTAAAAACAGATTTTTTTTGTAGGAAAAAGTTATGCTATTGATGGAATGTTTAAGCTTAATGTTGAAATGAATAAAATTGCATCTTCTTATTATATGGTGTGTACGTTTAATGTTTGGCATGCTAGACTTTGTCATGTGAACAGTAGATTGGTAGATGAAAATACGAGGGTACCTAAATATACCTCAATCTAAAACTTTTTCACCTATAAGTCCTTTCTCCGAAAGTGATTGTCTATGGACTGAGTCGAGACAATACAACAAATCGGTTCACACTTTGTGTGATCGTTTATGGATACGAGATCGATACAATACGACAACAGGATAACTTGCGTGATTGAATATGGATACAAGATCGAGACAATACAACAACGAAATATGATTACTTGATAATATGTTCGGACTTAACCAAACACTATAGGATTGCTATCAAGTAATTAGGAATTAACGTTTGTGTATTTTACTTCTAATTATAATAAAAACAATTATAATTGCGGAAATAGAAAAGTAAAAGACAAAGAAGATTTTGTTAACGAGGAAACCACAAATGCGAAAAAACCCGGACCTTGTCCGTAATTGAATACTCTCGTGATTAAGCCGCTATACAAAATCTGAACAACTTCGTAAAGTTGAGACCAAGCAACTAAACCTATAGTTCACCTAGTTCCCTCGCACCCTCGCCTCCAACTTGTAATAAGTCACGCACTTGGAACAATTCCTTTGGTTCGTATTCCAAACAAAGATAGGAACAACAAATATGTTCTAAAAAACTCTTTTCAAACAAGTGATATGAGTTTGACAAAAGGCTCTTCCGTTTATCCCAATAAACTCCTTTGTCGGGTTCTTAGATCAATCTATTCAACAACTACCAAAGTAATTGTTTAGACTATGCAATCAATATTATAAATCACAAAGAAATATATTGATACCGATCTACACAACTAATCAATCCAATCTATCAAAAGATAAACCGATTATAGTTGGATCCCCAGCCGATCAAGTTTTGTGCACACCAAAGATTATGAACTCAAATAAGAAATCTTCTTTGTCTTCAAATATTCTTAGATATTCAATAAACACCCGCACACAAACAACTTGAATCTCTTGTGATCAATCACACACATAACGGAGTCTGTTAACAATGGATTATCACAAGACGTCTTTAGATCTACAAACAGTCTAAAGATCCCCGTCGATACTTCGATATAGTTTGAGTGAATCTTATATCAGAAGAGAAGATTCTCAAGCATAAACAAACTAGGTCCAATCAAAGTTCAAAAACCGTTAGTCAATCAAATCAATCGAAAACTAATAATAAATTTCAATTATCTAGTTTCCCACCAACGGTACTCGTAGAGCTTCTCAATCCCAAAGAAGTCTTTAAAATGAGCGGTCGTAAGAGATTTCACCTAATTAGGGTACTTTCATCTCCGAATAGACGGCTCCACCAGTAACAACACAACAAGGTAGTTTTGCTGGCTATGCAAACTTCAATATTTATAGACCAAGGAAGTTTGGACACCAAGGAATTTACAAAACTGAATATTCTCAAAGATATGCAATAAACCCAAAATCGGTTTTCATAATCCCTGGAAATTCTCTGTCCCAATATTGACTGAAATCTCAGTAGAAAATCTCCAATTAGTAAATGCACATTACCAATTTTTATTTCTAAAGATATGCATTTAATTGCTGGAAATTAAAAGCATATAAAACTAAAAACCTTAATTAAAATCCGGGATTCTCCTTTAGTTATTACGGAATATATTTGAACAATAATAGATAAGAATTACTGCACGTGTTCAAAGTATGTCGACATCTTTACTTTGTAAATCCTTTTTCATATTTACAATCTTGGAACCGATTTGCCACACTTCCAAACGAGTTTAGAATTGGTTCATCTGATTTCCAAGAACTATGTGATTGATCAAAAACATTCAATCACCATTCATGGGTTTAACGGTTCTACCAAACACAAGTTCGGTTCTACCAAAAAGTGGCTACAAGGATCGGTCACACTAGTTTCCATAAAATGGCTAACTAAGTACCAGGATTGGTTACCAGTTATTTATGGTACTTACTTGTGATCGGTTGCACAAGTTATAGGATCGGTTACACCAATTACTAAAACTGGTTACCTACTACAAGGATCGATTACGCATCTTGTGATTAGTCCCACCAAGTTTTAGGATCGGTTACCCAATGACTAGGAATGGTCACACCAATTACAAATATCGATCATACCATCTCAGGTGATTACTTAAGATTGGTTTCACTAATAAAATTCATATCGATACATAAGTCAGGCATTGTGATTAGTTTTACCAAGATACATAAACAAGTTATGAGAGGTTATACTAAATACACATATTGGTAATCCAAAGATTTGCAATGAATAACAATACCAATAAGCCTAGCGATTTCCCTTTCGATTCACAAAACAAGTTTATGAATGTACTTCCTTTAAACGGATGTAAAACATTGTTTCCTGGGATGAAATCTTCACCTATACCCATACATAATCACAATAGCATTCATACGATTATGTCGATGTCTTATATACGAAGTTCAAAAGATAAGCATTATATACTTCATATTGTAATTCCTTATTACTACGTCTAACTAGAGTATAATCATTCACAGCTTCGCAGTTATGTTTTCAATATAGCACGACTTGAAAGATACGTTAGGAATGAAACAGTTCAAGTCAAAATATTACTAACCTCAATAGGAAGGATGATGTCGTCGTTGTAGCTCTTCACTTCTTCACATTCTTCAAGTCTTCGAGTAATACTTGTATGTCTCATATCCTAATAATTTTCTAGCAAACCTATACGAAGTTGACTTTAGTAAATAATCAAGCGACTCTTTAAATGAGTTTTGGTTCACTAAAATATGACAACCAAACTTGACATACCAACGCTTGGTGGGTTCAACCGAGCTATGCTCTAACAGTAGATACCAGGAGAAAGCAAGGTCTTATTCCAAAACTATTCATGCATGATTTTGAAAAGTGTGAATCTTGTAGTCAAGCAAAAATAACCAAGAGTTCCCATAAATCTGTTGTTAGAGAATCTGAGCCTTTAGAGTTGGTACATTCTGATTTGTGTGAATTTGAAGGTATATTGACTAGATATGGAAAAATATATGTCATGACTTTTATTGATGATTTTTGAAATTATACTTATGTTTACTTGCTAAGTCATAAGAATGAAGCTATTGAAAAATTTAAGGTTTTTATTGCTGAAGTTGAAAATCAATTTGGTAGAAAAATTAAGAGATTTCGTAGTGATAGAGGCAATGAATATTATTCTAAACCATTCACTGAAATTTATGAATCTTGTGGAATTATACATGAAAAAACAGCTCCTTATAACCCTGAAATAAATGGAAAAGCTGAAATAAAGAACCGTACTTTTACTACTTTTGGAACTGCATGTTTGCTGAGTTCTGGTGCTGCCTCTCATTGGTGGGGCGAAATTTTGTTGACTGTTTGTTATGTTTTGAATCGTGTTACAAATTCAAATACTAAAATTTCACCATATGAACTTTGGAAAAACAGAAAACCAAATGTGTCCTATATTAGAGTCTGGGGTTGTTTGGATTATGTTCGTATTCCTGATCCTAAAAGATCAAAATTAGCTAGTAAAGCTTATGAATGTGTTTTTGTTGGGTGTGCTCAAAACTGTAAAGCTTATAGATTTTTTGATCTTAATAATAAAGTTATTATTGAATCTATTGATGTTGATTTCTTTGAAGATATATTTCCTTATAAATCTAGAAATAGTGGGGGTTCTCTACCTAATGATGTACCTAGTACAAGTTCTCAACTTAGAATAGAAGAACCTAGAAATGAAGAAACTAGAGATGCTGAAATTGAACCTAGGCGTAGCAAAAGAGCTAGGATCACATGACGAACTTCTAGACCTAGCAGACTTACCCCTTGGTTGCAAAGCAATAGGTTGTAAATGGGTACTTAAAAGGAAGTTGAAACCCTGATGGTTCAAAGAGACAAATACAAAGCTAGGTTGGTAGCCAAAGGCTTTAGACAAAGAGAAGATGTAGATTTCTTTGATACTTATTCTCCTGTTACAAGATTGACTTTTATTCGTGTTTTGATTGATGTTGTTGCTGTGCATAATCTTGTTGTTCATCAAATGGATGTTAAAACAACTTTTTTAAATGGTGAATTAGAAGAAGAAATTTACATGGAACAACCTGAAGGTTTTGTTGTTCCAGGTCAAGAACAAAAAGTATGTAAGTTAGATAAGTCACTTTATGGTTTGAAACAAGCTCCTATGCAATGGCATGAAAAATTTGATAATTTGATGATTTCACATGATTTCAGAATTAATGAAAGTGACAAATGCATATACTATAAGTTTGAAAACAATACATGCATCATGATTTGTTTGTATGTGGATGATTTGCTGATTTTTTGTTCAAACTTGTTTGTGGTTGAAGAAACTAAGAATATGCTTAAGTCTAACTTTGAAATGAAAGATTTGGGTGAAACTAGTGTAATTATGGGAATTAAGATTACTAGAACTAATGATGGTATTTCTTTGGATCAATCTCATTATATTGAAAAGATTTTAAAGAAGTACAACTATTTTGATTGTAAACCTGTGAGTACTCCTTTTGATGCTAGTGTTAAACTTTTTAAGAATACTGGTGATAGCATTAGACAATCTGAATATGGTAGTATAATTGGTAGTCTTTGTTATGCAACCGATTGTACTGTACCAGACATTGCATATGCAATGGGGGTTTTATGCAGGTTTAACAGTTGTCCTGGTTGGGAAACTGGAATGCAGTTGAGAGGTTTATACGGTATCTTAAAAAGACCATTAACCTAGGATTATACTATAAGAGATTTCCTGCAGTCCTTGAAGGATACTGCGATGCTTATTGGAACTCTCTTTCAGATAACACCAAGGCCACTGGTGGATATTTGTTTAATATTGCTGGTGGCGATGTGTCATAGAAGTCAAAGAAACAGCCAATTCTGGCTCAATTTACGACGGAGTCTGAGTTGATAGCACTAGCAGCAGCTAGTTAAGAAGCAGGATGGTTGAGAAACTTGCTTGCTCAAAAACCTGTATGGGATAAACCGATACCATCTATTATGATCCATTGTGATAGTACCGCGGCTATAGCAAAAGTACATAAGTGTTTTTATAACAGTAAGAATCGACAAATACGTCTAAAACACAGCACAGTTAGAGAGTTTCTCACAATTAGTGATGTACGTGTGGATCATGTTAGATCGGAAGAGAACTTAGTGATCCTTTAACGAAAGGATTAGCTAGAGAAAAGGTATTATATACCTCTAAAGGCATGGGACTTTTTCCCACTAGAAATTATGTCATTTTGTGATGGATACCCACCTAGAAATAGGTTCAAAGGGAATAACGATTCACAAATGATATGGAGATAGAATCATGCATCTTTCCCATGGCATGATATCCTGAAGCGGGTTAAGGTTGAGTTCTTAAACTTTTAATGATGTTTATAGCTCTGTATATAGTGGGGTACCAAGCTACATGAGTACCTTTGATAGACTTACCTATGTGAATGAGAAAGTGTAGCCGCTTTCTATGAGAACATGGGCAGTTCTCTAGAACATTCATTGAAACTGGGATAAGCACAAGGTCGTAAGGTGCTGACATTTAGGACTTTACTCTTAGTATAGTTTGTGTGTGTGTGTTAGATAATTTGTTCTCTCCACAGAGTTCAAAGACATATGTTCACTCTATGTTAAATTTCATAGAATTTAATACTATGTAAAGGTTCAAAATCGAAAGATACGTAACTATATGGATCTTGCTCAGTGATTTTTAAAACATAGAAGTGGGGGATTGTTGGGATATATTTTTTAAAATAATTTTTTTGTACATTTATATCAACAATTTAAGATTGGCCCAGTGGTTAAGCATTTTGGGCCTGGAGGGTAAGGTCTCAAGATCGAATCCCTCTGATGCGTGTCGTAACCACAACAAATTAATTAATACTTTACTACCTAATTAACAAGTAATATAGGGCAGTCAAGATCGATCCCACGAGGAGCACGAGATTCTAGTTGTAAAAGTTGTCACGAAAGGGGGGTGTAAAAAGCAAAATAAAAATAAACAAAACAATTAAAAGATAAAGTTGAAAGCAATAAGAGAGAGAAGATCAAGGAATCCTTCTTTGTTACGAAACAATGAATCAAGTTATGTTCTCTTCTACTTGTTATTAGTCACAAATTATCACCAACCGTAGGTAAAGCAAATGCTAGCTCAGTGCTAAACCCCTAAATCCCTTTATCACCTGGACACGGAAGTTCTCGACTACCGGATTCTAATCACCAAGCCACCTAGAATTAGCTCAACCTAGATGTAACTTGGCTCATGCATTAGGTTTTGTGAATTTCTTAGGTCGATATTAGTAGTTAGACTCTTAGCTCAAGGTCTACTTGCTAACGTTGTTTCTACACACAATTGCTCCACGGAATCCCTCCGCAAGGTCTCGTGTTTGCTACTTATGTAAAGAGTCAAAGAACGATTACTTATCCCCTAACTTTCACTAGCTTTAGATCGAATTAACAAATCAATTTAGTTGGCCACCCAAAACAATCTATCAATCAATCATGAATGTCTTTAAGATCACTCCTATTAGTAAAAACAATCGATAATTATGTGAAAAACTTCAAGATAGAATTTGAAAACAAAACTTAATTCATATGTTAAGAACTAGGAATTCATCCTCAATCAAAAATTAACTACTCATGTTAAAAGAGTTCACACAAAGAAAATAAGAAAAGAAAAGAATTGTGTGTGTAGAGATGTGTAGAGAGGTGTGTAGAAGTTGTAGAAAACTTCTCTATTTATAGGCTTCATTATTCTCCAAATCTTCTAAGGATTAGAATCCTTTTCCTTTTGCAATTCAATTTCCAAATTCAAGTCTTTCTCTTCTCTTCCACCTTCTTTCCAAATTTGAGTCCACCTCCATCCAATTCCTAGCCCAAGTCTTCACACCCATGAGAGAGTCCATAGAAAATTCTGGAATTTTGCTCACGGAAAACCGGGATTATGGCCGGAATTTGGCCGAAACGCCGCCGCCACCACCGAAAATTTCTCCGTCAAGAGAATATTCGACGGAATATTCCGTCCGGTCTCGTTAGGACTAACGGCCAAACAGTCAACCGGCTACCAACGTTAGTCAACGGGTCAAGGTCTAACGAGTCGAACCGAGGTCGATTCCGAAAGTCTACCGACTGGGCGAGTTGGTCTCTAGGCCATAAGCCATGCACTCGCCAAATTAGTATAAAGCACAATCATTATAAGCTTCACCATAATGGTCAGCCTTCCCCGTAACCTCCTCGTAATGCACCATGTTTGTAATATCCCGCAACTCGCCTCCAAATAACATCACCACATCCTTGAAGTCACTCTACCAAGCTCTCAATTACAAAGAATCTATCATCATTTCAAAGACATACCATCTAATGCCATCTTCCCCGTAGTTCAAGCTCAACCCTTCACCATTGCTTCTGCTTCTTAACCTTTGACCATACATTAAATTCCGCACTTGCATTTCCAAATTCACAACAATGTAGAACCAGCCTCCTATTGCGCCTGTCCCTGTAAAATTCCATCTATAACTCCCTGCATTCCTTGCCTTTGACAGACCCCATAGCATCAGCCTCATTCTCAGCTCTGCCAACATCCTTGCCATTAATCACCAACAGCTTCATCTCCTCATAACTGCTCACTCCAAAACAGCACCTGAATCTCAGAAATCCACCATATTCGCAGACCCATCATCCATTTCAGAGCCACAAACCCTTTGTGCATTGAAACAACACCAATGGGCCAATCTTCAATCCGACCTGCAAAAGCAAAACTCCCAACAAAGACCACCTTCTAGCCATCGATCATCACCTGTCACCTCCAGCCATTACCATCCCCGCTTTGCCACTCTACTACCGCCACATTCTCAGAACTCATTGTCAAGCCTCGCAATGTGCCTTGGACCTCAAAGACTAACTCAAACTCCACTGCACTTCCATCCCGCCAACTTCACCGCCACAATAGCTCAATAGCCTATCACAGCCTCCGCTGCACTCACATTTCACCACCGTAACCCCGCAATCACCACAGCACAATCTTAAGCATACATCTATTGCAGCTCACAAGCTCAAAGCCAACACCATCAATTGCCGCAGACCACCACACACTCCAAAGACTATCAAAGACAACAAATTCATCTCTACTACCACCACATCTCATTCAATTCACTTCAAACTCAGACCTCATTTCCAACAAAGATCGAACCCAATCCAACTTGTTCTCAGCTTCATCTCAATCAATTCATCAGATCTTCTCGGCAAACTCAATACTTGAGCTATTCCTCCACCAAATAGAACATCCTTTGCTCAAAGAAGCCACCCGCAGAATCACTTTCACCCGACCCACTTTCGATTCAACATTCACTACCATCAAAACCCATTAATCGAAAAAAACAGTTGATAAAAACCCTAACTCCATTTTCATTTGGTTCTCGATTTTGACACTGGCAAAGAATAATTTCAATTCTTCACAGATCGAATATCGTCGATCGAACAAATTCTTCCCTCGGTATCAATTACTTCTCCTCTGAGTTTCTTCATCCCCGAGCTTCAACTCTATATTATCGATTCGATTCAAACCCATTCACCTCGATCTATCGAACTCAGTAACCCACTGTTCTTCTTTGGGACCCGTGAAACACCACCACAATCGAACCCATCTTCGAACGGCTAAAAAGCTCTCTCTCTCTCTTAGCAGTGCAGCAGCCATGGCTGTCTTCTTTCTCTCTTTTCGTGTGAAAAGAAATAATGAGGAGAAGAAAATATCTCGATTTGAGCTGGGTTATTCGGGCATGGATCCGGGTTAGGTTATGGGTCCGGGTAGATGGATGGGCTTAGGTTAGAGTGGATCAGACATGTGGGCTTGGGTATGGGTTAGAGTTCACTCCTTCTTTTTGGATAAGGGACACCTCTTTGACCTCCCTTATCTATTATTGTCCTTCCTTCTCGTAAATTTGAGTCACCCTTACCCTTGGCTGGGCTCCATATAGTCTTCGCCTTGATAAAATGACAAGTTTGCCCTTTTTGCTCAATTTTGATGATTTCTTCTTCTTTTCCTCTGTGCGACTCCAAAGTAGCTACAAAACTCAAAACAAGCGTAAAATACATAATTTACAAGAAAAAAAGCAAAGAAAGCATAAACTACTAGATAGTAAATTAGGTGTATTCTACACCTATCAAATTCCCCCACACTTAGACTTTGCTAGTCCTCCGAGCAAATCAAACTAAAAACTCACAACTTCAAAGCGTTCAAGCGTCCACAAGCATCCAAAGAGTTATGAGGACATAGAGTTTCTGCATGCTAGTAATAAGAAGTTAAAATACTAAAGAACCTATTCTCATTCTTAAATGTTGAGTGAGAAATAACCACACCATAATGAGAACGCGTGTTTGAGAAACGATCAATAAGCATTTCGCCTCGACTTCGCCTCACCAAAAAGGATTTTATGATAATTGCACTCAAAAAGACAGCTTTTTATGGTTCTCACATGTGTGCGTAGGAATGAAGAGAGAATTCCTGCGACACGTTGAATGGTGGGAAGGATAACTTCCGAAATATTTTTAAAAACCCACATCTTTTAATATTTTGAAAAACCATTTTTCTGATGATCTCTAAGAAAGGAAATCAACCATTTTTATCGAGGATGAGATTACTTACTTACCTTCACATCCGATCGCCAATTATGATAACACCACTCTCACGGCATCCAATAGAAACGTCTTCCGCTCCTTGTCTTTAACTTCTTAGTCTTCATCTTCTAAGCCAACTATTGATGATAAACCCTTGAATTTCATAAATCCTTGACAATTTGTAACTCTTTTTACCTTAAAAATCCTTGTCGCTTGAAACTTCCTTATAAATTTTCCTTCCCCACGGCTTATAAACAAAACAAATATTTCTCTTGTTTTTCTCTCTTTCTTTTTTTTTCTTTTCTTTTTCTTTTTTTTTTTTTTTTTTTTTTTTTTTTTTTTTTTTTTTTTTTTTTTTTTTTAAACAAGAGAAATTAAATACAAAAATAAACCATAGCCGTGGAAGAAGTATTTTACCGCTTGATTCTTCACAACTTGTTTTGTCTTGAAATCATAAACTTCAAAAATTCTCACCTTTTAATTTTCTTCGCTTTCATGAATAAGTCTTCATACTTAAATATAAAATTACCTCATAGTATTGTAAGTCCTCAACTTATATGTAAAAATCCGCTCTTTTGTATGTTGCTTTTACTTGTATTTGAAATTTGCTCTTTTTCTCGCTCCGTTGCTTGTAAACCTTAAACTTTTCCAACTTTCCTTGTAGATTTTGATGTCGCTCCTTGTTGATGATGAATGTGTTTCTATGGATCCGTTGTTGTCGAGAGAGAGAATGGTGCTAACTGCAAATCGAACTACAAGAAGGAAGCTTTCATCCATGGACGCTCACCCTCATGATTGACAAAATTAGCACTCAAGAGATCAAAGAGTAGTGCTTTTAGTGGTGGGAAGTTGGGTAGCTTACCATTCTACCCTAATTGACTTACGGTGACACACACTCAAAAGAAGCTCTTTAGTAGATGGAAAATTTCTGGGTCTGTGCCTCACATGATATGAATACGGGTAGTCTCCACTAATGATTGATCAGCAACTCTAATAACGCACTTCTCCCTACACCAAATTCGCATCACCGGCATGATTAAATCCATTATTTAACACTCTAACAAACAAGAAATCCGAATGTAGTTCTCTAACATTTCCAAGTTCCATTATGTCGGTCAAAATCTCTATGTAAACATACCTAGAAATATGCTAGGGACTCTAAAATCTTTAAAAGTTGGAATTTTTATGTAAAACTTTTTTTTTTTTTTTTTTCAAATTTTTTTCATTTTTTGTAATTTTTTGTTTTAAAAACATGCTTAACCACTCCCCCACACTTAAACCTTACATTGTCCTCAATGTAATTGAATCCTCCTAGTAAAGTCAAGGTGGGAAATTTTAACATGATAAGAAACAAGAAAAAGAAATAACAAAAAGCAAAAGGATAAGAAATACAAAACCGATGGGTTGCCTCCCATTAAGCGCTTGTTTTAAAGTCGACGGACCCGACTTGGCTCTTGTAAGATTCATTCCCCATATACTAACAATCGGAAAATTTGAGGATCCACCCATAATACCTGTTTTGCAAACAATAACTCCATACAAATATTAGCACAAGAAAATAATAATGATATTATTGCTCGATAGAAATTTCCCCCACACTTATTCTCGTCCACACTCGGAAGTGTATAAAGAACATAAAATTCGGGAATTTCCATGTATTCCTCTTGGCAAACCTGCATAGTGTTAGCATCAAGTGTTTCCAATGGTGGATATTTAGAAACAAAATCATCCAAAAATACTTTCAAGCACATACATTCAAACCAATAAGAGGTAAAGGAGAAGAATCAATAGGCAAAGGGTTAGACAAACCTTGCACAATCTCTTGTTTTACTAAATCCTCTTCATCCTTAGAAGAATTCATGTGAATTACTTACCTCTTGTATGTCGTGGTCCTCTATTAAACCTTGCAACCATTCTTCGTCGTTTTCTACCTTAACCAAAGTCTCGGTATCATCATAATCATTAGCAAGTTCAATTGGGTCTTCCACAAAATCAATGAATGTGGTTTCATCCTCTATAATCATCTCTTCAACATTCTCATCATCGGAATCGGGCCATTCACTAAAGTGATTCTCATCGGTATAGATTGTAAGATCTTCTTGTGAGGGTGTTACACCGTTTATAACAATAGGTAAGTCACACCCAATCTCCTCCTTTTGAATAGGCGAAGGATCGTTATTATGATCCGGAGTTGAAATAACTTCCTCATTGTCGGAACATTCATACACTTCCGCGGACTCCCATCTTTCCTTAAGAAAGTTTTGCCAAGCAATAAATGCATCTTCCTCAAGCTCGTCCTTTTGAATAGGTGCTTGATCATTATTAAGATCAAGGCTCGAGTAATCTACACTAGCGTCATCAAAAGTCTCCAAAGGTTTGTCCTTTTCAACACAATCATCTTCATTTTCGGACTCACCATAATAAGAATCTTCATCGGTTTCATAACCTTTATCCCGACGTCGTTTAAGTTCCATATGAATAGTCCTACTAATTTCTGCGACAAGCTCTTCCGAGTCTCCATCATCTTCCAATTTGTATAATTTCTGTGCAAGTTTCCTGACGTTTACACGCTTACCACCGTTAGACGGCATCTCCTCTTTTGGAAAAAGTGAAGGAAAAACACGATGAAGAGGAGTATATTCCAAATTCTCTGTCTGCACATTACTAGAAAACAAATTGTTAGATTCATAACTATCCTTCCATCCATGTGATTGTCCACTTACATACCCGTCATAAGGTTGTTGATATGTATGAGAATATCCATAAGGTTCTGTAGAAAATTTATCATAGCCAAAATATTGGTTTTGATTGTATCCTAAGGATGGTTGGAAGTTGCCATAATGTTGAGGTTGACAACCGTATTGATTGTTGTAATATGCCTGCTCTTGTCCACCGTACATGGAAAACCGATACCTGAAATAAGATTCAAAAACCAAGTTAGATACGGAATAGAATCCAACAAAGCAAGAATAAAGCAAAAAGAAAAATAAAAACAACTAAAATCATCCGCTTGCTCCCGTGAATGGCCTAAAATTTGATGCGTGTCGTAACCACAACAAATTAATTAATACTTTACTACCTAATTAACAAGTAATATAGGGCAGTCAAGATCGATCCCTCGAGGAGCACGAGATTCTAGTTGTAAAAGTTGTCACGAAAGGGGGGTGTAAAAAGCAAAATAAAAATAAACAAAACAATTAAAAGATAAAGTTGAAAGCAATAAGAGAGAGAAGATCAAGGAATCCTTCTTTGTTACGAAACAATGAATCAAGTTATGTTCTCTTCTACTTGTTATTAGTCACAAATTATCACCAACCGTAGGTAAAGCAGCTAGCTCAGTGCTAAACCCCTAAATCCCTTTTATCACCGGACACGGAAGTTCTCGACTACCGGATTCTAATCACCAAGCCACCTAGAATTAGCTCAACCTAGATGTAACTTGGCTCATGCATTAGGTTTTGTGAATTTCTTAGGTCGATATTAGTAGTTAGACTCTTAGCTCAAGGTCTACTTGCTAACGTTGTTTCTACACACAATTGCTCCACGGAATCCCTCCGCAAGGTCTCGTGTTTGCTACTTATGTAAAGAGTCAAAGAACGATTACTTATCCCCTAACTTTCACTAGCTTTAGATCGAATTAACAAATCAATTTAGTTGGCCACCCAAAACAATCTATCAATCAATCATGAATGTCTTTAAGATCACTCCTATTAGTAAAAACAATCGATAATTATGTGAAAAACTTCAAGATAGAATTTGAAAACAAAAACTTAATTCATATGTTAAGAACTAGGAATTCATCCTCAATCAAAAATTAACTACTCATGTTAAAAGAGTTCACACAAAGAAAATAAGAAAAGAAAAGAATTGTGTGTGTAGAGATGTGTAGAGAGGTGTGTAGAAGTTGTAGAAAACTTCTCTATTTATAGGCTTCATTATTCTCCAAATCTTCTAAGGATTAGAATCCTTTTCCTTTTGCAATTCAATTTCCAAATTCAAGTCTTTCTCTTCTCTTCCACCTTCTCTTTCCAAATTTGAGTCCAATTCTCCATCCAATTCCTAGCCCAAGTCTTCACACCCATGAGAGAGGTCCATAGAAAATTCGAATTTTGCTCACCGGAAAACTGGGATTATGGCCGGAATTTGGCCGGAAAACGTCGCCGCCGGCCACCTGAAAATTTCTCCGTCAAGAGAATATTCGACGGAATATTCCGTCCGGTCCTCCGTTAGGACTAACGGTCAAACAGGTCAACCGTCAGTCAACGTTAGTCAACGGGTCAAGGTCTAACGAGTCGAACCAGAGTCGATTCTTTGAGTCGGCCGACCGGGCCGAGTTGGTCTCTAGGCCATAAGCCATGCACGGCCAAATTAGTATAGCACAATCATTATAAGCTTCAACCATAATGGCTGCCTTTCCCGTAACCTCCGTAATGCACCATGTTTGTAATATCCTGCAACTCGGCTCCAAATAACATCACCACATCCTTGAAGTCACTCTACCAAGCTCTCAATTACCAAAGAATCGCATCATTTCAAAGACATACCATCTAATGCCATCTTCCCCGTAGTTCAAGCTCAACCTTCACCATTGCTTCTGCTCTTAACCCAGCCAGTGACCATACATTAAATTCCTGCACTTGCATTTCCAAATTCACAACAATGTAGAACCAGCCTCCTATTGCGCCTGTCCCTGTAAAATTCCATCTATAACTCCCTGCATTCCTTGCCTTTGACAGACCCCATAGCATCAGCCTCATTCTCAGCTCTGCCAACATCCTTGCCATTAATCACCAACAGCTTCATCTCCTCATAACTGCTCACTCCAAAACAGACTAATCTCAGAAATCCACCATATTCGCAGACCCATCATCCATTTCGTGAGCCACAAACCCTTTTGTGCATTGAAACAACACCAACAGATTCAATCTTCAATCCCGCACTGCAAAACTCCCAACAAAGACCACCTTCTAGCCATCGATCATCACCTGTCACTCCAGAGCCATTACCATCCCCTTTGCCACTCTACTACTGCCACATTCTCAGAACTCATTGTCAAGCCCGCAATGACCTTGGACCCTCAAAGACTAACTCAAACTCCACAGACTTCCATCCCGCCAACTTCACTGCCACAATAGCTCAACAGCCTATCACAGCTCTGCCCAGACTCACATTTCACCACCGTAACCCCGCAATCACCATGCATAATCCTAAGCATACATCTATTGCAGCTCACAAGCTCAGGCCAACACCATCAATTGCTGCCAGACCACCACAGACCCAAAGACTATCAGCACAACAGCTTCATCTCTACTACCAGCCACATCTCATTCAATTCACTTCAAACTCAGACCTCATTTCCAACAGCACTGAACCCAATCCAACTTGTTCTCACAGCTTCATCTCAATCAATTCACTTGAATTCCCGGCAGCTCAATACTTGAGCTATTCCTCCACCAAACGAGAGCATCCTTTGCTCAAGACTCACCTAATCACTTTCACCTGACCCACTTTCGATTCAACATTCACTACCATCAAAACCCATTAATCGAAACAGTTGATAAAAACCCTAACTCCATTTTCATTTGGTTCTCGATTTTGACACTGGCAGCAACAATTTCAATTCTTCACAGATCGAATATCGTCGATCGAACAAATTCTTCCTCGGGTATCAATTACTTCTCCTCTCCGAGTTTCTTCATCCCCGAGCTTCAACTCTATATTATCGATTCGATTCAAACCCATTCACTCCTCGATCTATCGAACTCGTAACCCATTGCTTCTTTTTGGACCAGAAACACCACCACAATCGAACCCATCTTCGAACGGCTAAAAAGCTCTCTCTCTCTCTCGCAACAATGGCAGCCATGGTCATCTTCTTTCTCTCTTTCGTGAAAAGAAATAATGAGGAGAAGAAAATATCTCGATTTGAGCCGGGTTATTCGGGCATGGATCCGGGTTAGGTTATGGGTCCGGGTAGATGGATGGGCTTAGGTTAGAGTGGATCAGACATGTGGGCTTGGGTATGGGTTAGAGTTCACTCCCTTCTTTTTGGATAAGGGACACCTCTTTGACCTCCCCTTATCTATTATTGTCCTTCCTTCAGAAATTTGAGTCACCCCTTACCCTTGGCTGGGCTCCATATAGTCTTCGCCCTTGATAAAATGACAAGTTTGCCCTTTTTGCTCAATTTTGATGATTTCTTCTTCTTTCTCCTCGTGCGACTCCAAAGTAGCTACAAAACTCAAAACAAGCGTAAAATACATAATTTACAAGAAAAATAGCAAAGAAAGCATAAACTACTAGATAGTAAATTAGGTGTATTCTACACCTATCACCCTCCCCCTACTGATTTTGGAGATTGATTTGTAGGTGATACGATGTGTTGAACTATTGTGAAGATTATTCTCTGTGTAGACGAGAGAAATATTCTAAAAGTGTTTGATAACTTGACAGTGATAAGTCTTAGTTGTTCGTAATCAGATCATAGGTTTAGAAACCTATTTATAGCAGCACATCAATTTCCTGTAAGTGGTGACAGTTGAAGGTAGTGGAAGAATATGGAAGTGGGAGATCGTTTAAAAACCATTTTCATGTTGCATGGATGACTTGGTCGATCAACCGTCCACTTTCCATTTTCCCTTTTAACTGCCAGCACGACTTACCACAATTCTCATCGTGGATGTACCTTGCATCGCACGTGATGTAGGCCGCCAGACCAAAACCCTAATGATATCTCCCCATGTGACGTGAATTGATGTTTCATGTGTGAGTGGTCAATCTTTGACCTAAGACTATGAGTCTTATGAACTGAACCAGCGAAGTTCAATATTATGACGGATGAAGCATAAAATGTTGAAACAGCAACATGCTCTATAGACCATGAATGTCGAATTAGGTCCCTGGTGACTGCGTCATATCATTATACTAGTTGAAGCAGTAATGGTAGTCGGATGACTTAGTAATGGTTTTATGAGATTTTTAGATTGATCACAAATCATTATGTTGGTGCACTGAGCTCTTATGAGAATAATCATTATTAAAAGATCATTAAAGGTCTTTCTCGATCCATGTGTCATGAGTTAGTCGAATGACGAGGAAAAATTATAGTATTAAAATAATGGTTGGCAGACAAACCAAATGTTGATTAATGGACCAATAAAATAATGATAGCTGGATCAGTGTTAAATTCTCAAATATTTATAGTTGGATCAATATTGGTGGTTCCGAACCCTATTGGTCGTGACCCATTGCTAGTTGAAGCAATTAGGATTTTACCAGATGGAGCATTGATGATTAGAGCAAGTATTGCTAGTCAGAGCAACTAATTCTAGATCTATGAATTATTGGTGGCAAGACCAAATAAAATATTAATTAAAATATTATACGAATATTTATTAATTGATTGGAATATTGATTGCTAGATTAATATTGAAATATTGGTGTTTGAACATGTTCAAAATTATGTTAGACAGAGCATATGATCATTGGGTGATCAATGGATGATCGACCGAAAGTCAACCAATTGATGAGAGAGGGGCCGCCTCGACTAGTGATGGACCGACCATGTAGTATCTGGATGCTAGACTGAGCATTTTCCAAACTCCTTTGCAGAGAAGTTGGTGAAAGGATGATTAATTATTGTTTAATCATTATTAAATTATGCTTGATTGAGCAATAGGTAGTAAAACCTAGTCATGGAGAGAGGAGGGACCAACCAAGAAGTGTAAGACTGGCCCTTGGTGGTCGTGGGACCATCTGATGGTGAGTGGATCATCATTCCCGGTTGCAGGAAGGAGTTTGAACCAAATATGGACTCTGGATGATTAATTAGGTCAAAAATCATCAAAAGAGGTGGGACCGGCTTCTGCAAGCCAAAGGGCCCGTCATGGTGATGTGCCCGTGTTTCCATGCTCTTCGCGGACCAATCTTGAGGATTTTGGTATTTTCTGATGGTCCATCGAGCATTATTTCATCCTTTTATGAAGTATTCGAGTTTAACTGAAACTCTTAATAGTGGTAGAAGGACCAATATTAAATGTATTAAAATAATATTATTTTAATATTTCTCATGGTGGTAAGAGGACAAGTAATGGTTTCGGGACCACTTGTTTTGCTATCCACATGGTTCACGTAAAAATATGGAAGTTTCATGAGTTTTGATCAAAGAGGAATCCTTGAAAAAGCAAAACCGTAATAAAAAATTTAAAAAAAAATAACAATAATAAGTGGTGAACTCTCTTTCACAATCAATCCTCTCTGTGGCGATTGAAGTAACAGAATCAACGGTAGTTTTCTTCAATTCTTCGACGTTTTTGGTGATTCATCAGTAGGTTTCTGAACTCACTTTTTCACTGTTTTTAGAGAAGATTCCTTCGTTTAGAGTTAGGGTTCTGGTTATTCAATTAGGGTTTTGCAATCCTATTTTTCTCTTTTGGAATAAGAGGTGTTGAATTCGTGCGTGATTGTTGCTTCAGATTTTAAGGTTTTGTAACCGTTGTAGTAATTTGATTTTTGGTTTTTGTGAATTGGTTTTTCTTCCCTAATTTCTCTGTAAAATTTCGTGTTTTCTTAGCACTTAACCCTAGTTTTTCTTACGTGTAATTGAAGACGAAGTTTTAGGTTTTGGGTTTTTCTTCAGTGTGCGTTTGCCGAAATTGAATTGGGGGTTTTCTTTGAGCAATTTGGTAGTATTAGAAGTAGGGGTTCTGTGATTGTTTTGAAGTTCTGGGTTTTTCTTTTGAGTGAGATTAAAGAAGCAAAATCAGTGGTGTAGAATTTTGTAAACCAGTATTCTGAAGTGGGGTTTTCTTTTGTATGTGATTGACGAAGCAAAATTGAATTTTGAAGTGGAGTTTCTGAGTGATTGAATATGAGTTGCTTTTGTATTGTGGATGTTTACCATCATCCCCTGTGAAGGTTCAATTAGTGTTTTGTTGTATGGTACTTTGAGTTTTCATTGGTATTGAAACCTTAAATTCCCATACACTAAACTCTAATTTTTATTCTTGAGGTTTGTTTTCAACCTTTACTGCATTCTCTTCATTGGCTGGGATAGTTACGATAGTTACAGGAAGCCATGCCATGCACACGGTCTAGATCTTCTTCTTCATCCACGCAGTGCAGAATATCACCATATGTTGTTTCAGGTTCGTGTCATCTAGGGTCTCCTTCTTATTCTCCTCATCCTTCGACATCATCATCTCAAGAACAATCCCCTAGTGTCGAGGAATCTGATCAATTTGCGCAACCCTTCATACATAATGCAGAATCTGATGATATCATGGTTCATTGTCCCTTCAAAAATTTTGAAGAATGTCAGGATGGTGTTCATGGAAAGGGGTATGCCAAGACTTCAATTCTTAGACACATACAAGACCGTCATTGGCCATCACAGAAGGATAAAGAAGTTTATAAAGAGAGGATAAGTACCAACGTAGTAGTTTACATGGATTGGGAGAAAGTTCCTAACCAACTGCATATGAGGATGTGTGGTGACTGCATGAAAGTGCAGTCATGGAAAAGGCCATGTCGCCCTCACAATGGTGATATTTTAGTTGGTCCCTTCAATGGCAGGTATGCAGATTTTTTAATACATGGTATTGATAAACCTATAGCAGTTTTGAGAATCTTCATATGGCTGATATTGTTGAGCATCCTATTGAATCTCTAGGGCTTTCTCTATAATTGCTTGATATGCTGTATCAGAAACAAATTAAAACAATCGCCAGCATTCCATCACCGTGTAGGCTGAACTTTTCAAGAGCCTTAAAAACTGCACTTGACAAGATACTGGCAAAACCCATAGATTTACCTGCTTGGCTTCAACTATTGTTATTACCAAATTGTACCCTTAGCCTCTACATACCTAAAAATAGTTCTGAAGAGAGGTCAGGTACAAGGAAGAAACTTCAAATTGCAGCAGTGAATCAAGCTTTGATTGAGTGGGGACAACCAAATGGATGCTGCACTATTGCTCATAGAATATTGGAGTTAGTAAAGCAGAACCAGCGGAAACAACAACACCATAAGAAGAAACCTAATAAGACTAATGTGCATGCATGTAAAAAGAAGTTAAACAATGGACATTATACTGCAGCAATACGTATCCTCTCTTCTAATGGTGTAGCTCCATCTACTGCAGACACACTCCTTGAACTGCAACAAAAGAATCCTCAAGCATCACCTCACATAATTCCTTCATATGACATAGGTACTGCTGCAGTTTCTGTGGATGTTCAGGCAGTAGTGAAAGCTTTTAGAAGTTTTCCAAAAGGCACCTCTTATGGAAGATACGGCCTTCGAGCTCAACACTTATTGGATGCAACAAGTGGTGTTGCTGTAGCTGTTACTGAAGACCTTATCAAGGCTGTCACAGGGGTTGTGAATTTATGGCTTGAGGGTCAGTGCCCACATGAGTTAGGTGAATACATAGCAAGTGCGCGTTTAACACCATTGAACAAGCCTGATGGAGGGCTCAGCCCAATTGCAGTGGGAACAATTTGGAGGAGGCTGTGTTCAAAACTTTCTACATCTTCTGTGATCAAGGACATGACAACATACTTCGGTGATCACCAATTTGGTGTTGGAGTTCCATGTGGAGCAGAGGGCATCTTACATTCCATCAACAGATAGTTGAAGCTTAAAGGTGTTTTGGGGTAAAAAACTGATTCTGTTGTTTTTGGTAATTTGGGGTGTGTTGATGATAAACGAATTCAAACCCTAAACAAATGCACTGCACGGGAATGCTTTTAGGTTCGAGAGATCAATCTGTAAGACTCTGGCCTAAACCAAGAAATGGTCGTTCCAGATTCAGTTCGGTCACAAGGAGAAGGAGAAGGGTTGATCTTAGGGAGGGAAGCGGAAAAGGTGTTTGAGATCAGAGTGTTGAAGGTGTGGTTGTTTATGACTTGCATATCAGAAAATGGTTTCTGGATACTTGTGTTCTGTCCCTTTCGAAATAGATTGAAAATCTAATTATACAAGTCATTGAGAACGCCCTGATCTCTTAGGAAGTGGAGGAAGTGAAGTAGCGGAGAAGTGGGTTTGTGCGGAAGGTAGTGATCATCGTGTCTCCGTTATGAGGGATGACTAATCACACGTTCTCCGACTACTCTCATTACTGGTAACCGTCCGTCTTTCCTGACACGTTCTCTTAATGGACGTGTTGCACGCCGCAGGCTTGTTGATGGTGGATTTTCATTTAAGGGATGAAATTGTAAAAGCCAAAATTATGCGCTAACATCTTGCAAAAGACAAAGACATTAATAAGTGATGAATACTTCTTCACTTTACTAATTCACCTTGAATAGAGCATGTGGCAACAATCCCAGTATTCTTTGAATTAAATACACGAAATTCATCCAGGTTGGAGCATGTAGCAACAATCCCATATACCCTGTGAATTTACAGCGTTATTAATTAATGCATGACCAGCCTTGTATTTCCTGTACTCATTACCGGGTCGCATGATGATGACCGAGTGTTGTTCTCAGCAGAGCAACACGAATCTCCAAGCATTAATAATAAAACATGTACGAAATACCCATACAAAGCTACAACTCTCGGTGTGTTATACTAGCCCGATTGAGCATGTTTGAACCTGGACTGTCCATATCACTCTCAGAAACGATCACAACCATCCAACTTCACCAGCATGATTGGATGGCTTAGATTGAACCCATGACCCCAGCGCGGTATTGGAATATTCACCACCGACCCAACGCGGGCCCCGCATGGTCGGTCTCCCCAGAAGGGTGGCATAGCTTGCCAAATCGTCCAAACCAAAGCAATATGGACGAAAAACCCTAAATTAGGGTTTGCGGCACATTACATGTATCGCAAAACAGTCTCAACCGTCCATCTTCGCAGGCATAGATGGAGGGTGTAGATGTAGATTCAAAGTGCCCAGAGCATGTCAACACAAACACCGTGGGCCCGCCTACATACATGACCGATCGGTTAGGACCAACTATAGTTGGTCGTTCCAGTTCTTGCGCCCAAACAAGGCATGACGCATGGCCGGTGAAACCCTAATTAGGGTTTGAACAATCACAAGCATCCATTTTCTCTTGCGCGAATGAAGGGTCCAGGATTAGACTAAGCAGGTCCAGTGCGTATCAACATGACCATCGTGGGCCCATCTATCTCCACACCCGATCGGCCAAGACCAAACTTGGATGTACACCTCGATTTGCACACCCAAGCTAGGCGTGGTCACACTTCCCGACCACAAATTGATCTCGACCGCTCAAGTTTACCGGACAAATTGAGTGGCTTAGATCACATTTCTATGGGACGATGAAGTACAGGTATATACACCATCCCACCGTATGCACGCCGGGATGATCGGCCAAGACCGACCAAGCTTGGTCATCTTGGAACGCGCGCCAAAAATTGGCATGATGCGCGGCTTTTGCGGCACCAGATTTCTGTTGCAAATCGATCTCGACCACTCAACTTCGCCGGACAAATTGAGTGGCCCAGATCACACTTTCATGAGACAATGAGATATGGGCGCCTACACCGTCATGTCGTCTACACACATGCACGATCGGCCCTGTCAAAATTGTATCCCAAGCTTGGATTCGACCAAGCTGAAGAGTGATGCTTGCGCACCTCTTCAAAAACCCTAATTCCATCAACGGTCGCGGATGAGTGTCTCAAAGATCATCTCGTCCGTCCAACTTCACCGGCTTGGTTATACAACCCTGGTTAGGAGTTAATTGGTCAGTGAGGCGTCATGGTGATCACCACCCGTCACTTTACCACACCATGATGCAGTACCTGCATAGAATACACACGATACATCAAAAGTATCGACTTCCTAAATAACTTAGTTATTTAGTCTAGCATTACATGCTACTTTCTGTGGGTCCCACGATCCACACAATCGAGACATCAATTATGTCACAAACTGGGGGATACATACTTGGGTATTGTTCTGGCGGTTTACAGCGTGCAGCGTGCAACGCGCCATCACAAGAACGTGTCATGAAGTCATGGACGGTTAGAGATGACATGAGAAGTGGGCAAGACTGGTCGTGTAACACTAACACACAACTCCACTACTACATCATTCCACTTCCTCCACTTCCCATGAGAGACGTGAATAAGGCTCAAAAGACTTGTATAAATAGGTTCTCCTCCCTATTTCCAGAACAACAAGAACAAGTCCAGACAACAGAGGCAAGTGTTGATACCATCGTATTCAAAACAATGGAACTAATAGCTTACATCCCGCAAGCTTACATCCATACGCAAGCCGGTTCAGCTTTCCCACAAACACCGATACAAGTCATACATACCCAACACCTTCACAATCTCAACACCTTCTTCGCTTCCCTCCCTAATATCAACCCATCTCTTTCACTTTGTGACTCGACTTCAAATGAAGTAACAAGCCTCATTTCTCATCCACACACCCAACTCAATTATCAAAGAGAAAATATCCAAACCCTAATTCTTCTCAAAATCAAAAATAGTAGTTTTCACCCATAAACAATTGGCGACCACAGCGGGAGGTTAATCTCTCTTCGGTTGTAAAGTCAATTTCTTGAAATCCGATTCAATTTCATCAATTTCAAAAAGGGTAGATCTTAGAACCAATCCAATCAACAATTCATTTCAAGATGGTAGAACTCATCAAATAATTCCCAAACCTGAATTTTACCACTGCAACACTCAACTAAGCCTCCCCACAAAAACCTTCTCCAACTTCGTAGATAACACCCGCATGCTAGCAATGTGAACTCGATGTATCTCTTTCACTTTGTGACCGAAACAAGCCCGAACGGCCATTTATTGGTTTAGGCCGATTTTATAAATTGATTTCTCGAATATACAAACACTCCCGTGTAGTGCATTTGTTTAAGGTTTAGACTCATTTCTCATCCACACACCCCAAATTATCAAAACCATGTTAAATAGTTTCACCCATAAACAATTGGCGACCACGGCGGGAGGTTAATCTCTCGGTTGTAAAGTCAATTTCTTGAAATCCGATTCAATTTCATCAATTTCAAAAAGGGTAGATCTTAGAACCAATCCAATCAACAATTCATTTCAAATCAGTGGAGCCACACGGTGTGGTAGGCCATGTGTATGTATTTTATGGCCTACATGATCCGCACACCTCTATCTAGACGGTGGAACAAAGTGACAACATATATTTTGTGCCGATAGGATTTTAAGCGGTGAACCTAACGGTGTAAATTGGGTTGTCAAATCCACTATGGGTGACAATAATTTGGCTTTTCTTGTCACCGATAGATAAGGATAGTTTTTCAATTTTATCAACAAAGGATTAGTTGTCTAAATCTAATCAAAGGAATTAGCATTTGATAATTGAAACAAGAGTGAAAACACACTTAGATCTACAATCCATACTTGGAAACCCATTGAGGTGTTAGAATTGGAGTTATCTCCATTAAGCACTCAAGAATGACTCAAACATGGTTGATATCAAACATGGATTTAGGGTTTCATTGATACCCTAACAACTAAATTAAGACATGAGCCAGATCTCAACGGCTTGGGAGTGTACCGATCAATTCTTCGCTCTTTGGCTGGTCAATAAAGAGAGAAATCCCGCACACGTTGTAGGTAAGAAGGATAACCTGAGACTCCAGCGTAGTGTGGACAAAGAATCTTTCCGATGATCTCTAAGAAAATCAAACCATTAGCAAGGGGTGGGAGTACTCACTCACTTCTCACCCGATCGGCAGTTAAGTCTTCTGGCCTTCAAATGTTGATGAAACTTCTAAACTTCACAAAACTTGACAATTTTTAACTTTTTCTACTCAAATTTCCTTGTTGTTTGATTTTTCTTTTTGAACTCTTCTTTTACCATGGGATTAAACATTTGATTTTTTTTTTTGTTGGTGAAAATACAAATACAAATACAAATAATGAAACTTTGGACAAAGGACTTTAACACTGTATTGTCTTGATTTTATAAATTTTATTAATTCATTGAGAGAGAGTGATGCTAACCCATCCAGTTTAGACCCTCATGATTGACAAAAACTAGCACTCAAGAGATCAAAAGTAGTGGGCAACAGCGGGTTGGGTAGCTCACCATTCACTACCCTGGAATTTCGACAGGACACACTCTAACAGCTTTTCTAAAGTTGCAAAAATTGAAGGTTGGTGCCTCACTTGATGTAAATTGGGTAGTCTCCACTATGGTGATCACAATTCTACCACCAATATCTAAACAAAGACCTAATTCGCCCTCCTGCAGGTTAAATCCAACTTAAAATCAACGGAACTAGTTCTCCTAGCTTAATTGGGCTTCTCTGTAAACATAGCTAGAAGCATGCTAGTTTGTTCTAAAAGTTGGAGGTTCTACAAAAGAGTTTGAATATTTTTTTTTTTTTTTTTTTTTTTGAAAAAAATTAAAAAAGATAAAATAAAAGACTAAATGTGAGCAAAAGATAAAATAAAAGACTAAAACTAAAAACTCTCTCGTGGAGTCATTACACCAACAGATGGGGCTTAGTCTTGGCTGGCTGAAAATGTATAGCCCAACATTTATTAACTTAGTTTGTTTGCAGCAGGGGCTCACAACTCGAGGGCGTGGGCTCCTCCAGCCCAGCTATGAAGACTTCTATCACCAACGCTAGCGGACACAAGAACAATAGGAAATTCATGATGAAAATGACGCAATGACTGTAAAAATGTAAAGTTAGGAAAAACATTAACTAAGTTATACTAAGTAAGGATTACAAAGAACAATTCAATGAGCAATGGAGACATTCCAATGTGTCACGCCTCCCATCACTAGAGCCAGAGCAGCATTAGTTGTCTAATTAAGCAAAGGAATTAGCAATCCAAGAGTTGATAACCTAACTACAATCCATACTTGAATATCCTCAAGTGTAACGCCTCCGAAAACAAATCGTGGTCACGAGAACAACAACTTTCACTCCTTCATCGGGATCTCGAACTACTCGCGAGGAGCCGAGGGACGAGAGGAGGACCACCGTCCATTACCATTGTAGACTTGATGGAGAAAATCCCGAATATCTCAAGCAGAAGTTCTTTCCAAGACTCAAACGGATATGGCTGCAACTCCGAAAGAGGTGCTCACTTTCCTTAAAACTTTAACTGAACGATTGCCACAAGATTCACGGAAATCCTTGGAGCCAATAAGGGATGCCTTCAATACACCCGGAGCAGGCGTTTCCACTCGGACCCACAGGAGTGAAGAAGCTCGTGTTGCTCCTGAACGCCCAAGGGAAAGGGACCAACCATCCAACTTAATCATACGTGAGGACCTGGAACGAATTCTCCAAAACCGAGGCAAAGGAAATCTGATGGATGCACACCAACATCAGCCGTCGTACCCCAATGATGTACAACGAATCCCTCTTCCAAGAGGATACACCTCTCCTCAATTCTCCCTCTATGATGGCACTGGTAATGTTCATGAACACATCTCTCGATTTTTGGAATCCTTGGGGGAGCATCGTACAATCATGTTCTCCGCCTGAAAGAGTTCTCGAAGTCACTTACGGGAAGTGTGTACACCTGGTACAACAACATCACACCTAACATCATATCCAATTGGGGGGAGATGGTCGGTGCTTTCTACAGAAGTATTTCTTCGTATCTCGAGCGAGATCACCTTTTCGGATCTAGGGAGAGTCTCTCAGGCGGAATAACGAGCATCCGAACGACTTTGTTAAGAGGTTCGTAACTCAAGCACTAGATTGTCATGATCCGAACATCACCGAACGTCACCTGGTAGAGCTGCATCAACGGGATGATACCCATATATCGCGCTTTACTAGAGAATCTGGTCTTTCGACACGTTCTCCGAACTCCATGAAGCCGCCAAACGTTCGCCACAACTACCCCAAAGATTGCTAGAAATAATCGGGGTTGTTCGAAACGAAGATCCATGTGAGAGTCGAGGAAGCAAAAGGCGTCTCACAAACAAACAATACAACACCGGTCCTTCGTGAGCGTGGTTGGCGAAGGAGGAAAAAGGAAAGCCAAAGAACGCAACAACAACCCAAGCGTGCGGCTCCAGCACACATGACTTCTTCTCAAAAGGGAGCGGGCAAGACTCCTGCACAAGACACCAAAGATACAGGTTTCCCGTTCCCCATGAATGAAGTAGTGGAACTCTTGGAGGCGTGGATTCAAGACGATGCCATCAAGCTGCCTCCTATCAGACGTCCACCAACAGAGAAACATATAGCGGATCCTAAGTACTGTCACTACTATAGGTTCGTTCACCATCCAACCAAAGACTGCAACAGGATGAAACAGATCTTGAGAGAAAAGATAGAGACAGGAGAACTCCAGCTTGGAAACGAAGGTGTTCATAGAGACCCTCTTCCTGTCAGGAACTGCATGATTTCCGGGGATTCCGTTGCAAGACTCACAATCTATGATGGAACATTTATGCGAGATCTTGTACTTGTCCAAAGCACAAATCAGACATATTTGCAGCCCTCAACCGTGTTGTCTCGGGCAAACGCTTGTATCTCGGAAGAGGAAGTGGTCTCGAAACCTCAGTCCTTACTGGAAGATGCAAGCAAGGGAAATTGGGGACTCTTAACCGCTGCCCGTTTGAAGGATATCGAGTTCGATAACACATTGATAGATACAACCTCTGAATTCAACATCATCACTCTCCAGACCTTAAAAGCAGCAAGGATTTCAAAACAGGAGGCTACTCGCAACCCAATTGTGATTAAGACTCCAAAAGGAGAACTCAGAGATGCATATGGATACATCAATCTTGAAGTAAAATTGGGAGATGCCTCGACAATAGCAAAGTTCTACATAGTCAGAGAGCATCCGAATTACGACATGATCCTACTATGCTCTTGGGTACACGACAACAAGACAACATTGGGAGTTTGCCCTCTACCGGTTACGAAACCTGAAAGGATCTATAACAAGCCGTCTGGACCTGAGAACTGTCCGTTGCCGCACCTGCAGCTTGCCAATGTGACGCAACTCCCTGGAGAGAGCCCATCAGCATACATTAAGAGGTTCCGAGCTCAAGTAAGTCTCATCACGCAACCCTTCTTGCAACCAATCAATCCTCACTCTGATAAGTCCTGGGGACTGGCCCCAACCAACAAACCAACCCTGGCTAAGAGATGTGAATGGGAAGCCGACCCTTTCAAACGCTTTATCAAGAGCGTAGAGGCTGTCTTGGTCAAAGACGATAAGGCCAAGGTCCAGTGTCCTGCACGCCCAAACCCATTTGGAATTGGAGATCTAGTGACGAAGACGATCGCATTCAAGGTTGGGAGCATGACGGTGAAAATGACCACTCCACCCGATTCACCCACCGAAAGAGAAGATGAACCGTGCACTGCAGCGAGATGTTATCCTAGGCGGCTACCGCAATCTCATCAACGCTGATAAACTAGAAGGCATAACAATTCACTCACAATGTCTCAAACCCTACCGAACTTAAGACGTTGTGCTACCACTTTCCAGCGTCCTCCATGCTTTAAAACGATGTGCTATTTCCTCCAGCGTATTCCCTTTTACAATTTCATGTCATATTTGTAATTTTTCCAGAAAATGATTGCAATACTTGCATTCATAGTTAGGGTTTCAACTTTCAATTATCAATTTAATTGAAGCGTTATTTCCATCTGAGAACCTCCCTACCCCTAAAAACACAAAGTTCTGAGTCAGCCTAAATCAACCCACTAGAGCAGGCAAGGAAACCATAAGAAAACATCTCATGGGAAGAAGGAAATAGAATGTGTGCACAAAAGGAAAATGATTTGAGCCATCTGCCCCAGCAAGACCAAGGAGATCTCACGTCAGGAGCACATACAAATGCAATCTTAACGAGGGGTTATAAACCTTTATTCAATGGTAAGCAAACAGGAGAAAAGATCTTAAACCCAGCCGCCACTGAATACAAGAAAGAAGTTCAAAAAATTACGGGAATACACTTGAAAAGAGAAAAAGAAGCTAAGAGGTTTAGCCGTCAAGAAGAATGACCGCGCCTGCACCACTGCTGGGTCCTGCTTCAACGCCATCACCTGCTACCGCTTCTCCCTCCAGAGCCTCAGCTTCCGCTTTAGGTGTTTCCGAAGCAACGCTCTCCGTCCTAACATCGTCGACAGGAACAGCTTCCAAGTCTTCCTCAAAGCCCACAACAATATTAGGGTTTGCGCTCGATTGCTTTCGAACACTCGGGTTAAGTCTCGTGTCGAATCAAGGATTATCACACCGTCCCGGATTGGATAATCACGCCTATCTTCATCCGGAGGACGTTTATGCTCCACTCTCCGCCTCTTTAACCGTGTTGCAAATCTTTCTTCCTTGCGCTTACGGTGCTCGCAACGCTACCTCATGCCTCCACCGTTCTTCCATGTCGATCGCAACCAAAGGGCACATATGCGTCCCCGGCAATACGCAGTGCAGAATGGACATTCCCTGTATGGCACGACCGACTTCGCGAAATGGGAGGTCAGTTTTAGCCATTACCTCTTCGTGCGCATTAGTTTCGGGTTTGTCAACTTCGAAACTTTCTTCTGGAGAAGTTACAGAATGATCATCGCACGCTGCTTCCATGATAAGCTGCAAAGAAGAAGAAGTTATGAGCACACAAAAATGTATGTATCATCATCAGTCAGAAGATCAGATGAGTACGGAGCAATACCTGAGATACAAAAGGAACGACTATGTGATGAAAAAAATCCTTAGAATTTTTCTTTACAATCTAGCAAGTCAACAGAATCCCAGGAGAAAAGGAGTCTCTACTTGCCACCTATAAAGGCTACTGATTCAAGATAACGATCAATGATGTTTATCGGATATATCTGAGGAAAGCCGCCGTGTAACGAAGGGGAGTGCACCTAGTCCAAGAAATGGTCCAAGCTCTGTCCAGATAGTGTGGAGGGAACCAAAGCGACTCTCCAGATCAAGTCCTACTCCTTCCACCATCCTAATCAGGACCGACCAGTTCTGGGATAACACATGACGATGTCGACCTATGCGGTAAATGTATATTCACCTTAGCTTGGTCATTTCTGTATACAAACTTGTCACCATCTTATGCCTACCCCACAATAGCGTAACCATTATGCGCTAGGCAAGGGAATTAATGTTGATGGTGGATTTTCATTTAAGGGCTGAAATTGTAAAAGCCAAAATTATGCGCTAACATCTTGCAAAAGACAAAGCCATTAAGAAGTGATGAATACTTCTTCACTTTACTAATTCACCTAGAATAAAGCATGTGGCAACAATCCCAGTATTCTGTGAATTAAATACACAAAATTCATCCAGGTTGGAGCATGTAGCAAGAATCCCATATACCCTGTGAATTTACAGCGTTATTAATTAATGCATGACCAGCCTAGTATTTCTGTACTCATTACCTATAAGCGACATGACGACCGAGTGTTGGTCTCAAACAGAGCAACACGAATCTCCAAGCATTAATAATAAAACATGTACGAAATACCCATACAGGCTACAACTCTCGGTGTGTTATACTATCCCGATTGAGCATGTTTGAACCTGGACTGTCCATATCAGTCTCAGAAACGATCACAACCATCAAACTTCACCAGCATGATTGGATGGATTAGATTGAACCCATGACCCCAAGCAGGTATTGGAATATTCACCACCGACCCAACGCGGGCCCCGCATGTTCGGTCTCCCCAAAGGGTGGCATAGCTTGCCAAACCGTCCAAACCAAAGCAGTATGGACGAAAAACCCTAAATTAGGGTTTGCGGCACATTACATGTATCGCAAAACAGTCTCAACCGTCCATCTTCGTAGGCATAGATGGGGGGTGTAGATGTTGATTCAAATGGCCCAGAGCATGTCAACACAAACACCGTGGGCCCGCCTACATACATGACCGATCGGTCAGGAACAACTATAGTTGGTCGTTCCAGTTCGTGCGCCCAAACAAGGCATGACGCATGGCCGGTGAAACCCTAATTAGGGTTAGAACAATCACAAGCGTCCATTTTCTCCTTGCGCGAATGAAGGGTCCAGGATTAGACTAAGCAGGTCCAGTACGTACCAACATGACCACCGTGGGCCCATCTATCTCCACACCCGATCGTCCAAGACCAAAGTTGGATGTACACCTAGATTCGCACACCCAAGCTAGGCGTGGTCACACTTCCCGACCACAAACTGATCTCGACCGCTCAAGTTTACCGGACAAATTAAAGGGCTTAGATCACGTTTCTATGGGACGATGAAGTACAGGTATGTACAACATCTCACCGTATGCACGCCGGGCTGATCGGCCAAGACCGACCAAGCTTGGTCGTCTTGGAACGTGCGCCCAAAATTGGCATGATGCGCGGCTTTTGCGGCACCATATTTCTGTTGCAAATCGATCTTGACCACTCAACTTCGCCGGACAAATTGAGTGGCCCAGATCACACTTTCATGAGACAATGAGATATGGGCGCCTACACCGTCGTGTCGTCTACACACATGCACGATCGGCCCTGTCAAAATTTTATCCCAAGCTTGGATTCGACTAAGCTGAAGAGTGATGCTTACGCACCTCTTCAAAAACCCTAATTCCATCAACAGTCGCAGATGAGTGTCTCAAATATCATCTCGTCCGTCCAACTTCACCGGCTTGGTTATACAACCCTAGTCAGGAGTTAATTTGTCAGTGAGGCGTCATGGTGATCACCACCCGTCACTTTACCACACCATGATGCAGTACCTGCATAGAATACACACGATACATCACAAGTATCGACTTCCTAAATAACTTAGTTATTTAGTCTAGCATTACATGCTACTTTCTTTGGGTCCCACAATCCACATACTCGAGACATCAATCATGTCACAAACTGGGGGATACATACTGGGGTATTGGTCTGGCGGTTTACAGCGTGCAACGTGCCATCACAAGAACGTGTCAGGAAGTCATGGACAGTTAGAGATGACATGAGAAGTGGGCAAGACTAATCGTGTAACACTAACACACAACTCCACTACTCCATCACTCCACTTCCTCCACATCCCATGAGAGACGTGAATAAGGCTCAAAAGACTTGTATAAATAGGTTCTCCTCCCTATTTCCAGAACAACAAGAACAAGTCCAGACAACAGAGGCAATTGTTGATACCATCGTATTCAAACACCGGCCCGATAGCTTACATCCAGCAAGCTAGTTCAACTTTTCCGATACAAGTCATACATATCCAACACCATCACAATCTCAACACCTTCTTCGCTTCCCTCCCTAAGATCAACCCCATCTCCTTCACTTTGTGACCGAAACAAGTTTGGAATGGCCATTTCTTGGTTTAGGCCGGATTTGCACAGATTGATTTCTCGAATCTACAAGTACTCCCGTGTAGTGCATTTGTTTAAGGTTTGGACTCATTTCTCATCCACACACCCCAAATTACCAAAACCGGCATAAATAGTTTTCACCCATAAACAACGCTGTAAACCGCCAGACCAATACCCCAGTAAGCATCCCCCAGTTTGTGACATGTTTGATGTCTCGAATAAGTGGGTCAAGCCGTGGAGAATTGCATATGGTGCTATTAGGTAAAACAACTAAGTTTTTTATGAGATCGACATAAAATATCGTATGTATTTGATGCATGTGAAGCATCGCTTTTAAGAAGCTCAAACTAATCGATGTGTATGAAGCATCGTTGTTTTAGAGCTTGATTGAATAAGTCGCGGATAAGCGTCTTAAAAGAGGTAACATGATCGATCACCTTTGGGTGATCGTTTGGTGGCTCTAGGGACACGTCATCACTTGGTCGATCACTGCTCGTGGAGGAGGGATGGCCGGTGATTTCCATGCTAGTTTGTTGGTTTGATGGAAATAAATCTACGTCGTCCAACCAGGCTGGTAAAGTTGGATGGACGAGATGTTTTACGGCAGTTGCATACTGTCGTTGATGTAATTCATGGTTTGAAAACCATATGGACCACCCCTTTTAGGCGTTGGTTTCGAGGCATTGACCCCTGGTTTGCATAGACCGGTTGGTCACGTGTACAGGCGGGTCGACGGTGATTTTAGTAACACATTCGGGACCATTTGAATCTAGATCTATACCACCCATTTAGGCTGGCAAAGATGGACAGTTATGATCAATTTGCGACATAAGTGTATCACTGTAAACCCCAATTAGAGTTTTGAGACAGCTACCTCCACCCTAGTTTGATCAAACGTTCTGGCGTGTTATCGACTTCCCTTGGGCAAGTCGATCAAGCGAGGATAAAATTGGGCTGGTGATGAACCCGTGCGCACCCCCTCGACTGTCTGAAATGCGATCTAACCCGTCCAATTAAGCTGGCGAAATTGGACGTGCACGATCGATTTGCGACAGTTGCAAAATGTCGTGACCTAAATTAGGGTTTCGATTGCAGCTTGTCTGCTCGAGTTTGTACAATCGGTTGAGCACCCTATAGGATTGCCGCAGGCAAGTCGATTGACCAAGGGAAAAATTGGGCCGCCACTGATCATGTTGGCACTTCTTTAATTGTTTGTTTGAAGATCTAAGCCGTCCAACTAGGCTGGCAAAGTTGGACGGTCGTGATGCTTCTGAGACCGTTTTGGAAGGTCTAGCTCGTTTGAGCTATTTTTCAATAGCGCGACCATCACACTTGAGTTTGGCGTTCAATTACGCTGAGGTGAGTTAGGTGAAGTCTGGCCGGTCAGGGTATTAATGGGCCCACCGACAGCTATCATGATGACTGCCTAGTTCTACCAGGATTGGTCTAAGCTTGCTAAACATGCGGCCAAATTGTGTGGCCGTGATCGTTTCTGAGATTGATATTAACAATCTAGATTTTCCTTAAGAAATTTAAGCGTGTTCGATCGAGCTAACTCAAAAGTGTGTCGATACGAAATCCTCTTTGTCAGAGGGTGATGCGGCTTATGTGGGTATTTCCATGCGGATCTCAATGTTGATATTTCGGGAGATTCATGTTACTCTGCTGAGAGTGAACATTTGATCGTCATGTCATGTCAATAATGAGAGTTCGGCTGGGAACATAGCATGGGAAAATACTAGGCGAGTCATGCATTATTCAATAATGCCGGCAGAAAATAGAATTCACAGAATATTTGGAATTTCTACTACGCGCACCATTCTGAGTGAATTTCATATTTATACTGAGTTGCTTAATGCATATATATATATATATATATATATATATATAAGTAAAGAGGTTTGAACACTCATTACTTTCGAATGGCCTTTATTCCTTTGCAGGATTACAACACTAAATATAGGGTTTTACGACTTTGACCTTGAACTAAAAACCACCATCAACATTAAGTCCCCTTCTTAGCATGTAACGGTGACATTGTTGCGGGGTAAGCACTAGACGGTGACAGACAAAGAAATTCATAAGAGAAGTTCGATGCACATTACCAGGATAGAGGCGGGATTGGTTCTTGAGTAGAGCACGTTTACTTTGTATGTCGGTTATCGTCAGATAGATAAGTATCTACTTGATTGTTATCCCGTATCCGGAGCCTTTATACACGGCAAGTAGAGACTCCTTTTCTTCCCAGGATATGGCCGATTTGAGGAATATAAAGAAGACGCTGGGCCTTTCTCCATCGCAGAATTGTTTCCTTCTTTGTTCCAGGTATTTCTCCATGTTCATTATGCGATTTGATTTTTGATTTATGATAACGATTTTATATATATATATATATATATATATATATACCAGCTGTTGGTATGATCATAACGTCCCTTTTTGCAGTGTATGATGGGAACTGTTGATGATGATTACTTTTTACTTCTCCGGAGAAGAGCTTTGAAGTCGACAAACCAAGGCTAGTGCATTCGAGGAGGTGATGGCCAAAATAGATCCTCCGTTTTGTGAAGCTGGCCGTGCCATACAGGGTATGTCTCTTCTGCACCTACGTCTCATTCGGGAGCGTTTTCAGGCTTTCTTGGCTTCAGTCGGCATGAGGAAGAATGGAGACGCAACGAAGCGTCTCAGCCGCCTAGCGCGAGAGCTGAAAGGTTTGCATCCCGGCTAAAGCGGCGAAGGATCGAGCATGAGCGGCCTTCCAGTGAAAACAAGTATGATTACCCTGTCTGTAACGGAATCATCATCCTCGATCCTGACATGGACGAACCAGAGTATCCTCAGAAGTCTGTTGGGGCAGTTCCTGAGGAAAAGGTCGAAGTATCTTTCGTGGAGGGTATTGAAGCAACTGTTGAGGGAGGCATCCAAGCGGCATCAAAAGGGGAAGTCTATGCGGCTTCCAGAGAGGCTGCAGTGGCTTGTGATGAAGACATTGAAGCAGCTTCCAATAAAAACTCCGGTGAAGATATTGTTGATCCCTCCAATGAGTAGACTTCCCTTTGTTGCTTTTATTCATTGTTGAGCATTTTCCATAGTTTGTAGACATCTCTTTTTATACTCAGTAATTTTGTGGATGATGTTTTTCATTGGATGATTTTTTTGATTGATTTTTTTTTTTTTTTACGATATCTTGGGAACCCTAGTAACATTTCCAGTAGGGTTGCAATAGAATCTCTCCGTTCCATCAAGTCGTACAGTCGAAAAGAACGCGATCATTCATAAGTGATGATGCGTCCTTATGTGACCCTTCATGATGATTGCATGTAACCCTAAAAAAATGAAGGGGATGCAATAATGGAAATCAGAGATTGATCACGAACCTGTCTTCCCTCCAATTAATAAAGTGTTGCAATCCGTCTAACCGTGTAGTGATTGAGAGGATGCTCTATTGTTGGAGTGAAATAATCTTCAGAGTACAAGGTGCTCGCCCTAATAATCATGATTCCTTTGCCTCTTTTCTTTCTGCGTGTACTCCTTTAATGTTTCTCGAAAGATATGAGATGTTTATTTCTGGTACTGGTGAGGGTTTTAGGTTTGTTCAAGGCTTTGTGTCATGATTCAGGAATAGAGAGATTTGTAAAAGGAAATAATACTTTGATTAACTAACAAATTGAAACCCTAATTGTGAATGCAAGCAGTGCAATCATTTTGGAGGAATTATAAATATTGCATGAAAGAGGAAATTGTTGGAGGAAATACTACAGAGAACGCTGGAGGAAAAGGTAGTACAGCGTTTTAGGTATTGAAAGCTTTGAGCCATCGTGAGTGGATTGTCACGCCCTCCAGTTTGTCGGCATTGATGAGCTTGCAGTACCCGCCTAAGATAACGTCTGCCACCAGGTATGGCTTATCTTCCCTTTCTGTAGGCGAATCAGACTGAGCGGTCACCTTCACTGTCACATCTCCAACTTGAAACGTGGTCGTCTTTATTACCAAATCTCCAATTTGAAATAGATTTGGGTGTTGTACGACCACTTGATCCTTGGACTCGCCGTCTTTGACTGAGACAGCTTCTAAACTTTTAACAAAGCGTTTGAAAGGACCAGCATCCCATTCATATCTCCTAGTGACGGCTGGGTTGTTGATTGGAGCGAGTCCTCGAGACTCAGCAGAAGGAGGAGTGACTGATAGCAAAAAAGGTTGATCAATAAGACTTACTTGGATTCGGAATCTTCTAATATATGTTGATGGGCTCTCTCCGGGTAATTGTGTTACACTGGAAAGTTGTCGATACGGCAACAGATAATCTTCGGGGTTTGACGACTTGTTGGTAATCCTTTCAGGTATAGACACTGGAAAATGACACACCCCTAGCTTTGCTTTGTTGTTATGCACCCACGAGCGCCCCAGAATCATATCATAGTTCGGGTAATCTTTCACAATATGAAACGTACCGCGTGTTAGAGCGTCCCCTATCTTGATTTCGAGGTCGATGTACCCATATGCATCTCTAGATTCTCCTTCATAATTTTTAATTATGGTTGGGTGATGAACAGATTCCTGCTTCGAAATCTTTGCAGCTTTCAGGGCCTTGACAGTGACAATATTGAAATCAGATGCTACATCAATCATCGTGTTATCAAACTCGACATTTTTCAAGCGAGCGATTGTTAAGAGTCCCCACTTACAGCTCGCATTTCCCAGGAAGGATTGGGGTTCGGGAGCGACTTCCTTAATTGGAAACAGATGCTTGCCTGATACGATACGGTTGAGAGCTCCAAACATGTCTTGACGCTGCGCCTTAGAGAAATACAAAATTTCACATAAATGTTTCATCATCGACTGCATAGTCTTGTGGACGGAGTCCCCAGAAATCATGCAGCTCCTGACAGGAAGAGGGTCTCTGTTGACTCCTTCATTTCCTAATTGAAGTTCTCCCGCGTCCACCTTCTCTTTGAAAATTCGCTTCAACTCGTTGCAGTCACTGGTTAGGTGATTGACAAACCTGTGATATCGACAATATTTGGGATTCGCCATCACTTCTTCAGTGGGCGGACGTCGTAGAGGAGGTATCTTGATTGCGTCATCTTGAATCCATGCTTCCAGGAGTTAAATGACTTTATATATTGGAAATGGGAAGTCTGGAGCAGCATCTCCAGCTTCAGGAGTCTTAGACGTGGCTTTCCGGGATGGAGTCGTCTGCGTTGACGCTCCGCGTTTGGGTTGTTGCTCCGTTGTTGGAGCTTTCCTCTTCCCTCCTTCACCTACCATGCTTACAGAAGGTCCAGTGTTGTATTGCTTATTGATAAGACGCATGTTTCCTCGGGTTTCGCGTGCATCCTCACCCATGGCATGTCTGGCTCTTTCTAAAAGCGCTGATGCGGTTGTAGCCGATCGTTTAGCAACTTCATGGAGTTCAGAGAACGTCTGGAAGCGCAGGTTTTCCAGTAAAGCATGATAGATGGAAACCATATCGTTAATGCACGACTCCACCAATTGTTATTCGATCACATTTGGGTCGTGACAATCCAAAGCTTGAATTCTGAATCTCTTGATGTAATCGTTTGGATGCTCATTGTTTCACTGAAACATTCTCCCCAAGTCCGAGAAAGTGATTTGCTCGGACACGAATAAATACTTTTTGTAGCAAGCGGTGACCATCTCACACCATTTTGATATGTTGTTTGGTGCGATGTTGTTGTACCAGGTGTATGCTCTTCCAGTAAGCGACTTTGAGAACTCTTTCAGGCGGAGGACGTGATTGTATTCGTGCTCTCCCAAAGATTCCAGAAAACGAGAAATGTGTTCGCGAGCATTACCAGTACCATTATAAAGGGAGAACTGAGGCAAGGAGTATCCACTCGGGAGAGGAACTCTTTGCACATCAGGAGGATACGGAGGTTGATGCTGGTGCAGGTCTACCGGGTTTTCTTTGCCACGATTTTGGAGAAGTCATTCTAGATCTTCACGCGTGATGAAATTGGATGGATGATTCCTTTCTCTGGAGTGCTCGGGAGCGACACGAACTTCCTCATCTATGAATGCACGTCCTATTGAAGTGCTTGCGCCAAGAGCGTTGAAGGTACTCCTTATTAGTTCCATGGGCTGACGCGGCTCTTGTGGTAAGCGTCTTGAGGAAAGTGAGTACCTCTTTCTGAGTTGAAGCCATGTCTGTCTGGGCCTTAGCGAGAACTTATTGTCTTTCCATCAAATCGATAAGTGATAGGGGGTTGGCCTCCTCTGGCTTCTCCAGTCTCTCGTCCGGGAGTGGTAGTATCTCTAGTAACAGCCGGGGGCGTTACGCTCGAAGAAACATTGGGGGCGCGGCGGGCAAATGCGCTCTGCTCGTGATTGGAGGTGTCACACCTAAGGGAATGCTTCCTACGCCGCTGGTGTTGATGGTTGAGGATGCAGTGCCACGAGATGTATTGATCGTGCTGGTAGGCGGGACATTGGTATCACCGGCAGGAATGTGAACACCAGGGGTTTTTTCGGCGCCAGTAACATCGGGATTTGTCGCTGATCCAGACCTAAAATCCACCATCTGTAATTTTGAGAAAATTGAAAATGAAATTGAAAATTGATCTTGCAACCGAGAGATTAATCTCCCATTGTGGTCGCCAGTTGTTTTGGGGTAAAATACTGATTCTGCTGTTTTTGGTAATTTGGGGTGTGTTGATGAGAAACGAATTCAAACCCTAAACAAATGCACTACACGGGAATGCTTTTAAGTTCGAGAGATCAATCTGTAAGACTCTGGCCTAAACCAAGAAATGGACATTCCAGATTCAATTCTGTCACAAGGTGAAGGAGAAGGGTTGATCTTAGGGAGGGAAGCGGAGAAGGTGTTTGAGATCAGAGTGTTGAACGTGTGGTTGTTTATGACTTGTGTATCAAAAAATGGTTTCTGGCTACTTGTGTTGATAACACTTGTGTTCTGTCCCTTTCGAAATAGATTGAAAATATATTTATACAAGTCATTGAGCACGCCCTGATCTCTTAGGAAGTGGATGAAGTGAAGTAGTGGAGAAGTGGGTTTGTGCGGAAGGTAGTGATCATCGTGTCTTCGTTATGAGGGATGACTGATCACACGTTATCCGACTACTCTCATTACTGATAACCGTCCGTCTTTCTTGACTCATTCTCGTAATGGACGTGTTGCACGCCGCACTATGTAAACCGCCAGACCAATACCCCAGTAAGTATCCCCAAGTTTGTGACATGTTTGATGTCTAGAATAAGTGGGTCAAGCCGTGGAGAATAGCATATGGTGTTATTAGGTAAAACAACTAAGTTGTTTATGAGGCCAACATAAAATATCGTATGTATTTGATGCATGTGAAGCATCGCTTTTAAGTAGCTCAAACTAATCGATGTGTATGAAGCATCGTTGTTTTAGAGCTTGATTGAATAAGTCGCGGATAAGCGTCTTAAAGGAGGTAGCATGAGGTGATCGTTTGGTGGCTCTAGGGACACGCCATCACTTGGTCGATCACTGCTCGTGGAGGAGGGATGGCCGGTGATTGCCATGCTAGTTTGTTGGTTTGCTGGAAATAAATCTACATCGTCTAACCGGGCTGGTAAAGTTGGATGGACGAGATGTTTTCCGGCAGTTGCATACTGCAGTTGATGCAATTCAGAGTTTGAAACCGTGTGGCCCACCCCTTTGTAGGCGTGCATTTCGAGGCATTAACCCCTGGTTTGCATAGACCGGTTGGTCACGTGTACAGGCGGGTCGACGGTGATTTTATTAGCACCTTCGGGACCATTTGAATCTAGATCTATACCACCCATTTAGGCTGGCAAAGATGGATGGTTGTGATCAATTTGCGACAGAAGTTTATCGATGTAAACCATAATTAGGGTTTTGAGGAAGCTACCTCCACCCTAGTTTGATCAACGTTTTGGCGTGTTATCGACTTCCCTTGGGCAAGTCGATCAAGCGAGGATAAAATTGGGCTGGTGATGAACCCGTGCGCACCCCCTCGACTGTCTGAAACGCGATCTAAGCCGTCTAATTAGGCTAGCGAAGTTGGAAGGACACGATCGATTTGCGACAGTTGCAAACTGTCATGACCTAAATTAGGGTTTCGATTGCAGCTTGTCTGATCGAGTTTGTATAATCGGTTGAGCACCCTAGAGGCTTGCCGCAGGCAAGTCGATTGACCAAGGGAAAAATTGGGCCGCCACTGATCATGTCGGCACTTCTTTAATTGTTTGTTTGAAGATCTAAGCCGTCCAACTAGGATGGCGAAGTTGGACGGTCGTGATGCTTCTGAGACCGTTTTGGACGGTCTAGCTCGTTTGAGCTATTTTTCAATAGCGCGACCATCACACTTGGGTTTGGCGTTCAATGACGCTGAGGTGAGTTAGGTGAATTCCGGCCGGTCAGGGTATTAATGGGCCCACCAACGGTTATCATGATGACTGCCTAGTTCTACCAGTAGTGGTCTAAGCTTGCTAAACACGCTGCCAAATTGTGTGGTCGTGATCGTTTCTGAGACTGATATTAACAATCTAGATTTTCCTTCAGAAATTTAAGCGTGTTCGATCGAGCTAACTTAAAAGTGTGTCGATACGAAATCCTCTTTGTCAGAGGGTGATGCGGCCTATGTGGGTATTTCCATGCGGATCTCAATGTTGACATTTCGGGAGATTCATGTTACTCTGCTGAGAGTGAACATTTGATCGTCATGTCATGCCAATAATGAGAGTACAGATGGGAACATAGCATGGGAAAATTCTAGGCAAGTCATGCATTAGTCAGTAATGCCGGCAGAAAATAGAATTCACGGAATATTTGGGATTGCTACTACGTGCGCCATTCTGAGTGAACTTCATATTTATACTGAGTTGCTCAATGCATATATATATATATATAATTAAAGAGGTTTGAACACTCATTACTTTTGAATGGCCTTTATTCCTTAGCAGGATTACAGCACTAAATATAGGGTTTTACGACTTTGACCCGGAACTAAAAACCACCATCAATAAAAGGTAACCTAGATAATCTATCTTTGTTACTTATAGACTTCACAAATGCTTTTAATATTGTGGATAAAATTTTTATGATTAAGGAAGTAAGAGTAAAATGCCCAAGCATCTCAAAATGGGTGGAGTTTTGTTATGCTAAGCCAGCCAAGCTTTATTATAATGAATTCACCTTTTCATATGCACAAGGAGTCAAACAAGGGAAACCTCTTGGCCCGCTACTTTTTTCATTGATATTACACCCACTTGTACTTAAAATCACTTCACAATTCACTCTTGACCTTCATGCGTGGTACCTAGACGATGGTACGATAATTGGAGACACTTTGGAAGTCTCTAAAGTCTTGAGATTATTCAAGCTGAAGGTGAAGACAGAGGTTTGTGTTTGAACATTAAGAAATCTGAAGTTTTCTGGCCAACTTCATATCCTAGATATAATGCAGTTGTTGATGTTGGCATGCCAGATAAAGGAGTTACATTACTTGGTGGACCTGTAAGTCTAGATGCTCAATATAGTAGTAACACTGTCATGGTTAGGGTAGATAAAACCACACATCTTATGGACTGCATCAAAAAACTTAAAGATCCCAAAGTGAACTTTTATTGCTACGCAACTTTGCTAGAGTATCCAAGCTTTATTTCGCTATGCGCACCACCAAGCCTCAGTTTCTGCAAGCTGCTCAGGTTCGTTTCGATCACTACTTACTGCAATTTTTAAGGTACTTGGTTACAGGGGACGGACCTGGGTTTGGACCCCTACAACAACGCATTGCTACTCTCCCTATCAGAGATGGTGGTCTTGGAGTTTACACTATGACCGATATTATTCCATACTGCTACTTAGCTTCGAGTTTCCAGACTAAACATCTCCAGGATACCATCTTGCACCGCAATTTCGACTACAATCCACATTTCCAGATTGCTTTGGACAACTACATGGAAGTGTGTGGTTTAAGTTCCTCTACATTCAATATCAAGGACACTGCCCCACAGCCTATGCACCTTCTGGCAGCTCGCTTCTTTGATGATGTTAAGAGGACCATAACCAACATTTTCAACCTGACAGAACGTGACTCTATTTTATGGCAGTGCAACAGGCAAGTGCATGCACAAGACTATCTTAAAACTATTCCCATTGTTGGACTTAATCAAGTTGTTGGGCCGCGCCAATTCAAGTCAGTGCTACAATACAGATTAGGAATACCTATTTTTGAGGAAGATAGTTCTTGTTCATGTTGTCACAGGATCATGGACCATTTTGGAGATCATGCAATCCACTACGCAAGTGAGGTTGGTGTAAAATTTCGACATGATATGGTGCAAGATTTATTTGCAGATTTATGTTACAAAGCAGGGGTTGCTGCTAGAAAGGAGGTAGTATTGGGTTTTTCATCTGATAGAATCTCTTCTCTTAAACCAGCTGATATTCTTGGTTATAATTGGGAGAATGGTCGGGACATATGTTTTGATTTCACCGGTGTTTCCCCCTTTTCTAAGGGAGGAAACCGTGGTTTCACACCTGGCCATGCTGATACATGCTCGTCGAGTGGTTATAGTTTTTGAGTTCTAGCTTTATCAACTTTAGGGGAATTGGAAGATGACATTGTTATTTTTTGAAGAGATTTAAGAATTGCATGACAAGTCACAATGTTAACTCTACATAAGGTAGTTCTCTTTTCTATAGGTTAGGTATTATTATTCAAAAAGGCGTGGGAGCACAACTTATTGCTAGACTCCCGGCCAGATCTGTGTAAATTTTCTTGGTTTTTAATAAAAGCCTTTGATGGCATCTTTTCATAATAATAATTCCCATTGCTGGTCTCAACCAGAATCTCGGGCCAAGACAGTTTAGGGTTATCCTTGAATACCGCTTTGGTGTGCCGCTTTTCGCAGAAGACAATAAGTGCTTGTGCTGTAATCATCTTATGGATACTTTTGGGGACCATGCCATGCATTGTGCGAACGAGGTTGGTGTTAAATTTAGACATGATTTAGTTCATGATGTGGTTATGGATATATGTTACAAGGTGGGTGTTTCTGCTAGAAAGGAAGTCTCTTTGGGATTCTTCGACGGTGGTAGGGGCTTAAAACCTGCTGATGTTCTTGTATATAATAGGGAAAATGGCCAAGATACTTGCTTTGATGTCACCGGGGTTCTCACCTTTTGCTGGCGATGGATTCCGTAGCTTTACTCCGGGATGTGCTATTTCTGCCGCCATTAATCGCAAACGCGCTAAATATTTGGATCAATGCACATCTCATGGTCATGGATTTAGTGTCTTGGCTTTCTCAACATTAGGAGAATGATAGGTGTAGAATACACCGTATTTACTATATAGTAGTTTATGCTTTCTTTGCTATTTTTCTTGTAAATTATGTATTTTACGTATGTTTTGAGTTTTATAGCTACTTTGGAGTCGCACGGAGGAAAAGAAGAAGAAATCACCCAATTTAAGTCAAAAAGGGCAAAAAGGTCATTTTACGGGCGAACACTATCCGGAGCCCAGTCAAGGTTAAGGGGCTGGACACGGAGGCTAGCCCTTATCAGAAGTAACCACCTATTATAGGCACCCAAACTGGGGTGGTCTTATCCCAGGGGCGTTCTAATCCACCTGAATTATTACACAACCCTAATTGATGTTTCCTCTCATTCATTCATACACAGAAAATTGTAAAGGAAAGCAGCCATGACTGCTAATGAAATCGAGTGATTGAACGAGAGATTATCACTGGTGGTGTTGTCGAGAAGTTTTGATGATGATCTTTCTGCCAATGGAAGTGATTGTTATTAACCGGCCAGTGATGTCAGAGCACAGATCGAGATGCAGAAAACGAACAGAAATCGAAGATGGGTCTCGAGGAGAAGAAATCGGGGAGTGAATGGGTTCTCGTGGTCTTTGTGAGATGGGTATGGTGGCGATTTGAAAACACGGAGAACCAGAGTTTACTTTGCCATTAATGGTGTTCTTAAAGCTCGGTGAAAATGGGTGTCATTTGCTAAAGAGGGTTCCGATCTGTTGCCGTTCGGATTGAGATGGGTTTGTGATGAATCGGTATGAGATTGAATGAAATTGAAGCTCGGAGCAGATGAAGACAAAGGATGAATATGGCTCTGCTCTGAAAGTGCTGATGATTTTCTGCCGATTTAGGAAAATGGGATTTGCTCAGATGGGTCTGTGATTCTTTTTTTAACGGAGAGTGATGGATCGAGAACTAGAGGAATTAATGAAGAAATTGGTGGCCGCTGTTTGAAGATTGAAAATGGGTTGCCTCAGAGAGTTTGAGATGGGTGTTGCCCTGTAATCAGAATTAAGAGATATGGAAATGGTTTGGAGCTGGTGATTGAAGCCCTGTTGAATGAATTGAATAGATGAATGATAGGATTTGCACAGGGAGAAGAATCAGCCTGAAAATGGCTTGCGAATTGTCTAAAATCAGAGGAAACTCTGGCCAATTTTCCCCTCCGTGGCCGACTCGGCCGATCCGGACGATCCCGATGGCCGATCCCAACCGAGTTCAATGACCAGATTCCGGTGAGTCGAATTAGATTAAGTCAGCCGAGTTAGCGACTGATTCGATGGCCGACTCATCGAGTAAGCCCGATTAGGTGAGTCGAAGCTAACTTTCAGTCGACTCACTCCTTCTCCTTGACCTTTGACTAACGTTGACCGACGGTTGACCGGTTGTGACCGTTAGTCCTAACGAAGGATCGACGGAATATTCCGTCGAATATTCTCTTGACGGAGAAATTTTCAGGTGGCCGGCGGTGACGTTTTCCGGCCACAATCCCAGTTTTCCGGCGAGCCAAAATTTCCAGAATTTTCTATGGACTTCTCTCATGGGTGTGAAGACTTGGGCTAGGAATTGGATGGAGAATTGGACTCAAATTTGGAAAGAGAAGGTGGAAGAGTTGAGAAAAGCTTGGAATTGGAAATTGAATTGCAAAAGGAAAAGGATTCTAATCCTTAGAAGATTTGGAGAATATTGAAGCTTATAAATAGAGAAGTTTTCTACAACTTCTACACACACCTCTATACACACAATTCTTTTCTTTTCTTATTCTTTGTGTGAACTTTTAACATGAGTAGTTAATTTATTGATTGAGGATGAATTCCTAGTTTTTAAACATATGATTTAATTTTTTGTTTTCAAATTCTATCTTGAAGTTTTTCACATGATTATCGATTGTTTTTACTAATAGGAATGATCTTAAAGACATTCATGATTGATTGATAGATTGTTTAGAATGCATGCTAAATTGATTTGTCGGTTTAATCTAAAGCTAGTGAAAGTTAGGAGATAAGTAATCGTTTCTTGACTCTTTACATAAGTAGCAAACACGAGACCTTGCGGAGGGATTCCGTGGAGCAATTGTGTGTAGAAACAACGCTAGAAAGTGAACCAAGCGAACCGAGTTTAACTACTAGTACTAAACCTAAATTCATAAATCTTAATGCATTCTAAGATTACATCTTGTAAGCGGACCTCAAAGGTGGTTCTTTTGAATAGAATCGATAACTAAGCGGACTGTTACTCGGTGAAATTAGGGATTTTGGGGCTAGCTAAGCGTACCTGCTATCCTACGGTTGGTGATAATCTGTGACTAATAACAAGTAGAAAAGAACATAACTTGATTCATTATTTTGCAACGAAGAAGGATTCCTTGATCTTATCTCTCTTATTGCTTTCAACTTTATCTTTTAATTGCTTTGTTTATTTTCTTTTGCTTTTTACACCCCCTTTCGTGACAATTTTTACAACTAGAATCTCGTGCTCCTCGTGGGATCGACCTTGACTACCCTATATTACTTGTTAATTAGGTAGTAAAGTATTAATTAATTTGTTGTGGTTACGACACGCATCAAATTTTGGCGCCATTGCTTAGGGGAGCAACGGGGCGATTTTAGTTGTTTTTATTTTTCTTTTTGCTTTATTCTTGCTTTGTTGGATTCTATTCCGTATCTAACTTGGTTTTTGAATCTTATTTCGGTATCGGTTTTCCATGTACGGTGGACAAGAGCAAGCATATTACAACAATCAATACGGTTTTCAATCTCAACATTATGGCAACTTCCAACCATCCTTAGGATACAATCAAAACCAATCTTTTGGCTATGATCAAATTCCTACGGAACATTATGGATATTCTCATACATATCAACAACCTTATGACGGGTATGTAAGTGGACAATCACAAGGATGGGAGGATAGTTTTGTTTATGATCGGAAATTCTCTAGTTTTGCGAGGAGATAAGATGTTGGCCATGATTGGGGATCTTGGGGATCTTCAACAAAAGATGCAAGAATCACATCGAGAAATTCAAAGGAATTCGGAGAAAATATACGAACTAATTAACCAACCTTTGGAGACTTTTTGATGACGATAGTGTAGCTTACTCGAGCCTTGATCTTAATAATGATCAATCACCTATTCAAAAGGGACGAGCTTGAGGAAGATGCATTTATTGCTTGGCAAAACTTTCTTAAGGAAAGATGGGAGTCCGCGGAAGTGTATGAATGTTCCGACAATGAGGAAGTTATTCCAACTCCGGATCATAATAACGATCCTTCACCTATTCAAAAGGAGGAGATTGGGTGTGACTTACCTATTCAAAACGGTGTAACACCCGCACATGAAGATCTTACAATCTATACCGATGAAATTCATTTTTGTGAATGGCCCGATTCCGATGATGAGAATGTTGAAGAGATGATGCTAGAGGATGAAACCACATTCATTGATTTTGTGGAAGACCCAATTGAACTTGCGAATGATTTTAATGATGCCGAGACTTTGGTTAAGGTAGAAAACGACGAAGAATGGTTGCAAGGTTTAATAGAGGACCACGATATACAAGAGGTAAGTAATTCACTCGAATTTTTAAGGATGAAGAGGATTCTATAATACAAGAGATTGTGCAAGGTTTGTCTAACCCTTTGCATATTGATTCTTCTCCTTTACCTCTTATTGGTTTGAATGTATGTGCTTGAAAAGTATTTTTGGATGATTTTGTTTCTAAATACCCACCATTGGAAACACTTGATGCTAACACCATGCGGGTTTGCCAAGAGGAATACATGGAAGTTCCCAAATTCTATGTTCTTTATACACTTCCGAGTGTGGACGAGAATAAGTGTGGGGAAATTTCTATCGAGCGATAATTTCACTATTGTTTTCTTGTGCTAATATTTGTATGGAGTTATTGTTTGCAAAACAGGTATTATGGGTGGATCCTCAAATTTTCAGATTGTTAGTATATGGGGAATGAATCTTGCAAGAGCTAAGTCGGGCCGTCGACTTTAAAACAAGCGCTTAATGGGAGGCAACCCATCGGTTTTGTATTTCTTATTTTTTGCTTTTGTTATTTCTTTTTCTTGTTTCTTATCATGTTAAAATTTCCCACCTTGACTTTACTAGGAGGATTCAATTACATTGAGGACAATGTAAGGTTTAAGTGTGGGGGAGTGGTTAAGCATGTTTTTAAAACAAAAATTACAAAAAAATTTTGAAAAAAAAAAAAAAAAAAAAAAAAAAAAGTTTTACATAAAAATTCCAACTTTTAAAGATTTTAGAGTCACTAGCATACTTCTAGGTATGTTTACATAGAGATTTTGACCGACATAATTGAACTTGGAAATGTTAGAGGACTACATTCGGATTTCTTGTTTGTTTGAGTGTTAAATAATGGATTTAATCATGCCGGTGATGCGAATTTGGTGCAGGGAGAAGTGCGTTATTAGAGTTGCTGATCAATCATTAGTGGATACTACCCGTATTCATATCATGAGAGGCACCGACCAGAAATCTTCCATCTACTAAAGAGCTTCTTTTGAGTGTGTGTCACCATACGTTAATTCGGGTAGAATGGTGAGCTACCCAACCTCCCACCAATAAAAGCACTACTCTTGATCTCTTGAGTGCTAATTTTGTCAATCATGAGGGTGACGTCCATGGATGAAAGCTTCCTTCTTGTAGTTTGATTTGCAGTTAGCACCATTCTCTCTCTCGACAATAACGGATCCATAGAAACACTCTCATCATCAACAAGGAGCGACATCAAAATCTACAAGGAAAGTTGGAAAAGTTTAAGGTTTACAAGCAACGGAACGAGAAAAGAGCAAATTCATGAAAGCGAAGAAAAAGTAAAAGGTGAGAATTTTTGAAAGTTTATGATTTCAAAGACAATACAAGTTGTGAATAATCAAGCGGTAAAATACTTCTTCCACGGCCATGGTTTTTTTTTGTATTTAATTTCTCTTGTTTTTAAAAAAAAAAAAAAAAAAAAAATGAAAAAAGATGATGAAAAGAAAAAAAAAAAAAAAAAAAAAAAAAGAAAAAAAAAAAGAGAGAAAAACAAGAGAAATATTTGTTTTGTAAGCCGTGGGGAAGGAAAATAGATAAGGAAGTTTCAAGCAACAAGGATTTTAAGGGAAAAAGAGTTATAAATTGTTATGGATTTATGAAATTCAAGGGTTTATCATCAATAGTTGAAACCGAAGACCAAGAAGATAAAGACGAGGAGCGGAAGACGTTTCTATTGGATGCCGTGAGTGGTGTTATCATAATTGGCGATCGGATGTGAAGGTAAGTAAGTAATCTCATCCTCGATAATATGGTTGATTTCCTTTCTTAGAGATCGTCGGAAAAATGGTTTTTCAAAATATTAAAAGATGTGGGTTTTTAAAAAATTTGGGAAGTTATCCTTCCCACCATTCAACGTGATGCGAAGGATTTCTATCTTCATTCCTACCTGCACACATGTGAGAACCATAAAAAAGCTGTCTTTTTTGAGTGCAATTATCATAAAATCCTTTTTGATGAGGCAGAAGTCGAGGCGAAATGCTTATTGATCGTTTCTCAAACACGCATTCTCTCATTATGGTGTGGTTATTTCTCACTCAACAATTAAGAACGAGAATATGTTCTCTAGTATTTCTAACTTCTTATTACTAGCATGCAGAAACTCTATGTCCTCATAACTCTTTGGATGCTTGGGACGCTTGAACGCTTTGAAGTTGTGAGTTTTTAGTTTGATTTGCTCGAGGACTAGCAAAGTCTAAGTGTGGGGGAATTTGATAGGTGTAGAATACACCGTATTTACTATATAGTAGTTTATGCTTTCTTTGCTATTTTTCTTGTAAATTATGTATTTTACGTATGTTTTGAGTTTTATAGCTACTTTGGAGTCGCACGGAGGAAAAGAAGAAGAAATCACCCAATTTAAGTCAAAAAGGGCAAAAAGGTCATTTTACGGGCGAACACTATCCGGAGCCCAGTCAAGGTTAAGGGGCTGGACACGGAGGCTAGCCCTTATCAGAAGTAACCACCTATTATAGGCACCCAAACTGGGGTGGTCTTATCCCAGGGGCGTTCTAATCCACCTGAATTATTACACAACCCTAATTGATGTTTCCTCTCATTCATTCATACACGAGAAAATTGTAAGGAAAGCGGCCATGATCATAATGAAATCGAGTGATTGAACGAGAGATTATCACCGGTGGTGTTGTCGAAGTTTTGATGATGATCTTTACGCGATGGAAGTGATTATTATTAACCTACGATGATGTCGAGCACGATCGAGATGCAGAAAACGAACAGAAATCGAAGATGGGTCTCGAGGGAGAAGAAATCAGGGAGTGAATGGGTTCTGGTGGTGCTGTGAGATGGGTATGGTGGCGATTTGAAAACACAGAGAGAACCGAGTTTACTTTGCCATTAATGGTGTTCTTAAAGCTCGGTGAAAATGGGTGTCGCTGCTAAAGAGGGTTCCGATCTGTTGCCGTTCGAATTGAGATGGGTTTGTGATGAATCGGTATGAGATTGAATGAAATTGAAGCTCAGAGCAGATGAAAACAGTGACAGATATGGCTCTGCTCTGAAAGTGCTGATGATTTTCTGCCGATTTAGGAAAATGGGATTTGCTCAGATGGGTCTGTGATTCTTTTTTTAACGGGGAGTGATGGATCGAGAACTAGAGGAATTAATGAAGAAATTGGTGGCCGCTGTTTGAAGATTGAAAATGGGTTGCCTCAGAGAGTTTGAGATGGGTGTTGCCACAATCGAAATTAAGAGATATGGAAATGGTTTGGAGCCAGTGATTGAAGCCTGTTGAATGAATTGAATAGATGAATGATAGGATTTGCACAGGGGAGAAGAATCGACCGAAAATGGCTTGCGAATTGTCTAAAATCGGAGGAAACTCTCGGCCAATTTTCCCCCTCCGTGCCCAACTCGGAGCCGATCCGGACGATCCCGATGGCCGTCCCAACCGAGTTGATGACCAGGTTCCGGTGAGTGAATTAGATTAAGTCACCCGAGTTAGCGGTGATTCGAGAATCGACTCATCCGAGTAAGCCCGATTAGGTGAAGTCGAAGCTAACTCAGTCGACTCACTCCTTCTCCTTGACCTTTGACTAACGTTGACTGACGGTTGACCAGTTTGACCGTTAGTCCTAACGGAGGACTGACGGAATATTCCGTCGAATATTCTCTTGACGGAGAAATTTTCAGGTGGCCGGCGGTGACGTTTTCCGGCCACAATCCCAGTTTTCCGGCGAGCCAAAATTTCAGAATTTTCTATGGACTTCTCTCATGGGTGTGAAGACTTGGGCTAGGAATTGGATGGAGAATTGGACTCAAATTTGGAAAGAGAAGGTGGAAGAGTTGAGAAAAGCTTGGAATTGGAAATTGAATTGCAAAAGGAAAAGGATTCTAATCCTTAGAAGATTTGGAGAATATTGAAGCTTATAAATAGAGAAGTTTTCTACAACTTCTACACACACCTCTATACACACAATTCTTTTCTTTTCTTATTCTTTGTGTGAACTTTTAACATGAGTAGTTAATTTATTGATTGAGGATGAATTCCTAGTTTTTAAACATATGATTTAAGTTTTTGTTTTCAAATTCTATCTTGAAGTTTTTCACATGATTATCGATTGTTTTTACTAATAGGAATGATCTTAAAGACATTCATGATTGATTGATAGATTGTTTAGAATGCATGCTAAATTGATTTGTCGGTTTAATCTAAAGCTAGTGAAAGTTAGGAGATAAGTAATCGTTTCTTGACTCTTTACATAAGTAGCAAACACGAGACCTTGCGGAGGGATTAGTGGAGCAATTGTGTGTAGAAACAACGCTAGAAAGTGAACCAAGCGAACCGAGTTTAACTACTAGTACTAAACCTAAATTCATAAATCTTAATGCATTCTCGGGAATTACATCTTGTAAAGCGGACCTCAAGGTGGTTCTTTTGAATAGAATCGATAACTAAGCGGACCTGTTACTCAGTGAAATTAGGGATTTTGGGGCTAGCTAAGCGTTGCACTGCTATCCTACGGTTGGTGATAATCTGTGACTAATAACAAGTAGAAAAGAACATAACTTGATTCATTATTTTGCAACGAAGAAGGATTCCTTGATCTTATCTCTCTTATTGCTTTCAACTTTATCTTTTAATTGCTTTGTTTATTTTCTTTTTGCTTTTTACACCCCCCTTTCGTGACAATTTTTACAACTAGAATCTCGTGCTCCTCGTGGGATCGACCTTGACTACCCTATATTACTTGTTAATTAGGTAGTAAAGTATTAATTAATTTGTTGTGGTTACGACACGCATCAGAGAATTAGGAGATGATTTTATTGTGTTTCTAAATGGATTGAGGAATTCCTTAGTTAATTACGATGATAATTACAAGATAAGCGGTTATCTTTTCCGTAGGATAGGGATTGTTATCCAAAAAGGTGTTTGGGCGCAATTTGTTGCTAGCCTCCCAACCCCATCAAACAACTCTGTATAATTTTCTCTGCTTTGCTCAATTTATGCCTTGGTGGCCCTTTTTTTATAATAATAATAATAATAATAATAATAATAATAATAATAATAAGGGGAGGAAAGAGAAGCTCTGGCGATTTTGAGGCGATTTCCTGGTGACTGAAAACCAGATTCGTCTTCTCACTTTCGTTCGTGATTCTTCAAACAAATCTTCATCGTTTTTACCCCTCTCATTGTTGTTGTTACCTGCATTCAGATATGCAATGTACTAGCCATAGTTTCCCCTATCTCGAGATTCTTGTTTCAGTTACTTGCGGTTACAGTTTCTTGGTTACAAGAAAACCATGTCTAGAACACGATCTTCTGCTCAATCTATACCTAGGGTTCCACCAGATTCACCTATTACCATCTCTACACCATCTGATGCTCTCCTCATCTCATTACAAGGGGAAAAGTTTCATTACCCATTCAAACATTACGATGGGTGCCATGATGGTGTTCGTGGTAGTGGTTATGTCAGAAGTTCCTTCTACAAGCATGTTTCATATAAACATCTTCCTACTGATACGGACAAAGAGATTTGAAAAGAAAGAATAAGGACCAATGCTGACTGCTTTAATGCATGGGAGTGTGTTTTGTCTGATCTGCGAATGTGACTATGTATCAAATGCATGCACATCCATGCATGGAAAAAAAGCATGTATGTCAAATTCACATCCTGACGATGTCATTGCTGGTCCTCTGTGTAGTAATGAGGTTGAATTTCTCATTCATGGTGTCGTCAAACCCCCATATAGTGCAGGCCCTTGCTCTTCTTCCAACAATCCCGACAGCAGCAACCCCTTGGTTACAGATACAACTTTTCTTACAATGGAGATGCTTGACATGGTTCTGCGAAAGCAGATTACCACCATTGTCATCATTCCTCCACCATGTAGACTACAATTCTCTCAAGCCCTTAAAACTGTACTGGATAATGTCAGAAAACCAGCGCATTTGGATGCCTGGTTGCAACTTCTGCTGCTCCCGGCATGCACTTTAAATATCTATGTTCCGAAGTGCTAATCAGTGGAACGTTCAGGCACGAGAAAAAAGTTGCAGGTGGTTTCTATTAACAAGGCCTTGATGCTTTGGAATGAGCCAAACGGTTGTTACAACTTGACCCAAAAATTACTAGGTTTTCCTCAACCTAAACCCAAGCACAAGCCTACTCAGAAGAAGAATAAGAATGACTCAAATGTTCAGGCATAGAGAAGGAAGATAAGATACAAGCTGAAAAAGTGGGGTACAACAACCTCACCCAATATTTCTCTTAGCAATCTGCATGAACTAACTCTAATATACTTTAAAGAGAATCACCTAGACAGTCAGACTCAATCTTAATAAAAAGTATATCAAAGAGTTCTATCTCAATTTCTCGATTCAATCCTTCCTCAAAGAAATAGAAATCTGCGAGCCTGATTGAATACAAAAGAACTAACTTGAACGGTACCAAACACCAATGTTCAAGGATCAATCAATTTCAATCAACAACCAAAGGTTGGATTTACCAATTGATCCATTCAACGCACAACCTGTGATATTTCAATTATATAACAAAATATAATGCGGAAAAGAAATAACACAGAGACCATAAGTTTTGTTAATGAGGAAACCGCAAATGCAGAAAAACCCCGGGACCTAGTCCAGATTGAACACATATCGTATTAAGCCATTCTGAGACACTAGCACTTGCTACAAACTAACTTCCAGACTGCATCGTAGTTGAACCCCAATCAATCTCACACTGATCCAAGGTACAGTTGCGCTCCCTACATCTCTGATCCCAACAGGATACTACGCACTTGATTTCCTTAGCTGATCTCACCCACAACTAAGAGTTGCTACGACCCAAAGTCGAAGACTTTAATAAACAATCTGTATCACACAGAAAAGTCTACAGAAATAGATAAATCTGTCTCCCACAAAAATACCTACGAGTTTTGTTCCGTATTTTGATAAATCAAGGTGAACAGGAACCAATTGATATACTGGACTTATATTCCCGAAGAACAGCATAGAAATATCAATCACCTCACAATAATCTTAATCAACTAGCGAAACAAGATATTGTGGAATCACAAACGATGAGACGAAGATTTTAGTAACTACTTTTCTATCTTACCTATCTAAGAAATTAATCTCAAGCCAATCTTATGATTGTACTCAAACGATAGAAACAACAAGATCAGATCACGCAACTACAGAGAAAATAGTTGGGTCTGGCTTCACAATCCCAATGAAGTCTTTAAGTCATTAACCTACAGGGTCTCGATAGAAACCTAAGGTTAAAGGAGAATCGACTCTCGCTTACACAACTAGTATCACACAGGAAGTGTGGGGATTAGGTTTCCCAATTGCTAGATTTCTCCTTTATATTGTCTCCAAACTAGGGTTTGCAATCTAAGTTACCTTGGTAACAAAGCATTCAATATTCACCGTTAGATGAAAATCTGATTAGATTCAAGCTAATATATTTCAACCGTTAGATCGAACTTAGCTTGTTATGCACACGTGAAATGTAACTTCATTTAGGTTTGAGTATGTAACACCCCAAATTTCGGGCCCGGACTCCAACCCAAAATATAAAATGCTACATTTAATATCAGGCCAGACTTACAAACTTGGCCCAAGTCCAAACGACTAATTCTTTGTCTAATCTTTATTTATGTTTAATTCAGAAATTCTGTCGCAGCGGATATATAAAAATTCTTTTAGGAACATCTAACCGTTAACTTGACGTGATTTTTAAGCCACATGAATTATAAAGAACTATAATTTACCAGAAAAATTAAATTTCACCGTTAAAGGTTCCAGATTTAATCCAAAAGAGTCACATGTTTAAGGAAGAATCATAAAACAGAAACAGACATCAGTTCACTCCAAGAATTTTACTGAACTCAATTCAAATAAAAAATTATTATGATTATACATTATGAATCCTAACTTAGTATAGTTATATTAATAAATTTTCTATAATTTTTAGTTTATCTTAAAGACCTTTTGACCACAGTCAAACTCGTAGTTGACCAGAACTGCAGAAAAGAAAAATAGAGATAGTTCATTTTATAAAAATCGTATAAAATCGCTCACAACTCCAAATCAGGTTTAGTTTACCAATTTAAAAAGGCAAAAGAAATATCTTCAAGTTTACAGAAGATACCAAAACCTAAAACATACTCCCTCCGTTTCTGGGAAAGAGATACTTTTACTTTTTCAATTTGGCCTATTTTTAGGCTAAAATGAAAAAGTAAAAGTATCTCTTTTCCAAAAACATAGGGAGTAACATAGAATAGTTTGAAAGTAGTAAAACCTCTATATAGTTGGATCTATCAGAAAATTCCTGAATTTCGGACAGTGACAAAGAATTGTTTTAAAAATACTTATGAGACTCAGAAAATTCTAATATTTTAACCACTTCATTTAACGTGAGTTTTACGATACTATAAAATATTCAGACATATCACATATAATCATTAATAGTCAAACTGACATGACTCGAAATTCTCATTATCTAATCAAATAGAATTTTCCTTAACAAAGCATTGTTTCATTGGTTAAACATTAACCCAATAATCTCCAAAGTATTACTAATCAATAAATACTCAATAAATCATCTAAAAGAGTTTGATGATATTTTATTATAATTTTTCAACCATAAATCCTATGCAAACTACTAATTAAAGCACCAAAACCGATCTCTATGCTTTTCCGCCATTAGTTCTTTGTGGTGCCATAAAACTGAATTTTTGTCATGAAACGACGTGAGTTGTGACACCCAGTAAGAAAAGAAGCAACAAAACATTTTAAGCAACATTTTCAATTTCTTTTAAAAACAACTAGAATGATTAACAACATCATAAACACATGTAAACACCACATCCATAAAAAAAAACAATCAAATCAATCAATCCTCTCGCCCCAGGGAGCCCCACGTGGGTTTAGGGAACCAAAACCGTTCCCAAGGATATCTCGTATCCCATCAAATATACTTTTAAGGATCACAACCTATGGACCGCAGCCTGACAATCATAATCATGCTCACATCATCATCAATAAAATCATTTTGTCATCCATAATAAAAACTTGTAATCTGGGATTAATTAAAGAAAACTTAAAAAGGAAAAGATTTTTGATTGTGTTGCGCCTACCTCAAACGCTATCCAAAACTAAGAAGCCAACAAATGAGCCGTAACAACTATCTCCGTCGCTGGGATAAATCTTCTAAACACCTCACAAAAGTAATAAGATACGACACAATAACTAGGCTTTCTCTGTAGGCTTATGAAATTTCTATCTCTCCCCTTCTCTCTCTTTTAAAAGTTTTTATCCTTTTACGCCACCAACATCCTAGGCAATTCAGAAGCCGGTACAAGAAAATGAAACTAAGAATATCAACACTAGTCTTTCTTATTAGGATAATTCTTATACGATGGAATCAAGTCCAACCACTCTTGGATTGACACACGGCAAAGCATTAACTGCAAATAAGATTTCCTCCCATTTTACCAAAATCTCAAAGCACACTAAGTTTATTCTCTGGCGTAAATCAAGTATCACCACCAAGTTATATAGACTAAGAGAAAGTAAGTCTAAGATGTCAAATGTCAACATAGATTCGTCTTATTAGGAAATTCTCATTTTTACTAACCTCAAACATCCAATCCTAGCTTACCTAGTGTCAACACAAAATCAAAAACTTAACAAAATAATTACAAGAGTCATATTTTCAATGCATGTGAAGAGGAAGAATTTTATTACCTTGTACTAAGCATAGCTAGGTGTCGCACTTTTGAATGGATACTTTACCAATGAGCTATTAAATTTCTATCAAACAAAATCTTGTAAACACCTCTATTTTAGAAATTTTATTCCTATTCATAGTAGTACTCATTTTGCTTAACTATTTGCTACCAAGAATACGAGACTAATACTATTGTCAATATGGTAATACCATTAGCTAAATGTATTGCACCCATTTATAATGTATATATATATTTTGTAAGCATCAACCTACTTTTAATTTAAAAATTAGCACATATACACGGTACTACCTAATAATTCATATATTCGACCCCAAAAATACAAAATTACCAAATTACCATTTTAAAGCAAAAGACCATTTTACCCCTATCAACAAAATGACACAAATACCCTTGAAAGTTAGGAAGAGCCTTACAACTGTTCCCTCCTTTAAGGAAATTTCGTCACGAAATTTAGAGGTTACCTTGGAAAAGCTCAGGGTATTTGCTCTGCATCTTGGACTCTAATTCCCACGTCGCTTCCTCGACCTGGCGACGCTGCCACTGCACCTTAACCATAGGGATGGTCTTGGTGCGAAGCACATGCTCCTTAAAGTCCAAAATTTGAACCGGTCGCTCCACGTATGTAGCATCCTCTTGGATCTCCAAATCTTCCCAAGCAATAGTATGTGAAGGGTCAATAGCATAAGAAGGATCTCTCTCGTACTTCCGTAACATTGACACATGGAAAGTGTCATGAACATGTCCAATTCGCTGAGGTAACTCCAACTGATAAGCTGCTGCACCAACACATTTAATAATCTGGAAAGGCCTAATGTATCGTGGTGATAAATTTCGTTTCTTGCCAAAACGCTTAACACCTCTCTTCGGGCTCACTTTGAGTAACACCAGGTCACCCTCAGTAAACTCTAAGGGTCGACGTCTCTTGTCTGCATAACTCTTATGACGACTCTGAGCTGTCATTAACCTCTCACGGATTAATCAACCTTCTCGCTTGTCTCTCATACCAAATCAGGTCCAAAAATGCTACGTTCGCCGATCTCGGTCCAACACACTGGAGATCTACAAGGTCGTCCATACAATGCTTCAAAATGTGCCATACCGATACTAGCCTAATGGCTATTGTTATAAGCAAACTCTACTAGTGGCAAGTGATCACTCCAACTTCCCTTGAAATCCAAAGCACAAGCTCGTAGCATATCCTCCACAATCTGAATTACCTGTTCGGCATCGCCGTTTGGCCCGGGGATGAAAGGCAAGCATTAAGCGAAACACGTGTACCTAACGCCTTCGTAGACTCGCGCAACCGAGAGGTAAAACGAGGATCTATGCAGATACACCGACACCGGCGTCGCGTGTAACCTTATTATCTCATGGATATACATCTCGGCTTAACGTGGCTAACGTACGCTCTTCTTGATTGCTAAGAAGTGTGCCGACTTGGTAAGTCTATCAACGATAACCCATATAGTATCCTTGCCATGTGCAGTTCTAGGTAATCCCATGACAAAATACATAGTGATGTGTTCCCATTTCCATTCTGAGATGGGCAATGGTTGAAGTAACCCACCTGGTTTCCGATGATCAATCTTCACTTGTTTGCAAGTGAGACATCTCGATACATACAAGGCAACATCTTTCTTCATCCCTTTCCACCAATATTGTCTTTTCATGTCATGGTACATCTTCGATCCTTCCGGATGAACAGTAAACATAGAATTGTGAGCCTGTTCTAGTACCTCCATCCTTAATTTCACTGGCACAAAAAGTTTCCTCATAAAGAGAAGTCCACCATCAGATTGAGTCCAACCCTCTGGTGTTTGACCTTTCGTTATTTGAGTACGAATCGAAATCATCTCTCTATCAGTCTGTTGAGCTTCTAAAATCCGTTGTTGTAACTCTGGAACAAATACAGTATTGTAAATCATCTCGTCAGGGCCCAAGTCACATTCCTCCATAAGTTTGCACAAATCCCAAGTATGAAGAGTCATACTTGCTACATTGGCCCTGGATTTTCTGCTAAGAGCATCTGCTACAACATTTGCCTTTTCTGGATGGTAATGGAAAGTATACGTGTAATCCTTAAGAAATTCCACCCAACGCCTCTGTCTCAGGTTCAAATCTCGTTGGGTAAAAATATATCAAACAAGCTCTTATGGTCACAAAATATGTCTATCTTCTCACCATACAAATAATGTCTCCACAACTTCAGAGCGAACACAATAGCTGCCAACTCGAGGTCATGAGTTGCGTAATTCAACTCATGTGTCTTTAATTGTTTTGAGGCATAAGCTAGCACTTTTCCTTCTTTCATAAGAACACATCCTAAACCCTTCAATGATGCATCATAAAAGATCACATAACCAATTCCACTTACTGGTGTTGTCAAAACCGTGCGAAGAGTTAATTTCTCCTTGAGAATGGAGAAAGATTTCTCACAATCATTATTCCACTCGAACTTGGAATCCTTTTCGAGTCAATCTTGTCAATCTTGTCAATGGTGAAGCAAGCCTTGAGAAATCTTGAATAAATCGTCTATAGTAACCCGCTAAGCCCGAAAAGCTACGAACCTCAAACACGTTCTTTGGCCTTTCCCATTTGGTAAACTCGCTTCAACCTTAGCCGGGTCCACTTTGATTCCTTCTCTATAGACTACGTGTCCCAAAAACTGAACTTCAGAAAGCCAGAAATCACATTTACTCAACTTAGCATACAACTGGTGAGATCTCAACAACTGCAATGCTAATCTCAAGTGTTCCTCGTGCTCTTCTCGTGACCGTGAATTGATAAGAATGTCATCTACAAATACCACTACAAATTTATCTAGGTACGGTCGGAAAATTCGATGCATAAGATCCATGAAAGTCAGCTTTGGAGCATTTGTGAGTCCAAATGGCATCACCACAAACTCGAAGTGTCCAAATCGAGTTCGGAAAGCAGTCTTCGGAATATCCTCTTCCTTGATTTGGAGTTGATGATAAGCTGATCGTATATCAATCTTCGAGAAAAACTGAGAATACTTCAACTGATCAAACAAATCCTCGATCCTAGGTAAGGGATACTTATTTTTCACTGTAACTTCGTTGAGTTTTCTATAATCGATGCACAATCTTAACGAGTTATCCTTCTTCTTCACAAAAGTACTTGGTGCACCTTGGTGATGTACTACCTCGGAATAAAACCCTTAGCTTCCAACTCGAGTAGTTGTTTGTCTAGTTCTATCAACTCCGTTGGTGCCATTCGATAAGGAGCCATCGAAATTGGAGAAGTACCAGGTTGAACTTCAATGGTGAAGTCCATTTCTCTTCTAGTGGGCAAACCTGGTAATTCTTCAGGGAAAACATCTTCAAACTCTTCTACCACTGGAATACCCATAGTAGAGACAGAACCTTGCTTCCGTCTTATCATCTCTAAGTGATAAAGAAAAACCTCTAGAATGAGTCCATTAAAATGTTTTTCCGACAAAATAAGGAGAGCCGCAAAACTACGAGTTCCTAAAAAGTGGACAACCGAACCTTCACCGAAAGTGTGAGTCACACGTTTTTGAAAACAATCAAAAACAAAGACGATGAGCAGATAACCAATCCATACCAAGGATTACATCATAACCAGACATATTCATCACAAAAAGGTCAATCAAAAACTCATGCTTAGCTATACGTACTACACACATTCGTGCCACGTTGCCAACACGTGCACTACCTCCTACGTAACTAGCTACGCCTAGGTACCCATCAAGTAATTCGGTTTTTCAAACCCAATGACAAAACAAACGAAGAAGCAATAAACGAATGAGTAGAACCAAAGATTTCAAACAATATCTTAGCCCAAGAATTGTAAACTAAGAATGTACCTTCAACAACCGAGTTATCCGGATCCCCCGCCCAACATGAGCAATATTGAAGGCCTTAGGTTGCTGAGGGGGTTGTCGAGTTTGGTACTGTGGTGGATTATTCTGAGGACGGTTCTGCTGATAACCTTGACGCTGGTTCGGAGGTGCAAAAGGTTGTTGGTTCCTTTGAGAAACAATTACAAATGCTTCCTCTTAAAATGTCCAGGGTTGCTTGCAAAGTGATAACATGTAGGTGAAGGAAGCTCCATATAAGGTCCATTTCCTTTCTTTCCGGGATGGATGGTTGTTATATTTGTTCTTATTGCTCTTGTCACCATTAGACGTTCTCGGATTCGAGCTGCCTCCTAAAAATCTCTCTCAAAGAATCATCGCTCTTTCCACTATATCATTATAAGAGGTAATTTTAAGAATAGACAACTTACTCTTAATTGAAGGCCTAAGTCCCTCCTGAAACTTGAAAGCCTTCAGTTCTTCATTCTCAACCAGATAAGTAGCAAAACGAGAAAGTTCTTCAAACTTGGCTTGATCTTGCGCTACGCTCATATTTCTCTGGTCAACCGCATAAACTCGATCATGCATTGGTTTCGTGCGCTTGTGGAAAGTACTTATTTAGGAAGGCGAGTCGAAATTCCACCTGTAATGACCGTCATTCCTGTAACGATGAGTCAACTCCCACCAACGAGTGGCTTCACCTCAAGCTTATAAACTGCAGATTCAACTTATCCTCATCATTCACATCTAATAGAGTGAATATTTTCTCAATCTTATCAATCCAATCTTCAAAGAACTAGTGGATCGGGACTACCCTTGAAGGAATCGGGCTTTTGTTCAATAAACCTTCTAACTAACAAAGCACGTTGATTAGGTGGTGGAGGAGGAGGAGGCATTCTGATTAAGATTCACTTGTTGTTGCATCGCTTGAGCAACAATATTCAAAGAACGAACAACATCACCGAAACCCTCATCTTGTGGGCCGGTTGAACCATTAGTACGACGAGACATGTCCTGAATGAAGGACATTAAAACATAAGTATCACAGAGAGAATTTCTATATGCAAAAGAAGTAAAACCTATTACGCATTCTATAAAAACACAATCAACAATTGCTGCAAGCAATTCACATACAAGCACATACACGTATTGACGTATCTTAAACTAGCTCCCCAAAGGATCGACTAGCTCGATACCAAACATGTAACACCTCAAATTGGGCCCGGATTCCAACCCAAATCCAAACCCAAAATCCGAAATGCTACATTTAATATTAGGCCAAACTTACAAACTTGGCCTAAGTCCAAACGACTAATTCTTTGTCTAATCTTTATTTATGTTTAATTGTCAGAATTTACTGCAATGATATATAAAAATTCTTTTAGGAACATCTAACCGTTAACTTGACGTGATTGTTAATCCACATGAATACCAAAGAACTATAGTTTACCATAAAAATTAAATTTCACCGTTAAAGGTTCCGGATTTAATCCAAAAGAGTCACATGTGTAAGGAAGAATCATAAAACGAGAAATAGACATCGTTCACTCCAAGAATTTTACTAACTCAATTCAAATAAAAAATTATTATGATTAGACATTATGAATCCTAACTGAGTATAGTTCTATTAATAAATTTTCTATAATTTTTAGTTTATCTTAAAGACCTTTTGACCACAAAACAAACTCGTAGTTGACCAGAATGAAGAAAAGAAAAATAGAGATAGTCCATTTTATAAAAATCGTATAAAATCGCTCACAACTCCAAATCGATTTAGTTTACCAATTTAGAAAGGAAAATAAATATCTTCAAGTTATGAAGACACCAAAACCTAAAACACAACATAGAATAGTTTGAAAGTAGTAAAACCTCTATATAGTTGGATCTGTCAGAAAATTCCTGAATTTCGGACAGTGACAAAGAATTGTTTTAAAAATACTTATGGGACTCAAAAAATTCTAATATTTTAACCACTTCATTTAACGTGAGTTTTACGCATACTATAAAATATTCAGGCACATATCTATTATATATTATCATTAATAGTCAAACTGACATGACTCAGAAATTCTCATTATCTAATCAAATAGAATTTTGATTAACAAAGCATTGTTTCATTGGTCAAACATTAACCCAATAATATCCAAAGTATTACTAATCAATAAATACTCAATAAATCATCTAAAAGAGTTTGACGATATTTTATTACAATTTTTCAACCATAAATCCTATGCAAACTACTAATTAAAGCACCAAAACCGATCTCTATGCTTTTCCGCCATTAGCTCCTTGTGGTGCCATAAAATGGAATTTTTTTTTGTCATGAAACGACGTGAGTTGTGACACCGATAGGAAAAGAAGCAACAAAACATTTTAAGCCACATTTTCAATTTCTTTTAAAAACAACTAGCATGATTAACAACATCATAAACACATGTAAACACCACATCCATAAAAAAAATTTAAATCAATCAATCATCTCGCCCTTGTGGAGCCCCACGTAGGTTTAGGGAACCAAAATCATTCCCAAAGGATATCTCGTATCCCATCAAAAATACTTTTAAGGATCACAACCTATGGACCGCAGCCCGACAATCATAATCATGCTCACATCATCAT
>JAJJWW010013283.1:0-159376 GCA_023531295.1 Papaver armeniacum | reverse complement strand
AAAATAATGTAATAGACCATTGAGAGACTACATCGAGACCAAAACACTCCATTCAGATCATTGTGTAAGTACTGGTTGATCTGAAGTGAAAACATAGAAAATCGAACACCGATTCTAGTGAAGATTTCAATGAACCTAAAGAAAAAAACTACATAAGTAAAAACATAAAGAGTAAACAACTTCCACATTTCTTAAACTTCCTCGGTAACATTTTCTTACTTATCTTCCACAGCTCCCATACATTTCCTTTAAACTTCGGAGTGGAGGTGGAGGTGGTGGTGGATAATCTTGAACTCCTCCTCCTCCATTTGCTCCTCCATACCTAACCTTTCACTTTTTCAATTCACCTTTTAACTGCTTCTATCCAACAAAACCTTTTCAACAAACAATAGATTGTATTAGTAATAGAAACTTAAACAAACAATAGATTGCATTAGGAATACAAACTCCAAACGGTAAAACCAAAATAATAATACAATGAAGTGTTTACCATGTTGACGCCATGTGTGGAGCTTTGTTGACATTAGAGCACAACTATCAACCTTGATATTTTTGGTATCTTTTTTATGAGAATTCTTTGAGTTTCTGACATGTTCTTTTTTCAAACTTTTCTTTTCCTCTTTGTTTTCTTTTCCCTCTGTTTTCCTTTCTTTTGGTTGTGGAACTCTTGTTGTTTTTCTCTCGTATTTATAGAGGGAAAGAAAAATCTTGGTTTTGCCACTGTCTAGATCATTTTCACGTTAATAAATTCTTAGGGTTTTAGAAGATGAAAGAATCTAACACTTTTCAGGTTCGATGCATCTAAGTTCTCTTTTCGTTAAACTAGTCAACAATTCTACCACGATATTTTGTCGTTGGTGATAAACGGACAAGTAATGTAAATATTTCACCTAATGTTCTTACTAAGATAACTAGTTTATCACCTGCAATGCACGGCCTGTTTTGCTATGAGATATCGAATGACTTATTTATGAAAAATATCTAAAAAATGAGTGACGAACTTTTCTTATAAACAACAAATCAATAGCTAAATATCTCGAGTTGGTGTGATGAAATCAAATGAGCCAAAAAAAGGCTAAAAAATTTAAAAGACAATGAACTTCTTCTTAACATTCTTAAGCATCCTCTTTGTCATCGCCAAATGTAATACATCACGTCAAGGTAAAAAATGATATCAATATCGAGGAGTAAACATTGCAAAATGAATATTCTCCGATCATTGGATTTTATCCTAGTCTACTGCTGATAAAGAGTTAATATTTTGAATTAGTCATATTTCCATGAAATAACTTGTCTTCCGTCGTTTGTTAAAAATCTATTGTAGAAAAAAGGAGCATGGTCTAATATATGTTTTAAACTTAATTCCATGGAGAGCTTTTCCATGCCTCCCCTGGAAAACTTATTTCGTGGTGTTTCCTTTCTTTATTATATATACATCTGACCTCTTACTATCATCGACAATTCTAAAGCAACGCCATATCGAACAAAACTTCAAAAAAATATTTGCAAGTTCTCTTAATAACCTTTGATTTTTTGAGCCGCAATATAGGACATACAAAGGACATTATCCAAAATCAGGGAATGATATTAATCAATTGTGTGATATTTATGGTGGCGATGGTTCTTTACTTTCATTGTAATTCTATATATATGTTAGCAAAACTTGATAGTAATATCAACGGTCAATTAAAATTATTGATTTCTGTGTTTGTATATCCTTAAATGGTGTTTCCGCTTGTTTCGCACTTGGCAGCGAGATAAGAATGACTAAGAAAACCCGGCTATATGCATTAACTAAGACACTCCCTCACAATAGAAACCTTTAGCCCAAATGAGGTCAAGTGGAGCATCAACCCGCGGTGGGTGCTATACTATACGTATTGATAAATGAAGGTAATGAATTTAAAAAAATGTTATAAATTATAATATCTAAATCCCCACATCCATTTAAGCATTTCAGGACCCATTCGATAATCAATGCAAATAAATAATCAAATGAAAGTGCTTATACGCGACTAATTAGGTAAAACACAACTTCTTGGCTTTAATATCAATAAAAATAGTTGTGAATGCATGTATTTATATGAGAAACCCGAGTGTTGACTTTAACGAATTTTGATTCTTTAAAGCTACAATGTACAACCCATGGGTAATCAACAAAATTGAAAGTGTCTTACATTGGAAGATTTAAAAATGTAAATGAGCAAACAAAGATTACCTTGAAAATCATCCAAGAACTTGTTGCTATGTTGTTTATTGTTTAATGGAGGGTACTCAAAACTCTTATTTCATTATTTGCGCCGCCACCATGAGGAGTTGTATAACTGAACTTGTTGCTATGTTGTTACCGTTAATGGAGGGTACTAAAACTCTTATCACATAGGCCTATGGGAGCATATCAAAGATTAAATGATAAATACTAAATAAATTCATACATACACGTCACCCCCTCCCCTCATGTCCCAGTTGGTAACTCGTGACCATGTAAACCAATAGTCAACTAATACTATATAGTCTCGGATCAGCTATTAAACACAAAGAAGTTTACTCACTTAAATAAGCCACGCAAATCTCAAGTTTCTCAAAGAAAAAAGTGTTGACAGTTCAAGGCTAAACCATTAATTTGTGCCAAAGTGTATCAACCTTTGCTAGCATGCGAACCAACCTCATTGCATAGTCAATGTATCCACCTTCTTTGCTAGCATCCGAACCACCTCATTGCTCCCGCACCAAAAACAACATTCATACATATACAAAATGGTCCAAGTGAAATGTGATCCATAAGATCGCAGAACTCGGGAGTAGGTCATAACTCATGAGTGTAAAAAAAAAAAAAGTAGAAAACACTCAAAATCGATACCATAATGTATTATATTGCAATTTCTTGTTAATAATCCTTTGAAGCCTCACCCAAGGATAAATATGTTAACTCTCGGTGCAATATTTAGTAACTTGGTATACCAATCTTCTAGCCAATAACGATGGTTTCTTTTGCGGGCTTGAATATCTTATAAATGAAGTTAATAGTAAATTAAAAGAGAAAAAATGGAAATTTGACACGAAGATATTAAAGATTCTTACAACTATTAGCATATCAAAGTTAAACACAATCTATAACAATGAGCAACAATGAAAATTCGTAACACGCACCTGTTGGTTTGCACTGGAAAACACAATCAATAACAAACCTTGTGTTCTCAATCAAACATCTCATTTTGCAACGTCTTGCTCACATGAATGTTTTCTTTTTAGCATTTACCATTTTTAAATTAAAGATGGTAAAAATAAAATCAATATTTCTCCACATGATAAATAAGAAAGTTAACATATTAACAAAAGCAAACTTACAATAAGCTGTTTTTTAGGCGATCAAAGTACTTATTATCTCAGAATCTTATCAAGAGAAAGTTTCCCTCTTTGCGATTCTTCCTGCATTGGAAAAACAAATAATTATCAACCATTTAGCCCTTGTTTGCAAAGATCAACGAAAGAACTAACTAGAAGCATCGTAAAAAAAAGTTGAAGGAAATTTTTAGAAAATAGGAAATCTAACCCCGAGAAAGAAATATATTTTAGCCAATGAAAGGTTCTACAACATAGATGAAAAGAGTTAAAAAAAAGATGGGGTAGGCTAGGTCATAAAAATGCAAACAATAACCGTAGATGCAATGACACGATAGAGAGTTAGAATAATATAACAAAATAAAATATATGCAACACTCGAATATAGTAACAATCATAAAATCAAATAACCGCAAGAAAAGGTTTGGTATGTTACATTTTCGTCTAGGAGATGCTATCGATGTCCGTAGCTTCTTTGGTTGACACAAAATCCTTCTTGTTTCTTTGGTTAATTTATAATCCCGTGAAAATAGAATCAATCAAACATCTATGAAAGAGAGACATTTACCAATTTTTTCATGCCATCGGGCTTATATTTTGGATAATGCAAATCGAGATACCTAAAACAAACAAAGAGCTTACCATCTTCACCAACTTCATCGATCATTTTGTAATGGTTCTTTACCATCTAAAGGATAGAATTCTCAGAATCTATCTTGAAACAAGAAGAACAACTATTTCAACTTAATCTCCATCTCAAGTGTAGATTGAAAATAATGTAATAGACCATTCAAGAGACTACATCAAGACCAAAACACCGATTCAAGATCATTGTGTAAGGAATGTTAATTGATACGATGTGAAAACATAGAAAAGGAACACCGATTCGAAGTGAAGATTTTCAATGAACCAATGACGAACTACATAAGTAAAAACATAAAGAGTAAACAACTTCCACATTTCTTAAACTTCTTCATTTTTTTGTTCCTTATCTTCCACGACTCCCATACATTTCCTTTTAAACTGCTGAGGTGGATTTGCCTCAGTGGGAGGTGAGGTGGTGGTGGATAATCTTCAACTCCTCCTCCATTTGCTCCTTCATACCTAAACCCTTTTCACTTTCTTCAATTGACTTTTTTCAACTTCTTTCTTATCAACAAAACCCTTTTCAACAAACAATAGATTGTATTAGTAATAAAAACTTAAAACAAACAATAGATTGCATTAGGAATACAAACTCAAACAAGAAAACCAAAATAGAAATACAATGAAGAGTGTTTACCATGTTGACGCCATGTGTGGAGCTCATTGACATTCTCGAGCACAACTATCAACCTTGATATTGTTGGTATCTTTTTGTGTGAATTCTTTGAGTTTCCCAATGTTCTTTTTTTTTCAAACTTTTCTTTTTCCTCTGTTTTATTTTTTCCCATTTTCCTTTCTCTCTGTTTTCCCTTTCTCTTTGTGTGGAACTCTTTGTTGTTTTTCTCTATTTATAGAGGGAAAGAAAACTCTTCCGTTTTGCCACCGCCTAGATCATTTTCACGTTAATAAATTACTAGGGTTTTAGAAGATGAAAGAATCTAACTATCGCTTACGATGCAACTAAGTTCTCTCTTTACGTTAAAGTAGTCAACAATTCTTCCACGATATTTGGTCGTTGGACTCGATAATGATATAGTGTAAATATTTCACCTAATGCTTACTAAGATAACTAGTTTATCACCGTGCAATGCACGGGTCTGCTTGCTTATGAGATATCGGCAATGTTATGAAAAATATCTAAAAAAATGAGTGACGAATTTTTCTTATAAACAACAAATCAATAGCTAAATATCCGAAAGGTGTGTATGAAAATCAAATGAGCCAAAAAAGGCTAAAATTTTTTAAGAGACAATGAACTTTTCTTAACATTCTTAAGCATCCTCTTTGTCATCGCCAAATGTAATACATCACGTCAAGGCAAAAAATGATATCAATATCGAGTAAACATTGCAAATGAATATTCACAGTCATTGGATTTATCCTAGTCTGTTTAATAGGAGTTAATATTTTGGAATTAGTAATATTTCCATGGAAATAACTTGTTTTCCGTCGTTTGTTAAAAAATCTATTGTAGGAAATAGGAGCATGGTCTAATATATGTTTTAAACTTAATTCCATGGAGAGCTTTTCCTTGCCTCCCCTAGAAAACTTATTTCATGGTGTTTTCTTTCTTTATTATAAAACACATCCTCTACTATCAACAATTCTAAAAGACGCCATATCGAACAAAACTTCAAAAAATATTTGCGAAGTTCTCTTAATAACCTTTTTGATTTTTCGAGTTTAATATATGGACATACAGTAGGACACTATCCAAAATCACGGGAATGATATTAATCAATTGTGTGATCTTTATGGTGGCGATGTTTCTTTACTTTCATTGTAATACTATATATGTTAGCAAAACTTGAGTAGTAATATCAACGGTCAATTAAATTATTGACTCATATTCTATATATCCTTAAATGGTGTTTCCGTATGTTTCGCACTTGCAAATGAGATAAGAATGACTAAGAAACCCGCTATACATTAACTAAGACACTTTCCTTCACAATAGAACCCTTTAGCCCAAATGAGGTCACAAGAGAGCATCAACCTCGGTGTGGTGCTATACTATACGTATTGATAAACGGGTAAGGCAATGAATGTAAAAAAATAATGTTATAAATTATAATATCTAAATCCCCACATCCATTTAAGCATTTCAGACCCATTCGATAATCACGCATAAATAATCAAATGAAAGTGCTTATACTGTGACCAATTTGGTAAAACACAACTTAGCTTTTAACATCAATAAAAATAGTTGTGAATGCATGGCTTTATATGAGAAACCCGAGTGTTGACTTTAACAGAATTTTTTATTCTTCAAAGCTACAATGTACAACCCATGGGTAAGCAACAAAAATTGAAAGTTTCTTACTAGAAGATTTAAAAATGTAAATGAGCAAACAAAGATTACCTTGAAAAACATCCAAGAACTTGTTGTTTTATGTTGTTACCGTAATGGAGGGTACTCAAAACTCTTATTTCCGCTATCATGCCACCATGAGGAGTTGTATAATCCTAATTGGGTTAGGATATACGTGTGTAATCCACATAGGCCTATGGGCGCATATCAAAGATTAAAACGATAAATACTAACTAAATTCATACATACACGCCACCACCTCCGTGTCCCGCTTTGGTAACTCGCAGTTCATGTAAACCAATAGTCAACTAATACTATATAGTCTGGATCAAATATTAAACACAAAGAAGTTTACTCAAATTAAATAAGCCTAACGCAAATTCAAGTTCTCCAAAGAAAAAAGTGTTGACGCTTCCGAACGAAACCATTAATTTGTGCCAAAGTGTATCCAACTTTGCTAGCATTCGAACCAACCTCATTGCATAGTCAATGTATCCACCTTCTTTGCTAGCATCCGAACCACCTTCAAGGCCTCACACCAAAAACAACAAATATACATATAACAAAAATCTGGTCCAAGAAATGTGATCCATAGTATCGGGCAGAACTCCAGGAGTAGGTCATAACTCATGAGTGTAAAAAAGAAGAAGTAGAAACACTCAAAATCGATACTCATAATGTATTATATTGCAATATCTTCTTAATAATCTTTGAAGCCTCACCCAAAAGGATAAATACGTTAACTCTCGGTGCAATATTTAGTAACTTGGTATACCAATCTTCTAGCCAATAACGATGGTTTCTTTTCATGGGGCTTGAATATCTTATAAATGAAGTTAATAGTAAATTAAAAGAGAAAAAAGGAAATTTGACACGAAGATATTAAAGATTACTGAACTATTAGCATATAAAAGTTAAACACAATCTATAACAATGAGCAACAATGAAAATTCGAACACGCACCTTGGATTTGCAATCGAGAAACACAATCAATAACAAACCTTGTATTCGAACTTCAAACATCTCATTTTGCAATGTCTTGCTCACTTCAATGTTTTCTTTTTCAGACGTACCATTTTTAAATTAAAGATGGTAAAAATAAAAAATCAATATTTCTCCACACGATAAATAAGAAAGTTAACATATTAACAAAAGCAAACTTACAATAATAGTTTTTAGACACAAAGTACTTATTATCTCAGCAATCTTATCAAGAGAAAGTTTCTCCTCTTTTGGGCCGATTCTTCCCGCATAGGAAAAACAAATAATTATCAACCATTTAGCCCTTTGTTTGCAAAGATCAACGAAAGAACTAACGGTGAAGCATCGAAGAAAAAGTTGAAGGAAAAGTTTGAAGAAAATAGGAAATCTAACCCGAGAAAGAAAAAATATTATAGCCAATGAAAGGTTCTATAGCATAGATGAAAAGAGTTCAAAAAAGATGGGGTAGGCTAGGTCATAAAAATGCAAACAATAACCGTAGATGCAATGACACGATAGAGAGTTAGACTAATATAACAAAATAAAATATATGCAACACCGAATATAGTAACAATCATAAAATCAAATAACCATAAGAAAAAGGTTTGGTATATTACATTTTCGTCTAGGAGATGCTATCGATGTCCGTAGCTTCTTTGGTTGACACAAAATCCTTCTTGTTTCTTTGGTTAATTTACAACCCGTAAAATAGAATCAATCAAACATATATGAAAGGGAGACATTTACCAATTTTTCATGCCATCGGGCTTATATTTTGGATAATGCAAATCGAGATACATTGTAAAACAAACAAAGAGCTTACCATCTTCACCAACTTCATCGATCATTTTGTAATGGTTCTTTACCATCTAAAGGATAGAATTTGTAATCTACTATAAATAAGAAGAACAACTATTTCAACTGAATCTCCAATTCAAGTGTAGAGATGGAAAATAATGTAATAGACCATTCAAGAGACTACATCAAGACCAAAACACTGATTCAAGATCATTGTGTAAGGGCTGTTAATTGATACGATGTGAAAACATAGAAAAGGAACACCGATCTCGAAAATGAAAATTTTCAATGAACCGTAATGACGAACTACATAAGTAAAAAAACATAAAGAGTAAAAACTTCCACATTTCTTAAACTTCTTCAAGAATATTTTCTGTTCCTTATCTTCCACAGCTCCCATACATTTCCTTTTTAAACTTCGTTGGAGGTGGATTTGCCTCTTCAGAGGTGGAGGTGGTGGTGGATAATCTTCAACTCCTCCTCCTCCATTTGCTCCTTCCATACCGAACCCTTTCACTTTCTTCAATTCAAACTTTCAACTTCTTCTTATCAACAAAACCTTTTTCAACAAACAATAGATTGTATTAGTAATTTAAACTTAAAACAAACAATAGATTGCATTAGGAATACAAACTCAAACAAGAAAACCAAAATAAAAATACAATGAAGAGTGTTTACCATGTTGACGCCATGTGTGGAGCATGTTGACATTAAAGCACAACTATCAACCTTGATATTGTTGGTATCTTTTGTGAGAATTCTTTGAGTTTCCTGGCATGTTCTTTTTTTTTTTTTTTTTTCAAACTTTTTCTTTTTCCTCTGTTTTTCTTTTTCCTCTGTTTTCCCTTTCTCTTTGGTTGTGTGGAACTCTTGTTGTTTTTCTCTCGTATTTATAGAGGGAAAGAAAAATCTTCCGTTTTGCCACCTGTCTAGATCATTTTCACGTTAATAAATTACTAGGGTTTTAGAAGATGAAAGAATCTAACTACGGTTCGATGCATCTAAGTTCTCTCTTTTGTTAAAGTAGTCAACAATTCTACCACGATATTTGGTCGCTGACTGATAATGGATAAGTAATGTAAATATTTCACCTACGTTCTTACTAAGATAACTAGTTTATCACCCGTGCAATGCACGGTCTTTTTTTGCTTATGAGATATCGACAGACTTGTTATGAAAAATATCTAAAAAATGAGTACTAACTTTTCTTATAAACAAAAAAATCAAGAGCTAAATATCCGAGTTGGTGTGTATAAAAATCAAATGAGCCAAAAAGGCTAAATTTTTTTAAGAGACAATGAACTTCTTCTTAACATTCTTAAGCATCCTCTTTGTCATCGCCAAAATGTAATACATCACGTCAAGGCAAAAATGATATCAATATAGAGTAAACATTGCAAATGAATATTCTCCGTCATTGGATTTTATCCTAGTCTCGTTTGATATGAGTTAATATTTTGGAATTAGTCATATTTCCATGGAAATAACTTGTTTTCCGTCAGTTTGTTAAAAATCTATTGTAGAAAAAATGAGCATGGTCTAATATATGTTTTAAACTTAATTCCATGGAGAGCTTTTCCTTGCCTCCCTAGTAAACTTATTTCTTGGTGTTTCCTTTCTTTATTATAAAACACATCCTCTTACTATCAACAATTCTAAAGCAACGCATATCGAACAAAACTTCAAAAATATTTGCGAAGTTCTCTTAATAACCTTTTGATTTTTTGAGCCGCAATATATAGGACATACAGCGTGGACACTATCCAAAATCACTAATGATATTAATCAATTGTGTGATCTTTATGGTGTGATGTTTCTTTACTTTTATTGTAATTCTATATATGTTAGCAAAACTTGAGTAGTAATATCAACGGTCAATTAAATTATTGACTCATATTCTATATATCCTTAAATGGTGTTTCCGTTAGTTTCGCACTTGCAGCGAGATAAGAAAGACTAAGAAAACCTGGCCATACATTAACTAAGACACTCCTCACAATAACCCTTTAGCCTAAATGAGGTCGGTAGAGCATCAACCCGCGGTGTGGTGCTATACTATACGTATTGATAAACGAAGGTAATGAATTTAAAAAAATGTTATAAATTATAATATCTAAATCCCACATCCATTTAAGCATTTCAGGACCCATTCGATAATCAATGCAGATAAATAATCAAATGAAAGTGCTTATACTGTGACCAATTAGGTAAAACACAACTTCTTAGATTTAATATCAATAAAAATAGTTGTGAATGCATGTATTTATATGAGAAACCCGAGTGTTGACTTTAACGAATTTTTGATTCTTCAAAGCTACAATGTACAACCCATGGGTAAGCAACAAAATTGAAAGTGTCTTATTGGAAGATTTAAAAATGTAAATGAGCAAACAAAGATTACCTTGAAAATCATCCAAGAACTTGTTGCTATGTTGTTACTGTTAATGGAGGGTACTCAAAACTCTTATTTCCATTACTGCGCCGCCACCATTAGGAGTTGTATAACTGAACTTGTTGCTATGTTGTTACTGTTAATGGAGGGTACTCAAAACTCTTATCACATAGGCCTATGGGAGCATATTAAAGATTAAACAGATAAATACTAACTAAATTCATACATACACGTCACCCTCCCCTCCGTGTCCCGTTTGGTAACTCGCAGTTCATGTAAACCAATAGTCAACTAATACTATATAGTCTCAGATCAGCTATTAAACACAAAGAAGTTTACTCAATTAAATAAGCCGACGCAAATTCAAGTTCTCCAAAGAAAAAAGTGTTGACAGTTCCGAACGAAACCATTAATTTGTGCCAAAGTGTATCAACCTTTGCTAGCATGCGAACCAACCTCATTGCATAGTCAATGTATCCACCTTCTTTGCTAGCATCCAACCACCTTCGTTAAACCGGCACCAAAAACAACAAACATACATATAACAAAAAGTGGTCCAGTGGAAATGTGATCCATAGTATCGCAGAACCCGTGAGTAGGTCATAACTCATGAGTGTAAAAAAAAAACACTCAAAATCTGATACCATAATGTATCATATTGCAATATATTGTTAATAATCCTTTGAAGCCTCACCCAAAAGGATAAATACGTTAACTCTCGGTGCAATATTTAGTAACTTGGTATACCAATCTTCTAGCCAATAACGATGGTTTCTTTCAAGGGCTTGAATATCTTATAAATGAAGTTAATAGTAAATTAAAAGAGAAAAAGGAAATTTGACACGAAGATATTAAAGCTTACTGCAACTATTAACATAGAAAAGTTAAACACAATCTATAACAATGAGCAACAATGAAAATTCAACACGCACCTTGGTTGCACCGGGAGAAACACAATCAATAACAAACCTTGTGTTACAACTTCAAACATCTCATTTTGCAACGCCTTGCTCACTTCAATGTTTTTCTTTTCGGACGATTTTTAAATTAAAGATGGTAAAAATAAAAATCAATATTTCTCAACTGATAAATAAGAAAGTTAACATATTAACAAAAGCAAACTTACAATAAATTTGTTTTTAGACGTCAAAGTACTTATTATCTCAAAGAATCTTATCAAGAGAAAGTTTCTCCTCTTTGCCGATTCTTCCTTAGATAGAAAAACAAATAATTATCAACCAATTAGCCCTTGTTTGCAAAGATCAACGAAAGAACTAACGAAGCATCGAAGAAAAAGTTGAAGGAAAAGTTTGAAGAAAATAGGAAATCTAACCCCGAGAAAGAAAAATATTTTAGCCAATGAAAGGTTCTATAGCATAGATGAAAAGAGTTCAAAAAAAGATGGGGTAGGCTAGGTCATAAAAATGCAAACAATAACCGTAGATGCAATGACACGATAGAGAGTTAGACTAATATAACAAAATAAAATATATGCAACACTGAATATAGTAACAATCATAAAATCAAATAACCATAAGAAAAGGTTTGGTATGTTACATTTTCGTCTAGGAGATGCTATCGATATCCGTAGCTTCTTTGGTTGACACAAAATCCTTCTTGTTTCTCTTCTTGTTTCTTTGGTTAATTTACAATCCCGTAAAATAGAATCAATCAAACATCTATGAAAGAGAGACATTTACCAATTTTTTCTTGCCATCGGGCTTATATTTTGGATAATTGATAGGGTGTAGAATACACCGTATTTATTATCTATTGGTTATGCTTTCTTTGTTATTTTTTCTAGTGAATTATGTATTTTACGAGTGTTTTTGAGTTATTAGGTACTTTTGGAGTCGCACGGACGAAAAGAAGAAGAAATCACCCGGTTTGAGCAAAAGGGAGAAATTTATCATTTTATAGAAGGTACACTAAAAGGAGCCGAGCCAGGTTAAGAGCCAACTCTGTTGGAGAAGCACTACGGACAGGATATCTAAGGTTAAGGGGTCTGCCAGATGGGTAACCCTTACCAACGTGACTGGGTGGCTATATCACTCTCATTTCTTACACTTAAACCTAAATTTCAGAGAAGATTATTTCTCTTATCATTTGTTCTTCCGGCTGCGCCATGAAATTGAGAGAAGTATCTGTTGTCGGAGAAACATTATTGCTGAAGAGATTTCGATGGAGGAAAAGGCAGTGAATTTCGTTTTCCACTGATGCTATGAAGACAACAGGGAATAAGTGAGATGATGCTTGTTGTTGAAAAAGTGAAACATATTGATCCGGGGACCGAGATTGAGATTGAAGTCTCTCGTGGAAACCGAGAATGAAACGATATGAGAAGAAGTTGCTGTTGATGTGAATCGAGAAGGCGCTGCTGTTGTTGAGCTCGAATTAATTTAGGGTTAATGGTGAAATTGATGTAATTCAGCTGTTATTAATTCAAGTTATGAAGAACAGAAGAATCATGGTTTGATTGAGTTGCTCATGGAAAATTACAGGGTTTTATGGTTGAATCAGATATTTCTGTTTGGGGTTAATGAGCAGGAATTCAAACTAGGTTTGGTGAAGTTGAGAAGAAGAGTTTAAATCCGATATTGAATCTACGGGTTAGTTCTTTGCAAATCAAATGGTTGCAGAATGAAGTTGGTAGTGAGATGGTTTCTTTCTCCGATTTGGTGAAATTGATAAATGGGTTTGCAAATCAATTGGAAGTTATGAAGAACTGAAGATGATGGTGCCGTTGTGTGACGGTTGAAGATTGAATTGTCGAAATTGGAAGAATGGTGGCAATGAATCTGATATTGCTGAGAAGTTGCTCATGGGTATCTGTTGGTGGTGGTCTGGGATGGATGTAATCGAAGATGAGTTCAAAGCTCATTGTGAATGAGCTGAGGACCTAGTGCAGCTGCTACTGAAAAGGATGAAGTTGATTGAGCAGGGTCTGTGAAGTTTGAGAAGTCGGAATGACCTTGATGTTGCGGAATTAAATCGAAGCAAAGAGGAAGCCGAGATGAATTAATGTGCAAGATGGGCAGGGAGTACAAGTTACATGGAATGAAAGTAACAAATAATGTTGATGTTGTTGGAGGCGCCTTGAGCAATTGGTAGTCAGATTGGGTCTGTTTGCAAAGAAATGAGTTGAGCCTTGGGTTGAATGCCAAATGGTGCATCTCTAGTGCACTCAGAAAAGAAGAAGCATGGAATAGTAGGTGCAAGCTAGAAGCTGCAGATGGGGATTGAGAAGCATAGCAGGTGGTGCAAGCTGGTGATTGAGATGGCAGTGGCAATGGAGATGATACTAAGAGAGTCCATGGGAGAATGGCAGTTGGGCTCAAGTGCAAATAGATGAGTTGTAATTGTAGATGCCGGTGAATCTCAAGCACTGGGTTGAGCTCGAACTACAAAGAAGGAATTGATGGAATGCTTAAGGCTTTCGAGAGATGTGAAGAGCAACAAGCAAGCCATGAGGTTGAGTCAGCAGTTACAAGAAGAAATGCAACCGAAGTGAAATTGCAGTAATGTACAAACTGTTAGCACTACCGCCGTGGCTTGAGGTTGTGGTATGTTTATGATGTTGCGTAAGATGTTAGAGATGTTACAAAAGTGCCGGGCTTAATGGTGATGCTATGAGAGTGGGCTGCTGCTGGTATTGAAGCTGGAGTTAAACTGAGCTGCAAGTGATAAAGCTGTGGATTTATGTGTTTGCTATTGATCTAACAAGGAGCAGCTGAGTTGAAGATGTATGCTCATGTAGCTGGTCTGTGTGGTAGCTGAACTGAAGCTGTGGGTTGATTTGGAAAAAAGACAGATGCAACTGAGCATGGAATGACATTGGAGTTACAGATGGGTCTAAGATGGTGATGATGTTCATGGGGGTAGACCTGGTAATGGGATTGGCTTAGATGAATGCTTAGGCTTGCAGTTCAAAGTGTTTTTGGTACCATTGTGAAGGAGGTGTAGCCATCATGGCCGGATACGCCAGAAGCACAAGGACGGTGCATCACAAAATCATGCTGCTTGGCATAGGCCAATCGGGGTCGCTGATTCACACCTTAACCTCGGTGACCACTGTCCGACTGAGACCACTCCGACTCATATGACCTTGGCTTAACTCGAGTCACATGGGCTTTTGCCTCTGGCCACCGGGAGATACTTTCCTGCCATTCGGCCAATTTCCTGGATTTCTACAACCACTTTTGGGGTATATTTTCACATGGGTATTTGCACACACATGGGCTTGGTGGACCACATGGGCTTTGGACTATGAAGACCTAATTTTGTAGTTGGAGAAAAGCTATAAAAGGGAAAGTTTTAAACAACTTTGGAGAGAACACACATATTTTTTTCTTGGAACTTTGGAGAGCCGGTTTTGTTTACGCTTCTAGGCTTTGCTTTTGTTCATCTTCTTCATTTCAATTAATATTTTTATGATGAACTCCATAGCTATGAGTAGCTAAACAATTATTATTGGTTATGGGATAAAGTTGATTTCTCAATATGTTATATGATTCAATGAATTAGTTTTGTCTCAATATTTTATTGCTTGTGATTCACAATTAATAGTGTTATATGATTTGATAGTTTTTTTGGTTGAGTCCTAATCAATCCGATTTACATTCATCTCTAGAGCTATATTAGGTTTTCAATACGAAAAAGTTGTTTATCCCCATTCTAAGTAGCATAATTGTGGGTAGTGCTTGTAGTGATATATCCTACTAGTCACAAGTGAATCATAACTTTTGTTAAAACGATTAGTGCTTTTACACATTCGCTTGCATTGATTAGTCTAATTCCATAGAACTTATTGCTTTTAGGAGTTAAATCTAATTGTGCTTTTACACTTTAGGTTGCTTTCTAGGAAGAATTCACATATGCATCTTTTAATGTGGTTGTGATGAAATCAGGGAATTAACGGGTATACTTGCGATCAAGGTATCCTAGGACTTTTAGTAGATGAGAGATTAAAATACCAATTCTAATCATTGATGAAAATACATGTTTGTGAATGATACTATCCCGTGACCAATATCTTCTCCTTATTGATTATTCCAATTATTTGCTTTTGCTTTTGTTTTATTTTTTACTTTAGTATTTCGTTAAACAACAAACATCCCCATTGGTTACCTTAGAAACCGAAAATCGCATAACAACAATTGCCTCTCTCGTGGAAAAACGAACTTTCCTTACCTTGTACTTCATTCATATTTAGTGAGTAAGAAAGTGAAATTATTTTTGACGCCACGACAACATCAAATGGCGCCGTTGTTAGGCATACGGCTTGTTATTAAGTTTTTAGTTTCTTTTATAATTTCGTTTTTCTTTGCTTTTCGGTTCTTGTCTTGTTTCTCACTTGTTTGGGAGAATTGTTTTCAGTACCTAATCCCCGCTTCTAAAGATTGGAACTACCCAAGGTGCGGGATAGCTACTCAGAAGAGGCACAATACTCCAACCAAGTCAAGACACAACAGAAAAATCTAGAGTTAGAGGTGGAAGGAGAAGTAAAATAGAAGGAGAACAAGAGGTTCCAATCGTGAGACGAACCACAAGTTGAAGAAGAAGAAACAATGGGTGATGCAAATCGTTCACTCAAGGACTTGGCTTCTCATAGGCTTGATACACAACGTGGGTGTATTCAAACGAACTCTACTTTTGAGATTAAGCCGGGCTGCTTAGAGAATTACCAAAGTTCCATGGCATGGTGAATGAAGACCCAAACAAACATCTTATGGATTTCCACACCATTGTCACGGCTATGCTTCCGGCGGATGTTGAAGCGGATGGTGCAATGTTGAAAGTTTTCCGTTTCTCTTTAATGGATAGTTCTAAGGATTGGTTGTACTATTTACCTCCCGGAAGTGTCACAACATGGAATGGGTTGAAGAAACTCTTTTAGAGAGATATTTTCCTGCATCAAAGGCTACTCAAATTCGAAAGGAGGTTTTTGGGATGAAGCAAAATGTGGGAGAATCCTTATATGAATGTTGGGAACGATATAAGAGATTGGTGGCAAGCTGCCCTCACCACCAATTTAGTGACGCTATGATCATACAATACTTCTATGAAGGACTCCAATCAAGTGATAGGAATCTTATTGACAGCACGGGTGGTGGTGCACTAGTTAGCAAAACGGTGGCACAAGCTAGAGTGTTGATTGAAAACATGGCAAAAAACTCCCAACAATTTTTGAGTCGTGGTTCGGATGTGCTTCTAAGAAGGGTGAATGAAGTGAGTGAGGTTGAGGAACTTCGTCAACAAATGGGTAACATGTCGGCAATGATGCAACAAGTTGCAGCCCATGTTATACCAAGTTCTACTCGATGTTATGATGATGAGCAATCTAATGCGATCTTTCCAAATCAACAAAGACTCGTGATGATCCTCTACTCAAACACTTACAATCCGGGATGGAGAGATCACCCCAATTTTAGCTATGCCAACAAGCAAGGAGCGGTTCAACAACCTACCTTCAACTCTTGAAGGGATTTCAACCTCAACAACAACAATTCCAGCCGAGACAACAATTTCATGGCCACAAGCACAACAATCAATGCAAAATCGAGGTTCCGATATTGACTCAAAGCTTCAAACAATGATGCAAGGCATTTCCACCATGTTTAAAGAAAGTCAACAAGAAACTAAGAGTGCTATCAAGGAGTTGCCCAGACACAAATGGGTTCCATGGCTATTGAGTTGAACCAATTGAAGGCACAAAATAGTGGGAAACTCCCTTCTCAACCTATTAACCCAAAAGAGGGTGTCAATGCTATTACGTTGAGAAGTGGTACACAACTTGTGCAACCCGAAGTTACTGATTCGGGCAAGGTGGAAACACCAAAGGAACCTGTTTTGGAGGAGAAGAATGAGGATTTTCCCCAAACTTCTGAGGTACCTATTCCTAACTCTAAAACTCCGGTTTCTACTTATGTTCCTCCTTTATCTTTTCCTCGTGATTTGCAAGTTCTAAGAAGGCGGAACTAGAAAAGGAGATTTTAGACGTTCTAAAGAAGATCCATGTGAACATACCACTCATTGATGCTATTAAGCAAGTACCAAAGTATGCAAAGGTTTTGAAGGACTTGTGTACCAACAAATAAAGGCTCAAAGGTAATGAAGTGCTTAGTTTGGGGGAGAATGCTTCACAATCTTACAACACAAACTCCCACTTAAGTGCAAGGATCCTTAGTTTTGACATTCCCGTCACAATTGGTAACACAACGTTTAACAAAGCTATATTGGATTTAGGTGCATCCGTTAATGTTATGCTCAAGTCAATGTATAATTCACTGATCTTGGTCCTCTCAAAAGGCTGAAATTGTATTGTAATTAGTCGATCACTCTAATGTCTACCCAATGGGTATTGTTGAGGATGTTCTTGTGCGGGTTAATCAACTTGTATTTCCAAATGACTTTTTGTGTTTGAGATGGATGAAGGCTTACCGGACTCGTCTCTTCCATTGCTACTTGGGCGTCCCTTCATGAAAACGGCGAAACCATAATTGATTTGGACAAAGGAACGTTGACCATGGAGTTTGATGGAGAAACAATACGTTTCAACATTTTCGAGACGATGAGATATCCTAGTGATGTCCACTCTTGTTTCTCCATTGATGTTATGGATACATTGGCACAACAAATGTTTGAATTAAATGGTGATGATGCTTTGGAAACCGTGTGTTGATGGGTGAAAACTACTCCTGCCGAATTTGGTAATTTGGGGTGTGGATGAGGAATGAATCTAAACCTTCAACAAATGCACTGCGCGGTGAGTGCTTGTAGATTCGAGAGATCAATCTGTGCAAGTCCGGCCTAAACCAAGAAATGGCCGTTCCCGGACTTGTTTCGGTCACAAAGTGAAGGAGATGGGGTTGATCTTAGGAGAGGAAGAAGAAGGTGTTGAGATTGTGAAGGTGTTGGCTTGCTTATGACTTGTAAATGAAAGATGAGCAAGCTTACGGTTGATGCAAGCAGGCTCGGTGTTTGAACTTGTGTTGTTCTGTTGTTTTTTTTTGAAATAGGGCGGAGAACCTATTTATACAAGTCATTGAGCCTCATTCACGTCTCTCGTGGGAAGTGGAGGAAGTGGAGTGATGGAGTAGTGGAGTTGTGCGTCGGTGCCACACGACTAGTCTTGCCCACTTCTCCTGTTCATCTCTAACCGTCCATGACTTCCTCTACACGTTCTTGTGATGGCGCGTTGCACGCACGCCTGTTGAACCGCCGACCAATACCCCCAAGATGTATCCCCCAGTTTGTGACATGATTGATGTCTGGAATGTGTGGATCGTGGATCCGCGAAGATAGCATGTAATCTGAGTTGAATAACCGTGTTATTCGGGGAAGTCGATACTTGTGAAGAATCGTGTGTATTTTATGCGTCCGCATTACGATGTGGTAAAGTGATGGGTAATGACTCCTTACTAACCAAATAACTCCTGACCGGGGTTGTATAACCAAGCTGGTGAAGTCGGACGGATGAGATGATGTTTGAGACACTCATCTGCGACCGTTGATGAAATTAGGGTTTTTAAAGAGGTGCGCAAGCATCACTCTTCGGCTTTTGTCAAAACCAAGCATGGGGAGGGTTTTGAAGAGGACCGACCAGGGCATGTGTGTAGACAACATGCCGGTGTGCACGTCCATACTTCACTTTCCCAATAAGACGCGATCTAAGCCACTCAATTTGACCTAGAAGTTGAGTGGTTGAGATCGATTGCGATAGGAGTTTGATGCCGCAAAGAGTCGCGCACCATACCCTTTTCCCGCGTGTTTTCCAAGATGACCGACTTGGTCGGTCTTGGCCGGTTAGTTTGACGTGAAGGTGGTAGGCTAGTGTTCACACCTATACGACTATCCCATGAAAACGTGATTCAAGCCGTTCAAATCATCGGTGAAGTTGAGCGGTAGAGATCGGTTTGCAATTTGGGAAGTGTAACCCGCATATTTGAGCGGGCGTTTGGATTAGCCCGGGCATGATATGCCTTGGCCGATCACATGAGGAGGTAGATGGGCTCACGGTGGTCATGTCTTTGGTGTGACCGGCATTGTTCAATCTAACTGTGACCCTCCATTCGTGCCGGAGAAGATGGAGCGCGTGATGGCTTGAAACCCTAATTTTGGCTTTCAAAGCCGCGCGCCATCCCTTGTTTGGGTGAGTTCTGTCACGGGTTGGCCTTTTGGTCAAGTGTGTAGTCGGGCCTGATCATGTTGATATGCTCTGAGCCCTTTGAGTCTACATCTACACCCTCCATCTATACCTGCGAAGATGGATGGTTGAGATTGTTTTGCGACACATGTAATATGCCGCAAACCCTTATTTAGGGTTTTCCGTCCATAATGCTTAGTATGAACGTCTCTTGGCAAGCAAGGCCAATGGCGACCATGCGAGGTCGGCCGTGGGTATTCCATACCGCTGAGGGTGATGGAATTGATGCTGGGTCATCCAATCATGCTTATGGAGTTGGATGATGCGATCGAGATCATATCCAGGGATACCCGGTCTGGATGCTCAATCGGGCTAGTATAACACAAGGGAGAGGGGCTCAATCGGGCTAGTATAACACACCGAGAGGGCTCAAGGCTAGTATAACACACTGCAGAATCGGCTGTACGGGTATTTCGTACATGGTTTCATTATAATGCTTGGAGGTTCGTGTTACTCAGAAGAGTAACACTCGATCGTCATGCCACACCGATAATGATTCATTATAGTGCTTGAGGTTCGTGTTACTCAGAAGAGTAACACTCGGTCATCATGCCACACCGATAATGAGTACTTTGAAATACAAAGGCCGATATGAAATTCACGGGAAGGGATTGTTACTACATGCTCCAACCTCGGAGGAATTTCATGTATTCACGAAATGGGATTGTTGCTACATGCTCCATTCTTGGTGAATTAAGTGAGGAGTATCCGTCACTTATAAACGGCTTTATCTTTTACAAGATGTCACATGATGATTTTTCAGGTTTTTTACAAATTTTAACCTTAAAACGAAAATCCACCATCAACATTAAGTCCCTCGCCTAGCACATAATGGTTACATTATTGTGTGTGGTAGGCATGAGATGGTGACATACATACGTGAGAAAGACGAGGATAAAAGGAGTTTACCCTAAGAGTGTTGGCCGACCGCTAATTCCCCACGCCGTTACGCTTGTATGGAATCCTCTGGTGGGGCCGGTTTCTTTCTTTGGGTATTTGAATCAAAAGAGGAAACCAAATAAGAGAGGAATCCTTTTTCTAGTGGGATTCTTCTAATTTTTTTCTATAAAAGAGACCAAGACTCCTTTCTTTTCCTCACGTAATTTTTTTTTTATTTGTTGCTCTCGTCCGCAACCTTGCCTGCGCCTCGTCGACCGTTCTTATTGCTTGCTGCCGAATTGTTCCGCAACCCGCCGCCGTCCATTGCTGGAGTTGCTCCGTCCTCGGTCATCCAAGGTAGGTTTCGCTCTCTTTTTTTTTTTTTTTTTTTTTTTTAACGGTCAAACCCTAGTTTGTTAGGTAAATACCTTTTGTAAGACATGTGCATGCTTAGCTTTTTCCACCATTTGGCTTGAATCCCCGTAGACACGATTCCCATGAATAAAGAAAATCGTGTTATGATGCATGCGGATGAATGTGGGCCCGCCGTGTATGCCTTGGAACGTGGGTCTTATTCACACATGCTTGACTGAAATTTGCATCGAACTTGAAATTTGTACGGACTTGAAACCAATACGGTGAAATTTGTATGGGACTTGACATTTATCCCCGAGACTTGAAAACTTGAGTTATACCGAAGCTTGATCAATACCAGACTTGAATGATGCTTGGACCGACCATTGTATGCTCCGATGCGAGTTGTGTCTTTTTGTGTGTGACTACATTTCTCATGCGCTTTCATATGAGTTCTAACTCCTGTGTTTTATTTCATTATGGTAGAAAGAAAAGAACTCATGTCGATATGTCTTACGGAGATAATGCGGGTGCTAAGTCGGAAGTGTTGAAAACTTCAAAAGATATGCCGAACATCGATGATGAGTTGTTCACCTCGCCTTTTCCAAACATTAGGAGACATCCTTTTCATAAGATAGTCTTGCTTTCCGATTCGAGAAAACATGGATCTTTGATCCATTCTCTTCAAACACTTGTGATGAGGTTTTGTCTCGAGAGAAATGAATATCCGCCTTCTCTATTGACTTCAAAGATTTGCCATACTCCACTTGGGTTCTTATGAAGGATGGATGAGACGTATGTTGAGTAATAAGGGCATTAAGGAGAATTTGACCAAAGCGCAAATTCTCGATGCGGTCATGGCATCTGCCACTCTTGAAATTAAGAAAGACATGGCGGGTTTGATTAACTTCATTTCTCGGTGGCGCATTTCTCACTCACACATCCATAGCTAGATGGGGAGAAATGACTATTACTCGGAGAGTGTAGCGCATTAATGAACTTGCCTGTTAGGAAGTCTTTCTTACGAGCTCTCTCGATGCGGAACAAAGTAACTATGATGCTATACTTCAAAAAGGCGGAGAGGATTGAGAGTCTCTGGACAAGGAGGAGAAAAAAGATGCGAGATGCTTTTATACTTGGTGGGTGTCGGAGTGGTCTCCTATGCAGACCAAGAGTCAATCAAGAGTTGGAAAATGAGCTCGGCGTGATTGCGTTCTGTCTTTATGGCTATCCGTGGATATATTTGATGATGGTTCGGGAAGAAGACCATAAGAGGTGAGCTTGTTAAGATTGCTATAAGAGTGGCGAAGGGTGAAGTTCTTCCTCCGGGCTCATTGTTCCTTGGATCACTTGTATTCTCATTTGGGCCTTTAGCAATGGACATGCATGCTTCTAACGGGTACAAGAAAGGTGGAGTCGCACATTCACTTCGCTTTTCTTGAGCGCTCTTGTGGGAACACTTCAAAGTTACGCTCCTACTCACGGAAATTCGCTCAATAACTTGTACGGTGGCTCGAGAATACTCAGTTGGAATAAAAGGCGTCCCGGAGGCGGCGCGAAACTTGTGGATGTGTTTGACAATGTGTCTTCCGTAGATTTCCGTCCATGGGGGCAGGTCCACCATTCCATTGTTCAGCCAAAGACTTTTGCTATCACTTGACGGTCCCGATCTTTGTGTTGCATCGATGTCAAAACTATGAAATGCGGAGAACTTATTTACTGTGCATTGCATTCCGAGGATATGTCCTGTCTCTATTTAACGAAGAACTTGGTCATGTGACTCCGTACAATATTGACGGGGCTGCTCGTCAAATGGGATTTGATCGGGTGTTCCATTCATCCGTCCACCAAGTAGTTTCAAAGGAATTTCTCTGAATAGTCTTAATCTTTGACGTGTTCTTAGAGCGGGTGAGCCTTCCCTTCCGGCCTATTGGGAGAAACCAGTGGTGACCGAATAAGTACAAAGGGATTTTGGAGGAGGCAAGCGTTGGTTTTCGGGGATTCTCGGAGAGTGTTGTGACAGATCCCGTGGTGAACCATCTTCGACGTCTTGACGGCATTTCCGGTTGAAGCCACTTCACTAAACGGACCGGAGGCGAGGATTGCGGTCCCCGGTGGGAGAGAGACCTAAGAGGCAAGCATGTGGTCCCAATCCTCAATTCTTCCAATATGCAGGTATTTAAATTTCTTCCGTCGGTTCTTTCATTTCTCCGGTGTAAATTCTTAAACGATCCTTGCTTGAAATCGGGGAATTTCGAAAGATAATGCCTTCACAAGGTTGACGCGTATTCAAAACGAGAAGGTTGGCGGATCGGGTCTTCATCTTTGAGAAGTCCGACGGTGCGATCTTCATCTTTGAGAAGTCCACAGCGATACGGACCTTCGAGGAGCACAGTAACACCGATCTTCATGCTTTGAGAAATCCTGCGAAACCGCTCCCTTTTCCGACCATGACATGGATGACGCGAGCTCGGTTGAACAAGGTGCTTTCCTTAGTGATCTTGTTGACGGGGTCGTGATGGAAATCGGCACCCGAGGCGAAATAGATGCCGAAGGAATTTAAGAGAGGCGGGCTGTGTGGTTGAGACGACTCCCCTTGAAATCCATCCCGAACGGGTTCCGGACAATATGGCTATTGTGGTGACTCCCTTCCGAAAGGCCTCTTAATCGACGAGGCTCCGCTGTTGGTGAATTTCAGTGATGCAGCCTGGGCTTTGTTCGATCCTCCTTTACTGTCATCCTTATCCGAGCCATGTGTTGGTTGGTGGATTGAAGATCTGGGATTCAGTTCAAAGAGTTGTACACACAGCGATATGGGAGAAGAACAGTCACATTGCTACCACCACGAAACTCAAAAGTCGCCTTGCATTGGTCAACCGCGTCCAAGAAGCTTTTTCTACTATCCAGGATGGCGTCACGGCCCGGTCGAACGCTTACGAGGAGATGGTCGAAGACCGGAAGTGCCATTGAGACGTGTTTTGCGTTTGAATACTGGTTTCAATGCTCCTTGGTTCTTCGAAGGGTTCTCCAAGATTCGGGAGTTTCGAAATTACAGGATGAAGTCCCCTCTGCGTCTTTGCGTTGCTCGCCGGGGAAGAAGAGGTCGAAAAGTCTGTCTGAGGAGTTGAAGTCGGGCGGCCGTGCTCCAAAGGATGAAGGTCGCTCTCGCCCGGAAGGACGAGTTGTTCTTTGGAGGACTTTCCTTGATTTGCGCCATATACTTGTCTCTTCTTTTTAGATGTTTCTTCTTTTGAGTGATAGTGAGGAGAAGATGGACGCGTGTGATGGCTTGAAACCCTAATTTTGGCTTTCAAAGCCGCGCGCCATCCCTTGTTTGGGTGACGGTTACATCACGGCCAAACAATGTTGGTCTTGGAATTGGTCAAGTGTGTAGTCGGGCCCACGGTGATCGTGTTGATATGCTCCGAGCCCTTTGAGTCTACATCTACACCCTCCACCTATACCTGCGAAGATGGATGGTTGAGATTGTTTTGCGACACATGTAATATGCCGCAAACCCTTATTTAGGGTTTTCATTCCATAATGCTTGGTATGAACGTCTCTTGGCAAGCAAAGGCCAATGGCCGACCATGCGAGGTCGACCGTGGGTATTCCATACCTGCTTGAGGGTGATGGAATTGATGCGGGGTCATCCAATCATGCTTATGGAGTTGGATGATCAAGCGATCGAGATCATATCCCGACCGATACGGTGATCGGTCTGGGATGCTCAATCGGGCTAGTATAACACACCGAGAGGGGCTCAATCGGGCTAGTATAACACACCGAGAGGGGCTCAATCGGGCTAGTATAACACACCGAGAGGGGCTCGGGCTAGTATAACACACCGAGAATCGGCTGTACGGGTATTTCGTACATGGTTTCATTATAGTGCTTGGAGGTTAAGTGTTACTCGTAAGAGTAACACTCGATCGTCATGCCACACCGATAATGATTCATTATAGTGCTTGGAGGTTCGTGTTACTCGTAAGAGTAACACTCGTCGTCATGCCACACCGATAATGAGTCTTGGAAATACAAGGCGATATGAAATTCACGGAAGGGATTGTTACTACATGCTCCAACCACAGGAGGAATTTCATGTATTCACGAGAATGGGATTGTTGCTACATGCTCCATTCTTGGTGAATTAAGTGAGGAGTATCCGTCACTTATAAACGGCTTTATCTTTTACAAGATGTCAGCGCATGATTTTTCAGGTTTTTTACAAATTTTAACCTTAAACGAAAATCCACCATCAACACCGTGTTAACTACATCCATGGATAGTGGTGTAGAGTGTGGTAATGAAGTCAGGAAGCCCTTGGTGATCTTAATTCACTACAAGGATGCCCGGAAACTCATAATATCTCTTTTATTTCTTTACCATGCAGTGATGAAAAGCTTGTACCTTCAATTGTTAAATCTCCAATTTTAGAATTGAAACCTCTTCCCGACCACCTAAAGTACTTGTACTTGGGTGATAATGAAGAATTAGGTGATTGTTTCTAATGAGCTTAATGATTTACAAGAGCAAAAACTTCTAAGGGTGCTAAGGAAGTACAAGATGGCCATATGATGGACAATTTCCGATATCGGGGGTATAAGCCCCTGCTTGTTTGTATGCACAAAATTCGTTTGGAGGACGATGCAAAGCCTACAAGGGAAGCAAAACGTCGTTTGAACCCTCCCATGATGGAAGTTGTGAAAAAGGAAATACTCAAGCTTTTTGGAAGTGGGTGTTATCTAACCCATATCCGATAGCAAGTGGGTAAGCCCGATACAAGTAGTACCAAAGAAATCGGGTGTGACGGTGGTGGAGAATGATAAGAATGAACTTGTCCCAACTCGTGTGCAAACCGGTTGGAGGGTTTGTATTGATTATAGAAAATTGAATACCACCACTAGAAAAGATCATTTTCCATTGCCTTTTATTGATCAAATGCTTGAATGTTTAGCTGGACACTCTTATTATTGCTTTCTTGATGGCTATTCAGGTTATAATCGAGTTGTGATAGCGCTTGGGAGGATCAAGATAAAACCACTTTCACTTGTCCTTTCCGGTACTTTTGCTTATAGAAGGATGCCTTTTGGCTTGTGCAATGCTCCAGCTAGTTTTCAAAGGTGTATGGTAAGTATCTTTTCGAATATGTTGAAAACATAATTGAAGTGTTCATGGATGACTTTAGTGTCTTTGGTGATTCATTTGACCTTTGCTTGAACAATTTGTCTTTAATCCTTGAACGATGTGTTGAAACAAATCTTGTGCTAAATTGGGAGAAGTGCCATTTCATGGTAACTCATGGCATAGTTTTAGGCCATATAATATCTTCTAAAGGCTTGGAAGTCGATAAATCTAAGATAGACCTTATTCGTGCTCTAACCCCTCCCACTACGGTGAGGGAGATACGATCTTTTCTTGGTCATGCAGGTTTCTATCGTAGATTCATCAAGGATTTTTTCAAGATAGCATCACCACTTTGTAATTTATTGCAAAAAGATGTGGTTTTTAACTTTGATGAAAAATGTATGGTGGCATTCAATCGTTTGAAAGAACTTTTGATTTCAGCCCGTATCATTAAACCACCAGATTGGAGCAAACCTTTTGAGCTCATGTGTGATGCAAGTGACTATGTGGTTGGTACGGTGCTTGGGCAACGTGTGGGGAAGCTTCCTCATGCTATTTATTATGCTTCTATAACGTTAAATGAGGCCCAACAAAAATACACAACCACTGAAAAATAGTTATTAGCTATTGTTTTTGCTTTGGAAAAGTTTCGCTCTTATCTAATTGGTACAAAAAGTTGTTGTCTTTTCAGATCATGCAGCGCTTAAGTACTTGCTTACAAAGAAAAGAGAGGCGAAACCGAGGCTCATACGGTGGATTTTACTCTTGCAAGAGTTTGATATTGAAATCAAGGACAAGAAAGGAATTTAGAACACCGTTGCGGATCACTTGAGCCGTCTTCTTTGTGGACAAGGAAGCTATCCCATTGCGTGAAAGTTTCCCGGATGAGCAACTCTTCTCAATTGCCTTTGGAGAACCATGGTATGCCGATATTGTTAATTACTTAGTTTCTAAACAAATCCCAAAGAACTTGTCTCGTCTTTGAGAGGGACAAACTTAAGAAGTTAGGGAACCAATACATATGGGATGATCCATACTTATGGAAACATGGTAGTGACCAAGTAATAAGAAGGTGCGTTCCGAATCAATTTAATTCTATCTTGTCTTTTTGTCACTCTTATACTTGCGGAGGACATTTTGGGAGTAAAATAACCGCTCACAAGGTACTTGAAAGTGGTTTTTATTGGCCAACTTTGTTTAAGGATGCACATATATATATTTTGTACAACTTATGATAGGTGCCAAAGAACCGGCAATCTAGGTGCCCGAAATCAAATGCCACAAACTTTTATTCAATTTATTGAAGTTTTTTGATGTATGGGGTATTGATTTTATGGGGCCTTTTGTCAACTCCCATGGGAATTTTTATATCTTACTTGCGGTTGATTATGTCTCGAAATGGGTGGAAGCTAAAGCCACCCCAACTAATGATTCTAAAGTGGTTTCATATTTTGTGCAAGCTAATATTTTTGCAAGGTTTGGAATTCCAAGAGCCATAATTAGAGATGGGGGTTCTCACTTCAAAAACAGGATTTTACAAAGCTTGTTGATGAAGTACAATGTGTCGCACAAGATTGCAACACCTTATCATCCCCAAACCAATGGACAAGCCGAGGTGTCTAACCTGGGAGGTGAAATACATTCTAGAAAAGGCAGTGAACCCAACAAGGAAGGATTGGAGCATGCGACTTAATGATGCTTTGTGGGCGTATAGAACCGCATATAAAACACCTATAGGGATGTCTCCCTTTAGGCTTGTGTATGGTAAACCTTGTCATTTACCCGTTGAAATTGAGCATAAGGCGTTTTGGGCTATTAAACAATGCAACTTGGAGATGGATGGGGCTGGAAAGCAAAGGAAGTTACAACTCCAAGAGCTAGAGGAGCTTCGCAATGATGCATTTGAAAGCTCACGCATTTATAAGGAAAAGACGAAAGCATTTCATGATAACATGATTTCTAGAAAACAATTTTGCATTGGGCGAAAGTGCTTTTGTTTAATTCTCGCTTGCATTTATTTCGGGTAAATTAAGGTCACGATGGATCGGACCTTTTATTGTTACTAATGTGTTTTCTCATGGTGCGTGTGGAAATTCGTAGCATAGCTACGGGGAAAGAACTTAAAGTTAATGGGCACCGGTTGAAACCATATTATGAGAATTTCACTTCGAAGTGGTGGAAGGAGTTAACTTTGTGGATGTGCTCCTCTGGAGGAGTCATAGAATGCAAGGAGATAGTCGGGCTGACGACTTTAAACCAAGCGCTAAATGGGAGGCAACCCATCGGATGAGTATTTCTTGTCTTGTATTTATTTCTTGTCTTGTTTTTAGTTTTTCTTGTCTTGTTTTTATTTTTTTCTGATTTTTGTTAGAATTTCCCACCTTGACTTACTTTGGACGATTCAATTTACATTGAGGACAATGTAAAGTTTAAGTGTGGGGGAGTGGTTAAGCATTTGCGTTGTAAATTTTTGAAATTTTCAACTTTTGTGTAAACTAGTGAATAAGAAAACTCCAACTTATGGTTAGTTTAGAGTCACATAGTATACATGTCGCTAAGATTACATCGAGAATCTCATAATAGTGACCTAACTTAGAGATGACAGAGAACATGATCGGGTTTCTTAATTGTATGAGAGTTAAAGTTGGATTTAACCATGCCGGTGGCAAATAAGGTGCGGACCGAATTCGGTATTAGAGTAGTGATCCCTATATTGGAGACTACCCATGTTACATAATGTGAGGCACCAACCTTCAATTCTTTGTACTGTCTAAATTTGTGCTTTTAGAGTGTGTGTCACCGTACGTAAATTCCGGGCAGAATGGTGAGCTGCCCAACCTCCCACCATAGAAGCACTATTTTGATCTCTGGAGTGCTATTTTTATCAACCATGTTGGTGACATCGAATTTCTAACTTACATACCACTTGTAATCTTGTTCGCAGTTAGCACCATCCACCTTATCTCTCTCTACACCAACAGGTCCATAGAACACCATCATCATCAACAAGAGGAGCATCACAAATTTGAAGGAAAGTTGAACACGTTCGAGGTTTACAAGCAACGGTACAGAATTGAGCAGATTTCAGATTCAAGTAAAGCAACAAAACAAGGAGCATAATTTTTATAAGTTGAAGACTATTGTACATGAGTGAAAATTATCAAGGATGAGAGTTCGAGAAGTTTATGATATCAAGACATATAAGTTGTGAAGAATCAAGCGGTAAAGTACTTACACCATGGCCTTTGTACTTACGTTTTTATTTTATTTGTATTTTACTTTCTCTTGTCTCAAAAAAAAAAAAAAAAAAAAAAAAAAATTAAAAAAAAAAAAAAAATAATAAGACAAGAAAATTTCTTTAGGTTCATTACTAGTTTTATTGTTTTATTTCGTTTTTATTTTGTATTTGTTTTATTTTTTATGATTAAAAAAAAATGATAAAAAAAAAAAACAGAAAAAGAAAAAAAAAAATATATTTTGGGTTTGTATAGTTCGTTTTTAGTTTTGTATTCTTTCAATAAAGCCAAGGGAAGAAGGAATATCTATAATGAAGTTTCAAGCAACAAGAAATTAGAGGAAAGAATTACATTGTCAAGATTCTACGAAGTTCAAGAGTTATCATCAAGAGTTGAAGACCGAAGACGAAGATGAAGACACCGATTGAAGACCGAAGACGTTTCTATGGATGTTGTGAGAGTGGTGCTAGCTGCACGCCCGAACGGATAACGAGGTAAGTAAGCATATTCCCACCTTCGTTAAGTGGTTGATTTCCTTTCGAAGAGATCGTCAGAAAAATGGGTTTTCAAAAATGATAAAAAAGATGTGGGTTTTCAAAACAATTCGGAGGGTTTGCCTTCCTACCATTCAACGTGTCGCAGGATTCTCTCTTCATTCCAACCTGGACACATGTGTGACCCATAAAAAGCTGTTTATTATTGAGAGCAACTTCATAAAACCCTTTCTTGAGGCGTAGTCGAGACTTTCGATCACTCCGAACCCGAATTTCTTCGATAAGGGATGTTTATTTCTCTCTCAACTTTTAAGAATGAGATTGTGTTCATTTATGTGTCTAACTTCTTATGACTAGTGTGCAGAATCTCTATGTCTTCTTAGCGCGTTGGATGCTATCATTACGGAGAACTATTAAGTTGGAAATATAGGTTTTGTGGATATATCTCTAGTAAGCCCTCACGAGACTATAACTCGTCCACTAGGGACACCTAGGGGTTTAAAGGCTTATTATTTATGCTAAAAGTGACCGTAGCCTCGACGACACGGAGTTGTATGTATGTTTTTAAAATTGTTTTGTTTGATTTGCTGGGGACTAGCAAAGTCTAAGTGTGGGGGAATTTGATAGGGTGTAGAATACACCCTATTTATTATCTATTGGTTATGCTGTCTTTGTTATTTTTTCTAGTGAATTATGTACTTTACGAGTGTTTTTGAGTTATTAGTTACTTTGGAGTCGTACGGACGAAAAGAAGAAGAAATCACCTGGTTTGAGCAAAAGGGAGAAATTTATCATTTTATAGGCGGACACTAAAAGGAGCTGAGCCAAGGTTAAGAGCCAAACTCTGTTGGAGAAGCACTACGGCAGGATAACTAAGGTTAAGGGTCGCGGATGGGTAACCCTTATCAACGTGACTGGGGTGGCTATATCACTCTCATTTCTTACACTTAAACCTAAATTTAGAGAAGATTATTTCTCTTATCATTTGTTCTTCCGGCTGCACCATGAAATTGAGAGAAGTATCTGTTGTCGGAGAAACATTATTTTTGAAGAGATTTCGATGGAGGAAAAGGCAGTGAATTTCGTTTTCCACTGATGCTATGAAGACAACAGGGAATAAGTGAGATGATGTTGTTGTTGAACAGTGAAACATATTGGATCTGGGACTGAGAAGGAGATTGAAGTCTCTATGAAACCGAGAATGAAACGATATGAGAAGAAGTTGCTGTTGATGTGAATCGAGAAGGCGCTGCTGTTGTTGAGCTCGAATTAATTTAGGGTTAATGGTGAAATTGATGTAATTCAAATTGGTATTAATTCAAGTTATGAAGAACAGAAGAATCATGGTTTGATTGAGTTGCTCATGGAAAATTACAGGGTTTTGTGGTTGAATCAGATGTTTCTGTTTGGGGTTAATGAGCAGGAATTCAAACTAGGGTTTGGTGAAGTTGAGAAGAAGAGTTCAAATCGATATTGAATCTACGGTTAGGGTTTGTTGCAAAATCAAATGGTTGCAGAATGAAGTTGGTAGTGAGATGGTTTCTTTCTCGATTTGGTGAAATTGATAAATGGGTTTGCAAATAAATTGAAGTTATGAAGAATCAAGATGATGGTGCCGTTGTGTGACGGTTGAAGATTGAATTGTCGAAATTGGAAGAATGGTGGCAATGAATCGATATTCATTGAGAAGTTGCTCATGGGTATCTCATTGGTGGTGGTGCTGGATGGATGTAATCGAAGATGAGTTCAAAGCTCATTGTGAAGGAGGCGAGGACCCTAGTGCAAATTAATCTTGAAAAGGATGAAGTTGATTGAGCAGGGTCTGTGAAGTTTGAGAAGCTGGAATGACCTTGATGTTGCAGGTTAAACTGAAGCAAAGAGGAAGCCGAGATGAATTACAGGCAAGATGGGCAGGAGTACAAGTTACATGGAATGAAAGTAACAAATAATGTTGATCTTTGTTGGAGCGATCTTGAGCAATTAGTAGGCATGTGATTGGTCTGCATTGCAGCAAAGGAGTTGAGCCTTGGGTTGAATGCCAAATGGTGCAGCTCTGGTGCACTCAACAAAGAAGAAGCATGAAAGAGTAGGTGCATGCTAGAAGTTGCAGATGGGGGATTGAGAAGCATAGCAGGTGGTGCAAGCTGGTGATTGAGATGGCTGTGGCAATGGAGATGATACTAAGAGAGTCCAGGGGAGAATGGCAGTTGGGCTCAAGTGCAAATAGATGAGTTATAATTGTAGATGCCGGTGAAGCTCAAGTACTGGGTTGAGCTCGAACTACAGCAAGGAATTGGATGGAATGCGAAGGCTTTCGAGAGATGTGAAGAGCAAGCAGCAAGCCATGAGGTTGAGCTGCAGGTTACAAGAAGAAATGCAATCAAGTGAAATTGCGGAATGTACAAAATGTTAGCACTCTCTTTGTGGCTTGAGGTTGTGGTATGTTTATGATGTTGCGAGAAGATGTTAGAGATGTTACGAGTCTTTGCATAATGGTGATGCTATGAGAGTGGGCTGCTACTGGTATTGAAGCTGGAGTTAAACTGAGATGCAAGTGATAAAGCTGTGGATTTATGTGTTTACTATTGATCTAACAAGGAGCAGCTGAGTTTAAGATGTTGATGCTCATGTAGCTGGTCTGTGTGGTAGCTGAACTGAAGTTGTGGGTTGATTTGGAATAAAGAAAGATGCAGCTAAGCATGGAATGGCATTGGAGTTACAGATGGGTCTAAGAAGGTGATGATGTTCATGGGGGTAGACCTGGTAATGGGATTGGCTTAAATGAATGCTTAGGCTTGCGATTCAAAGTGTTTTTGCAGTGCAGTTGTGAAGGAGGTGTAGCCATCATGGCTGGATAGGCGATTGTGAAGCACAAGGATGGTGCATCACAAAATCATGCCGATGCAATGGCATAGGCCAAATCGATTCGATCGGTCGAGTCGATGATCGACTCACACCTTAACTCGGACCGACTCATCTCGACTAGACCACCTGACTCATATGACTCGATTTAACTCGAGTTGACCCTAGTTGACCCGAGTTGACCCGAGTTGACTCGTTGACCGGTGACCGTGCGGATTTTTCCGGTCACCAGAGATACTTTCCGGTGCCTGATTCCGGCCAATTTCCGGCCATAATACCAAATTTCCGGCGACCATTTTTGGGGTATATTTTCACATGGGTATTTGCACACACATGGGCTTGGTGGACCACATGGGCTTTGGACTATGAAGACCTAATTTTAGAAGTTGGAGAAAAGCTATAAAAGGGAAAGTTTTCTACAACTTTGGAGAGAACACACATATTTTTTCTTGGAACTTTGGAGAGCCGGTTTTGTTTACGCTTCTAGGGTTTTCTTTTGTTCATCTTCTTCTTTTCAATTAATATTTTTATGATGAACTCCATAGCTATGAGTAGCTAAACAATTATTATTGGTTATGGGATAAAGTTGATTTCTCAATATGTTATATGATTCAATGAATTAGTTTTGTCTCAATATTTTATTGTTTGTAATTCACAATTAATAGTGTTATATGATTTGATAGTTTGTTTGGTTGAGTCCTAATCAATCCGATTTACATTCATCTCTAGAGCTATATTAGGGTTTTCAATACGAAAAAAGTTGTTTATCCCTGATTCTAAGTAGCATAATTGTGGGTAGTGCTTGTAGTGATATATCCTGCTAGTCACAAGTGAATCATAACTTTTAAAACGATTAGTGATTTTACACATTCGTTTGCATTGATTAGTCTTATTCCATAGAACTTATTGCTTTTATGGGAGTTAAATCTAATTGTGCTTTTACACTTTAGGTTGCTTTCTAGGAAGAATCACATATGCATCTTTTAATGTGGTTGTGATGAAATCAGGGAATTAGCGGGGTATACTTGCGATCAAGGTATCCTAGGACTTTTAGTAGATGAGAGATTAAAATACCAATTCTAATCATTGATGAAAATACATGTTTGTGAATGATACTATCCCGTGACCAATATCTTCTCCTTATCGATTATTCCAATTATTTGCTTTGCTTTATTTTATTTTTACTTTAGTATTTCGTTAAAACAACAAACATCCCTCCTTGGTTACCTTAAAAACTGAAAATCGCATAACAACAATTGCCTCTCTGTGAAACGAACTCTTCCTTACCTTGTACTTCATTCATATTTAGTGAGTAAGAAAGTGAAATTATTTTTGACGCTTACGACAAATGATCAATAATGCAAATCGAGATACCTGTAAAACAAACAAAGAGTTTATCGAAAAATCGAAAAACAAATAAAAAACAAAACCTAGAAGAGATTAGAAGCGGCGCCGAAACAATGGCGTTTGGATTTTGGGGTAATGGTTTATATAGATAGAGACACCAACCGAACCCATAAATTAGACGATTTTCTTTTGGAAATAATAATATTTAAAAATATCAAGAATGTCTATATTTTCGGTAACTCGTGACGACATTACAACCAAGAAAATAATTTGTTTACCTATTTGTATTATATTTTTCACCTAATGTTATCAAATAGTCTTTGTCTTTTTTTGGTATGTGAAGGTAGCAATAAAATCATAATATTATTTTGTTCAAAAAATATTAGGCATATGTATAGAAATAAAATTGTTTTACATATTTATTTTAATATATTTTTATGGAAGGAGTAATATTTTGAAAAATAAGATCGGAACTCATTATTGTTTATTGCATTTTTGTGCTAATATTCTTGTTATTCATTCTCGAAGTTTTGCTAAATGTTATGTTTTAATACCTCCACAATATTCTATTAATTATTTTGCGTTTCGACTATTGGACAAGATTGATGATCATTCTTTTTTTTAGGAAGAGAGAATATCCTTGAAAGATACGTGTAAGCATCTACAACTTTATTTATTTATTTCATAAAGAGTTTTTATTTTTTTTAAGAGTGTAATTTTAAATTTCAATTAAGGTTTGTTTAGTTCTTTATAGTTTGTAAAATTTGTAATTATAGTGTGGAGTTAAGATATTGATTTAGTTATGAAAATTGTAACTGGACGTTGGATTGGACAATTTTCTAATTTTTTTTTATGGAGATTGATTTAATTTTATGATGAAACCATGATGAACAATACATATCGATTTAATTTTTGATGTGATTAAATTATAATTTATTTCTTAATTTTAATTTTACAAATGTATTTTTGGTAATGTCAATTATTTTATTTGTCTAATTTCACGTTAGATTTTATTTAGAATTAAATATCATATTATTGCTAATATTATGAGATTTATTTTTAAATTTGGTAGGAAGATATATATTGTGGAGTTTAAAATATTTTCTTAAAATTTTATTGCTTGAAAATTTTAAAAACTTTACTTTAAATAAAAGAAGTGGGGACAGAATCAACCAGGAGCTCCGATTAACCACGATAGGGGTGTAAATTGGGCCGGGCCGGGCAGCCCGGCCTAATTATTAAATGGGACGAGACAGGGCGGGCACCAACTTCGCTTACCCATCAAATTAAAAAGGACGGGCGGGCAGGGCTATACTACAAAATAAACTACCTATGACCTGCCCAAGCACATTAAATAATTTGGGCTAGGCGGTCGAGTAGGGTCGGGCGTTGAATATACAATAATATTTTTAAACCAGAAAAAAAAGGCAACAAATTTTACTCACTATTTAATACCTAAATAAATAAATACTTCCTGACAGAGTCAATAAAATAATATTCAATATCCAAATAGTCTAAATCAAAACCAAAGCAATAAAATTTACCTAAATTAATAAATACTTCTTGGATCATCTTTCAAGAGGAAACCACATATTTTTTCACTATGATTAGCGAAATAAATTATATGCAGAAATATATTTGGGAGAGATTGATTTATCGAGTACATTATAAAATGGAATGAAGAGGAAAGGGACAACTAGGTCGGGTAAACAGGTAGATTAAATGGGAAAACAGGTCGGGGGTAACTTTGACGGGCTAACGGGACGGGTAAAGGGCGGGAAAGACTTTTTAACTCATGGCCTTTGCCCGTCTCCTTACTTAATCGGGATAGGCCGGGCTAGCTTTGTAAAGGGCCACGGCAACCATGGGCTGCCATGGGACGGGGCGGTTAGTCTTGGGCCATGGGGGTCACGGCAAAATTTACACCCCTAACCACTTGACGCTCGAAAAACTCTGTTTTTATATAGAGAATTTCAAATATGGGTGCTCAAAAATATAAACCGGGGCGAGTTTTTTTTATTTCTTTATGAAGTATGAAATGAAATAAACAATCAACAATTCTTTAGTATGTTGGCTACCCCAAAACCTCCAATTTATTTAGGAGTCCAATTCAAACAAGGAAGAGCATCCCCTCCTACAAAGACTAGCCCGAAAAGCCAAAGGATGGAAGACAAAATGCTTAACTCCAGCCGGAAGACTCACTCTCATCAAAACCTCCCTAATTCCCACCACAAATCACATTATGCAAACACAAAATCTACCCACCAACAAATAGATCGTATCACTGGGAATTTTTAAGGGGGACATGACTCAACCATTAAAAAACTTCACCCTATAGGATGAGATATAGTAACAAAACCAATATCCAGAAGGAGGATTGAGAATAAGAAAGAGCAGTGATCACAATAAGGCACTTCTCATGAAGAGAATATGGAATTTAAATGAACAACCTAACTCTATTTGTGGAAGCCTCTTCATTGCAAAATATCTCAATCTACAACCAATTCTTCAGGGCATTAACTCCATATCCTCCTCCTCCAGTCCTCAATGGAGACAACTGGCAGCAATTATCCCTACCATACAACACTTGATTTTTCATCGTATTGGAAATGGATTATCAACTCCCATAGAAGGCAATTGGATTCCACACTCAACAAACCTAAACCCATCACAATACTACCCAGTCCAAATGGTAACAGATATCATCGACCCAATCTCCCACTCCTGGAGTCATGAAAAATTAAACTCCCTTCCCAATTCCATAACCCAAAAAATCATGAAAATTCACCTTCCCCAGAATAGCCCTCAGGACAAAATTATCTGGCCACACTCTAAATATGGAAACTACACTACCTCATCGGGATACAAATGTCTAACCCAAAATCAACCAAATCATACTCCTCTTCCCTCCACCAAATTCTTATGGACTTTACCATGTCCACCAAAAATTCGGCTTTTCTTGTGGAAAGCCATCAATGAAGGATTACCAACCTTCTCACTCCTACATCACATCCATTTGACCAATTCAGACATTTGTCCCAGATGCAACACTGACCCAGAACTAGCAAGTAACCTACTAATTCACTACCCAACGGCAACTACCTCCTGGAACACATTACTCACTCAATTATTCTTTGCATCAAACTCCAATCCCCCACCCCCTCCCCCCACCCAACCTTCACAATTACGCCTCAGACAACCATTTCAAAAATCCTACAACAACCGGCGTCAACTTCTATAACCTCTTATTTTTGTTTTCTATTCTGGACCTTATGGCTAGCCAGGAATAACCTAATATACCAACAAAAGCAAACAACTTCGCAAGAATTCCTAGCATGGGCACAAAAACTGCAACAAGAATTCTATGGAGCATTACACTCTTCACCACCAATCATACCAGGAGATGCACCATTATTTAACCACTCAACGAGAGACAAAAGGATATCAATAATATCGGTAGGATGTTCCAGCCCGCACATCAATTGGATTAAAATTAACACAGATGGAGCATCCAGAGGTCACCCAGGATTTGCAGGAGCAGGGATTCATATGCACAAATTCTGCCGCACGAACTTTAATAGCTCTAGCTCAACCACTAGGAATCACGACTGCCTTAACTACAAACACAGGCTCTGCTATTGGCATCCGTAACAGCAGTGTTAAGACAATGACCAAGAGTTCTCTTTGAAAACCGATTCGAGAAAACCTTCCCGCGATTCATCACCTCCTCTGCCCCACCACCTTGGCACATATCGGGAATGATAGAGGAAATAAAAATCGATTTTGACAAATCTCTCGTGCCGCTATTCAACACAACTACATGGAAGGAAATCAAGCCGCGGACGGGCTAGCCAATTAGGCAGCAGATGGAAGTCAAACTGGGAATTTATCAACTAAAATACGGGACCAGAAAATCCCATCTTTTATTAGCCAAATTATATTTTATGATTCTGTGGGTACCACGTACCCAAGACAAATTGTAATCTAACTTCTTTTAATAATATCATGCTTCAAAAAAAAACAAGCCTAAATTGCTATTACACGTACGTAAATATGGTGTTTCTATTCGGTTATTAGAAATAATTTGGTGGAGAAGAGATTTGGATTAATTGTTAAGTTTCTTGTTTGATGTCCGTCCGCAGCATAGTTTTCCAGCATTTACCGCTTGGTTCCCTTCCATATAGCTATATTATGTATCACGGTGCGAATTTTTGCATTCTTTATTTTATTTCGAGAGAAACCACCGTGATATGATCGTTGGGTATGCAATTAAACATTGACTATTTATTTTTTTGTTGATTGTGTCATATATTCTACGACATATGATTTAGTTCTTTAATATATTTTGTTGATAAGATCGTATTTACTATTCGAATTTTGTGTATCGAACTCATATTTCTAAAAAGAATTCATACATACATAAGTCGTTCTAAATTATTGCTGATTCACAAATCATTTACCGTATCCTTGACCGAATTTGATCTTTACGATTCCGGATCACTACTAATTGTAGTTTATACATCGGGGAATTTAGTTTGAAAAAAATTGTCGATCAAAAAAGATTATTAGGTTTTTACAAGAAGTTTGTTTGATGAAAGAATATAACAGTCAGTTCTGATGCATCTAAGTTATACATGAAAAGTGAAACATGTATTTTAGATTAAAGTTCCTTTTGTCTAGTTATGATCCAGTGTTTCAGGTAAAAATATAGATAAGTTGCTAAAGCAGTTAACTTTTACTATAAACCTACATACAGAGAATTTGAACGATAAGGCTTAGGCTGGGTTAAAGCTTTTATTTTTTCCAAAAGCACTTTCAAAACCTATGTATGTCAATAATTTTTGAAATTGGTGTTTGGTAAAAAAAAATCAAAGTACTTTTTATCCAAAGCATTTTCCAAATTCCTCAATTTTTAAAAAACCGGGAGGAGGAGCTTTTAAAAGGAACCCACAACTCGGGGGATATCAAAACTAATTGGGGGATATGAGTTACTTCCCACGACCAATAGTGTCTGCTAAGGGGTGTTTTTTGGGACAAAAATACTAAAATACCCTTCCCTCAAAATAAAATTTAAAAAACTTAAAATCAAAAGACAAAATCATATCCCCATTTCCATCTTCACCTCTTATTAATCTCTTTTAGGGATTGTTCTTTGAAACTTAAATATTCCACACTCTCTTTGAAATTTTAAATTTTCCCCACTCCCTTTCTTTCAAATTCTTTTCTCCTTCTCTGCCGGCTCCTCAATTTGAAAACGATTTTTTTTTAACATTCTGAAGTGATGAAGACCATGCCGGAAGTGATGAAGACCATGCCTGGATAGATGAAGACCATGCCGGAAGTGATGAATACCATGCCATGCCGGTAATAAAGAATACCATGTCGGAAATAAATTTTTTTACATCGTCGGAAGTGATGAATACCATGTCGGAATTGAAGAATACCATGTCGGAAAAGGTGCCGGCATGCTCAATAGAAATTTATCAATGCCGTAACTAAGAGCCGGCATGCTCGATAGAAATTTATCAATGCCGTAACTAAGTGTCGGCATGCTCGATAGAAATTTATCAATGCCGGCAGTCTAGTGGAAAAAAAACTCAAGTTTCTGGATACTTTACAACATGTGTCGGCAAAGAAATTTAAACAACATGTGAAAAATACTAGAACCCCCTACTATATGGGTTCAATATATAGAAGCCCCACTAAATGGATCCTCCCCTATCAACTCCATACTTTCACTTTTTAATATTTTTAGGCCCAGAACTTTAGATTTCAGGGCTTGGTAATAAAGTTTAGGAATTGAGGAAAATTCGTAATACCAAGAATGCCCTTTACTACATATACCTAATGAAATGGGCTATAGGTTTCATTTCCAGATTCATTTTCATTTTCACTTTCTCTCACTTCTCTCTCCATCGAGAAAATCATGGCACCATTGTTAGAGATCTCTGAAAACAAATTACCAGGAGGAATTTTAACACAATCGATCTGTAAATTACTACCTAGATCTTCTTCGTATTTCTTCTTACTTTACTCAAAACTCCAATTCAAACACCTCCCAAACAACGAAACTCCAGTGAAACGAACTGCAAATCTTCTTCACAACGAATCCAAAGATGTAAGATCGAGACCAAAACAAAACCAAAATCTCTATCTTAACCTCTTTCTTCTTACTTCGTATCTGGATTTTGTATTTTTTTTTTTTTACGATTTTGGTTTATGAAGATTGTTTCTCCATCTCGGATGATGATTTCACCCGTTCTGAAGAAACTAAAGTAACGTCACCGGATCTCAAATCATCTATGGAGTCCGCAGAGATTCGTGATTCTTATTTTTTGTTTCTCCAAAAGCAAATGATCGGGTAAGTTTGTTTTATGCTCCGATTCCAAATTACTTAATATTTTCTCAAAATTTGATTGATAAATGTGGAATCAAATCGATTATGATGTTGTTGTTATCTTTTTCAATTCCAGAATCTCGTTTTCGATCATCGATTCGTCTCTCTCAAATTCTATCTGAAATCACCAGTTGCACCGTGACTCCTAAATCTTCACCTCTCTCAAATATCTCAAATCGCTTGCCTCACAAGTGAATTTAAGTCAAGATAAATCGATGAATCAAATCTCAACCACAACAAAAATTTCCAAAGTAATTATTCACATAATTTTTAAATTTCCTCACAATTCAATGATGTTTTTCTTCAATCTAAAGTATAATGTATTTTAGTTGCAGAATCTTGAGTTCCCCGATGATTCAACTCGTTGCTTCATTGAAGTCATCAACAACAACGTCAACGTTTCGCCTAATGAATCTGCGTAATCGAAGCTAAAAATTTGGTAAAATTTGAATTTCATCCACTCTTAATTTTTGGTTTCATATGAACTGGTTTGATGGTGTTGGTGGTGCGTGGTTCTATAGGAGGATGAGGAAGCGATGGTGATATTGGAGGAGGATTTGAAGTCGGTGGTGGTGTTTTTTTAATTGATAAATTGAAGGGGATTGTAAGAAAAATTGGATAAACCATTTGAAGTTTCTGCTTGTTGATGCTAGTGGTGGTGGTCGTCGTCACGAGTAATTAGGCGATTTTAGTTCCCTTTTAGTTATTGATTTGCTAGGTTCCTCTATAGATTTGTTGACCTTTTGTTCTAATTTTTTTTATGAACCGCTTTATTTGTTTGTTTAGTTTGTTTGGTGTTTTGATTTTGTGGCTATAGATGAACCAACAGAAAACAGTCTTGAATTACAAAAGAGTTCGATTCCTCAATTGTTGTATTTTCCTGAGAAATTAGAGAGATATGATTCATTCTTATCACTGGGTTCATCTGTGTTGACATATATGAAAGAAACCAGAGAAGAAAATAGAAGTCAACCGATGAAGATGATCATTGGTACTTCAGTTCAGATGCCATGCTGCCAGTGTTTTGCTCTTGAGGTAAAATTCTTGGTTGTTTCTAACTGGCTGTATCTGAGTTATTTGTTTATAGTTAGGTACTTCATTTCCGATGTCATGCTTCCAATATTTTGGTTACTCTGTAAATGTTGGAATTTACCGATTAAGTAGCCCTTGTCGAATCTGCCGTAAGACAAGTACCGCTTGTATTTCTAGAAGGTGTTAAGGATGGACGTGTTAAATTGCACTAGCATCTACATTCAGCTGATTAAGTGTCATTTGATGTTATTTATTAAGTAAACTTTATTTGTTTAAGATTCGTCAGTATGTTTATGTTATGTCCATGTTTCTAGTGGTAATGGAGATAACATATATGCTCTGGGTAAACAAGTCATATGGATGTGTAACTACAGGTTACACAAGTCCTTTGTGTTTCTAACTGCTGGTTACACAATCCATATGCACGTATACCTACTAAGAATCCGTAAGCATTATTTATATGTGGAAGTATGACATTCTTTTCTTGTACAGTGATTAAAAGAATTTATTGGGACATTTCGGTTTATTTTCGAAGTGCAAGATGATGGCTTAATGTCTTGGTGGAAACTGAAGAGGCACTTTTTTGTTTTGAGTAATTCTGGAAAGCCAATATACTCCAGGTCAGTGTCATTCCTAAAATGGGAATTCAGAGATCTATTTGTCTACTTTTTTTTAATGAAATTTGACCTGCCATTATAACTTATTGTGACCTGCCATTATAACTTATTTCTGTAGTTAGATGGTTCATGTGTGTCTGTTGAAAGGTAAATATTGAGCAATATTCGTTTCCATTTTTCTTTTGGCACTAGTACATGTGTGTATAGTGTATTGGTTCATTGTATTTATCATCAACATTAAGCATTGGTATGGACTATTAGCTTTTGAAGTATGATGCCTTCAGACTTTACAAGTACATAAGAGTTATATGAATGTGTAGCTACTAGTTACACATGCTAATTAGAATCAGTAACTACTAGTTACACATGCTAATTAGAACTGTAACTACTAGTTACACATGCTAATTAGATGTGTAACCACCGATTTACTCATGCTAATTTGATAGAGCTAGGTATGGAGAAAGTGATCCGAATCGAAACCTACGAGATAAGAGTCTTGCTTAGATGTAGAAGAGCTTGTCAACGAGCTTGGGTCTAGGATCAAAATTCTATGTAATTGGATTTTCTATGGGAGGCAAGGCGACTTGGGGCTGCCTAAAATACATCCCTCACATGTATGGTTTTGCACCTTCACTTTTATCTTTATTGAACTTGATTTGTTTGAACAACTTTTGTTGCACTAGACATTAGACATTTCTTACGAGTTTAGGTGTAAGACACTCGATTTTCTTTGCATTATATGGATGTGTAACTCTCTTACACAAATCGAGTGCATCTGTAACTCCTAGTTACACTATTCAAATGCATGTGTAACTCCTATTTACAATAGTTAATCTTCTCACATCATGCATTCATGTTTTCTATGTTCTCGTCCGATCTTTGAATACTACTCGGGCATGTGTGAATAAATAAACTCGCGTCCTTTGTTTATGCGGTATTGAGATGCTTTCCGGTTTGAACATCCCCTCGGTTATTCTCAACCTCTCTGAAAGAAGTGCTTTGCTAAATGAATCAAATGAGGTAATTAGGGATTTTTTTTTCACGAAGCTTAATTGCTATTGTTATGTACAACTCTTGTGGCACAACATCTTTTCCTTTGGATTTTCTTAATTTTTATATAGTTCAGAATATTGATTGGATGCTTTTGAAATATGGTTATGTAGTTCTTTAGAAAGAAAGTTGCATATGCACTTTCTCAAGGATTGAAGGTGATTGCTGGTGTCAGTGAGACTCTTGAATAACGAGGTGAGAAGTGATGATTCTTAGCTCTTTTATAGTTGAAAATGTGTGCTTTATATAGATGTGTAACTCTCAGTTACACAAGTCAGGTGCATCTGTAACTCTCAGTTACACAAGTCAGGTGCATCTGTAACTCTCAGTTACACATGATGCATGTGTAACTCCTCTTTACACTAGACAAATGCATGTGTAACTCCTAGTTACACATGCTAAAATGAACAAAATTGCAATGCTAGGTATCCAAGTCATATGCATGTGTAATCACAATTACACATGACGGATGCATGTGTAACTCCCATTACACATGCTAAGATAGTGTATCATGTGTATTTTATAGATCGAGATGTTTGAGATTTTCGGATGAAAGCACTTCGATTGCTTGTTGTTATATTTCGGGTTCCGATAACTTCATTAAAGCTAATTGCTTAACTGTGGTAATGGTCTCGCTGGAATAGGAGTTGACGCTGAATACACAAATCAGATGCATGTGTAACTTTCAATTACACTAGATAGATGCATATGTAACTCTCAATTACACTAGACAGATGCGTGTGTAACTTCTAGTTACACATGCTAAGAAATTATTGTAAATGAATACATGTATTTTTAATAATTTTGGGCTTAGTTTTAAATTTTATTTAATTAAGGGCTTGACAATATATGTAAGGGTATAAATGTCTTTTAATAATTCGGGCCTAGATTTAAACTTCTTTTAATTATGGGCCTCATATTATGGGTTATCCATGGGTCGGGCCTTAGCGTAATTTTCCTTGTAATATAGGTGGACCCGAACCGATTTTCACCTCATAAAGTTATTATTGTTACTTACATCTGTCTCACATGCGGAAGTAACTTGCAAGGAGAAGAGTGTCATGATTGTGATTTTGAGTCCTTTGACGAGACTATTTGTTGTTTTTGGACGATGACCAAAAGTTGATTAACCCTTGATTCCTTGGAAGTTTGAAGCTGCAGCAAAGTAGGAGCATCTCTTTTGATCGTAATTCCCAAATATTATCAGCTGCAAGCCTATCAGCAACAAGGGGCAAAAAAATGTATCCCAAGGTGATGGCAAAAGCTATTAGCTTTCAAAGATAACCTCGGTGATTTTTAATTTTTTTATGACTTGAAAAGGTTGTTGTATTAAGAAAAAAATGTATTCGTTGATTTTATGAATGTGAGTTGTATAGTTGTAATTTAGGAATTACAATTGGTTGAGGCAATGTAACTGTTGGAACCTATTTTAAGGAGAAGGACCCAGTAAAATCCACTGCAATTCGTGTTGTTTTTATGGACAATCCTGAAAATTGATTCTCGATTATGTGGGAGTATTTTGCAGCGAAATTCAATCTTTTCTGGCCGTGGCGTCGTAAAGCAAGTCATGATGTCAGTTTAATTTTTGAACTATCCAACAAGTACATCTGTAACAAGTACTACTCACAGCACATATGGCTAACCAACTCTGGCATACAGGACATTAAAGCCAGTGCAGCTCGAATTTTAGCTACCACCAAGTGGTAATATTTGGGCTGCAGCAAGTGCAACAGTGAAGTGAATAGGGAAGTCGGGAACCATAAATGCACCAAATGTGAGAACAAGGTTGAGGAACTTGAAGTTGGGCGATGATGAAGCTTTTGTTTCAGTCAACATGCTTGGTGGGATTATCTAATTCTTCTTCCTATAATATGCATACACGCACAATTCGATTAGTTAATTGGCTTAAGAAGAGCGTATCTTAGGGTACTTGCCATCTGTTACAAGCTAACCTTTCTAATAGTTTGGGAGACCCATGATTATTGTTTTGTTTTTAAGCTTCTTAATTACTGAAAACGGGGTAGAAAAAGAAGAGACATTATGTGCATTAGATGAAAATAATGTACACAGCCCGGGCACAAATCTATTGCCAAAACCCATTATTAACCCCATGGATGGAGATGTTTAAAGTAGCTGGAATATTCTGAGCATTGCTTTTCACTCTTAGTCTGCAGCAGGATGGATGTATTTTTATCCACCTCTGCAAGACCCTCCAATTTGATCAAAAGTCTCTTTGCACCACAGTTTCACTGGCAATTTTGGGTCAGAGGTAAAGATCTAGCATTAATGGTGATGTCTTCATCTATCCATCAATGCTGGTGCCTTTGCACATCTATTTTAATAGGTTTCCAAAACACTCTCCCATTCCTGATCATTGTCAGGTTGAAAAGAAGCTAGGTTGTTGTTAATGATTGAGATCTTTGACTATCTCTTCCAATTTAAGTTTGACGCAATTTCTTTAGCTACCTGGTTCCATGAGATGTTGCCATAAGCTAGCAAGACAGCTGAAAGTACGAGAAGGTCTGCTGGTGCAGTTATTGCTTATCTTTGCTGGAAAATTTTCTCTTACCGGTACCCTTTGAGACGTTAATGTCTTAGCAGCTTATTAAGAAGCTCATTAAATTTCAACCACACTTGCCCATCGGAATAAATTACTAGCTCATTTGTGCTTTCTGTTTTGATAAAATCCCCCCTTTGCAACTGTTCAATTAGAAAAGCATAATTAGACTCTCTGTTGGTAGGGCTGTCAACGGCACTTAACGTAACGGATGTTGGCTTTGCCGCTGCCGTTGCCATTAAAATTAGCGGTTAACCGATATCCGTTAAGTTCCGACGGAAATATGAAATTCAAAACCATTACCGTTACGTTGGACTTACCGGTTAACGGATAATTTTCCGGTACCATCCGTTAACCCATGAACCCCAAAACTTTGTTCTATCAAGAACCCTAAATTCAATCACCATCACCGATTTCATCCTCTAAAACATAGCTTCATCTGTAATACCACTCCAAAACCTCCATTCATTCATTACCCTTTTCAACTCATCATCCTAGAACGTAAATTTCATCATCAATTCATCCTCTGAGTTCTTCTTACAAACCCTAGCTTCTTCAATTATTCCCCAAACAACCTCCGAACATCAATTAATCAACAACCCTTTCATTCTCTGACTATCAACATCTCAACTTACTGATCAATTCCAAACAACTTCGAAGATTCCAAACAACTTCGAAGATAAGTCTACAAACCCTAATTTGATTTCTTCCATTTCTTTATTTAATCCATAATTGATCTCTTCCCTAATTCACAAAGAACATCATCTTAGTCCTTGTTTACATATTTTCGTCCATTGATTCTCGCCGACAATACCTCACTTTCGATTCACAATCACTCGTAGAAGAATAGAGGAAAGAAACGAGAGGAAAGAAGAAGAATGACGAAGAAGAAAGAATATTATGAACTTATCTTTTTGGTCGACTAGTCACATTATCGGTTAACGGAACTTAGGCTAACGGAAATAGGACAGCCGTTGTCGTTTCACTGTAGGGATGAAATTATCCGCGTTATTTCCATTTACGGTTAACCTAAGATTCTGCGATAACGGAACTAAACCTAACGGCAACCGGATAATCGGATTCGGCTAACGGTTAACGGTTTTCCATTGACAGGCCTATCTGTTGGTCCGTGCTCTCCTCATTACCACTATTTTGATTAAGATTTTATCATGGACGTTGTATTTCTTGGCAACGACAAAGGGAAGTGGATGCAGCCTGTACAATGGCAATCCGCAAGAGATCACCACGTAACCCAACAATAAAAGAGGCCACAGACCACCCATAGAAAACGTACAGGCAATCATACGAGGTTGTGACCGATCAAAAAAATAAATAAAGTAACACCATAAACAAGCCAAGACTAAACATGGCTATCCAAGACCAAAGATCGATGATCGATGAATGATCGAGCCTAGTCAAGACTAAGCTACAAAAAGAAAATGATCAAGATGACCGAGCCTAGTCATACCACTAGCCGATGGAATAGAATTTACTTTTTATTTACCATGAGCACCAGCTTTAGGCGAAGCTCAGTGGTTGAGCTGGAACCAAGCTTTTTCAAATTTGGTGCTAATAGTTCACTTCACCACCATTTATAGCTTGTCTGTTTCAAACCCGAACCTGCTCATCCCGACGGTATTCCCCAAACTCTTTTGGGTTTGTTTCAATTTGATGAGCTCCAATTCCATGACCATATTCAGTACCTCTTCTGAAACAGGGGAAGGACTAGAACTCCTAACAAACATACGAACATCTTTAGCTCCATCACATTTTTCTTTTATCCCAACAGAAGAAAACATACCAGTACTGTTCACATTTCTTCCATTAAAAAATTGAGTAAAAATCAGTACTACGTACTAAAATTTTATATCCTAACCTCTTTTATATCCCTCTTGTGAGAGTTCTTGGTGTTTCCCGGCATATTTGTGTTCTTGGTATTATCTCTTGGTTTTTCTTTGTTCTCTCTTCTGTGTGTTCTTCTCTCTTCCGTGTGTTTCAATTTCTTTCCAAGACTATATAATCTTTTGAGGAGAATCATCAGCTATGGATCTAAAAAAAAGTAAGGAAATAAATAGTAAAGAAAACCCAAATCCATTGTTACCAGAAGTACTGAACCATTACATAAAGATGAAAACTAAAAAAAAACTAAAAACATGCATGATAGACAACTTCTAAAGAACAACCATTTGAACCATCAAACTCTCCTTTCAAAAGACGATACTCATAAATGCAGCATAATAATCTTCTTCCTCCTCTTCCTCTCCTTCTTCTTTTTCAGCTTCTTCTTCCTCTTTTTCTTCTTCTGCTGCTGCCTCAGGTGGTGGTGGTGGTGCGTTTGGTGCCTCATCTTCCTAATCTCCTTCTTCGGGTGGAGGTGGAGGTGGAGGTGCTCCTCCCCTTGGTGCAGCTAATCCTCCAACATGATTCCTCTCTCTTTTGTTGTCATAAGTTGGTTTCGGTTTATCAACAAAACCTACAAAGAATCAAAACATAAACATAATCGTAACAAAATAAATAACATAATCACAACAATTTTAGAAGAAAAAAACCTACCTTGTCTTGGCCAGAGGTGGGGGCTGTTGACATTAGTGGAATAAGTGTCTTTCTTAACCTCTTTTACATCTCTCTTGTGAGAGTTCTTGGTGTTTCCAGGCATATTTGTGTCCTTGGTGTTATCTTTTGGTTTTTGTTTCATCTCTCTTCCGTGTGTTCTTCACTCTTTTGTGTGTTTCAATTTCTTTCCAAGACTATATAATCTTTTGAGGAGAATCATCATCTATGGATCTAAAAAAAAGTAAGGAAATAGATATTAAAGAAAACCCAAATCCATTGATACCAGAAGTACTGAACCATTACATAAAGATGAAAATTAAAAATAAAATAAAAACATGCATGATAGACAACTTCTAGAGAACAACCATTTGAACCATTAAATTTTCCTTTCAAAAGATGATACCCATAAATGCAGCAGAATTACTCTTCTTCCTCTTCTTCTTCCTCCTCCTCCTCTTCTTCTTCTTCTTTTCAACTTCTTCTTCCTCTTTTTCTTCTTCCGCCGCTTGCCTCGTGGTGGTGGTGGTGCGTTGGTGCCTCATCTTCCTCATCTCCTTCTTCTGGGTGGAGGTGCTCATCCCCTTGGTGCAGCTAATCCTCCAACAGATTCCTCACTCTTCATTATCATAAGATGGTTTTGGTTTGTCAACAAGGCTTACAAAGAATCAAAACATAATCGTAACAAGGAAAAAACTTAAATTAAAAACAAATAACATAATCAGAACAATTTTAGAAGAAAAAACTTACCTTGTCTTGGCTAGAGGTGGGGCTGTTGACATTAGTGGAATAAGGGTCTTTCATAACCTCTTTTATATCCCTCTTGTGAGAGTTCTTGGTGTTTCCCGGCATATTTGTGTTCTTGGTGTTATCTCTTGGTTTTTCTTTCTTCTCTCTTCTGTGAGTTCTTCTCTCTTCTGTGTGTTTCAATTTCTTTCCAAGACTATATAATCTTTTGATAAGAATCATCAGCTATGGATCTAAAAAAAAGTAAGGAAATAGATAGTAAAGTAAACCCAAATCCATTGATACCAGAAGTACTGAACCATTACATAAAGATGAAAACTAAAAAAAAAAAAAAAACATGCATGATAGACAACTTCTAGAGAACAACCATTTGAACCATCAAATTTTCCTTTCAAAAGATGATACCCATAAATGCAGCAGAATTAATCTTCTTCTTCCTCTTCTTCCTCCTCTTCTTCTTCTTCTTCTTTTTTTTTTTTCAAATTCTTCTTCCTCTTTTTTTTTCTTTCTTACGCCTCGTGTGGTGGTGGTGTTGGTGCGTTTGGTGCCTCATCTTCCTCATCTCCTTATTCGAGTGGAGGTGGAGGTGCTCCTCCCTTTGGTGCAGTTAATCCTCCAACATGATTCCTCTCTCTTCTGTTGTCATAAGTTGATTTTGGTTTATCAACAAAACCTACAAAGAATCAAAACATAAACATAATCAGAACAAAATAAATAACATAATCAGAACAATTTTAAAAGAAAAAAACCTACCTTGTCTTGGCCAGAGGTGGGGGCTGTTGACATTAGTGGAATAAGTGTCTTTCTTAACCTCTTTTACATCTCTCTTGTGAGAGTTTTTGGTGTTTCCCGGCATATTTGTGTCCTTGGTGTTATCTTTTGGTTTTTGTTTCTTCTCTCTTCCGTGTGTTCTTCACTCTTTTGTGTGTTTCAATTTCTTTCCAAGACTATATAATCTTTTGAGGAGAATCATCATCTATGGATCTAAAAAAAAGTAAGGAAATAGATATTAAAGAAAACCCAAATCCATTGATACCAGAAGTACTGAACCATTACATAAAGATGAAAATTAAAAATAAAATAAAAACATGCATGATAGACAACTTCTAGAGAACAACCATTTGAACCATCAAACTCTCCTTTCAAAAGATGATACGCATAAATGCAGCAGAATCAATCTTCTTCCTCTTCTTCCTCCTCCTCCTCCTCTTCTTCTTTTTCAGCTTCTTCTTCCTCTTTTTCTTCTTCCGCTGCTGCCTCAGGTGGTGGTGGTGGTGCGTTTGGTGCCTCATCTTCCTCATCTCCTTCTTCTGGTGGAGGTGCTCCTCCCCTTGGTGCAAATTTAATCCTCCAACAGGGATTCCTCACTCTTCTGTTATCATAAGATGGTTTTGGTTTGTCAACAAGTCTTACAAAGAATCAAAACATAATCAACAAGGAAAAAAACTTAAATTAAAAACAAATAACATAATCGAACAATTTTAGAAGAAAAAAAACTTACCTTGTCTTGGCTAGAGGTGGGGCTTTGTTGACATTAGTGGAATAAGGGTCTTTCCTAACCTCTTTTATATCCCTCTTGTGAGAGTTCTTGGTGTTTCCTAAGCATATTTGTGTTCTTGGTGTTATCTCTTGGTTTTTCTTTCTTCTCTCTTCTGTGAGTTCTTATCTCTTCTGTGTGTTTCAATTTCTTTCCAAGACTATATAATCTTTTGATAAGAATCATCAGCTATGGATCTAAAAAATGTAAGGAAATAGATAGTAAAGTAAACCCAAATCCATTGATACCAGAAGTACTGAACCATTACATAAAGATGAAAACTAAAAAAAAAAAAAATGCATGATAGACAACTTCTAGAGAACAACCATTTGAACCATCAAATTTTCCTTTCAAAAGATGATACCCATAAATGCAAAGCACTAATTAATCTTCTTCCTTCTTCTTCTTCCTCCTCTTCTTCTTCTTCTTCTTCTTCTTCTTCTTCTTCTTTTTTTTTCAGCTTCTTCTTCCTCTTTTTCTTCTTCTGTTGCTGCCTCAGGTGGTGGTGTTGTTGGTGCGTTTGGTGCCTCATCTTCCTCATCTCCTTATTCGAGTGGAGGTGGAGGTGGAGGTGCTCCTCCCTTTGGTGCAGTTAATCCTCCAACATGATTCCTCTCTATTCTGTTGTCATAAGTTGATTTTGGTTTATCAACAAAACCTACAAAGAATCAAAACATAAACATAATCAGAACAAAATAAATAACATAATCAGAACAATTTTAAAAGAAAAAAACCTACCTTGTCTTGGCCAGAGGTGGGGGCTGTTGACATTAGTGGAATAAGTGTCTTTCTTAACCTCTTTTACATCTCTCTTGTGAGAGTTCTTGGTGTTTCCCGGCATATTTGTGTCCTTGGTGTTATCTTTTGGTTTTTGTTTCATCTCTCTTCCGTGTGTTCTTCACTCTTTTGTGTGTTTCAATTTCTTTTCAAGACTATATAATCTTTTGAGGAGAATCATCATCTATGGATCTAAAAAAAAGTAAGGAAATAGATATTAAAGAAAACCCAAATCCATTGATACCGTATACAACCATTACATAAAGATGAAAATTAAAAATAAAATAAAAACATGCATGATAGACAACTTCTAGAGAACAACCATTTGAACCATTAAATTTTCCTTTTAAAAGATGATACGCATAAATGCAGTAGAATTAATCTTCTTCCTCTTCTTCCTCCTCCTCCTCTTCTTCTTCTTTTTTAGCTTCTTCTTCCTCTTTTTCTTCTTCCGCTGCTGCCTCAGGTGGTGGTGGTGGTGCGTTCGGTGCCTCATCTTCCTCATCTCCTTCTTCTGGTGGAGCTGGAAGTGGAGGTGCTCCTCCCTTTGGTGCAGCTAATCCTCCAATAAGATTCCTCACTCTTCTGTTATCATAAGATGGTTTTGGTTTGTCAACAAGTCCTACAAAGAATCAAAACATAATCAGAACAAGAAAAAAAACCTTAAATTAAAAACAAATAACATAATCAGAACAATTTTAGAAGAAAAAAAACTTACCTTGTCTTGGCCAAAGAGGTGGGGTCATGACATTAGTGGAATAAGGGTCTTTCATAACCTCTTTTATATCCTCTCTTGTGAGAGTTCTTGGTGTTTCCGTGCATATTTGTGTTCTTGGTGTTATCTCTTGGTTTTTCTTTCTTCTCTCTTCCGTGTGTTCTTCTCTCTTACTCGTGTGTTTCAATTTCTTTCCAAGACTTTAAAATCTTTTGATGAGAATCATCAGCTATGGATCTAAAAAAAAGTAAGGAAATAGATAGTAAAGAAAACCCAACTCCATTGATACCAAAAGTACTGAACCATTACATAGATTTTTGTTGAAGGAGAGCAAAATATGATCCGAAGAGTGCAAAAATCGTAGTCAACTCAGATAACGTAGTATATTTTTCTAAATTAGCCTAAAATATCCTTACTAATCCCACGTCCCCTTCACACATGTAAAAAAACACATCTGATTTCTATTGTCGTCTTCCTCTTTCGTGAAAAGAAGAAGAATCCCTAACTAATCACGGTGTCTGTTGATTTCTTATGCAAGTGTGGAGGACTTTTGGGGGATTTATTACGATATGATAGGCTTACTTTGTAATAGGAACAATATGTATGCATCTTCAAGAGGACGTTTGACTCATTTGAGTTCTTCCCATTAGTTACTGCTTTTAGTATTGTTGATGTAAAGTTAGTTCGTGGACATGTAATGTTAATCGGAAATGTGAGAATAGTCACAAGGTTGACCAATTGAGGGTTTTGATTTTAGCATACTGTATACCTGTTCACATATTATTAAAAAAAATCATTACCATTTAGAGGCATTGGAGTTTAGGATCGCATTCAGACAAGCTTCCTCAAACTTGTTTCCATGTGGAGCGATGTACAGTTGATTTTAAACCGACGCTTCCATTACCACATGAATTGTGTAGGTGGGAGAAATGGTGCAAAGTTAATTCTTAATCCACATTTGTGCGCTAGTTTCACGTATAATAATATAGATCACGTTTTCCGTTTCTTATTATCCTGTTTGGCAAAGGCGAGATTTTTAAAAGCCTTAATTTTCTAGGGTTCACGGAAGATGAAGACGACGTAGAGTTTTAGTTGTTTTTGAACATGTGTGAGAAATTTGTGCGCCTAACAAGGGTAATTTAAACCGAGTTACAAATAAATATAGGATCAACCTAGTTACCAGAGTCAACCACGATTTTTGCGCTCCTCGGATCACTTTTTGCTCTCCCTTTAACAAAAATCATTACATAAAGTTGAAAACTAAAAAAATAAAAACATGCATGATAGACAACTTCTAGAGAACAACCATTTGAACCATCAAATTTTCCTTTCAAAAGATGATACCCATAAATGCAAGAATTAATCTTCTTCCTCTTCTTCTTCTTTTTGCTTCTTCTTCCTCTTTTTCTTCTTCTTCTCTTTGCCTCGTGGTGGTGGTGGTGCGTTTGGTGCCTCATCTTCCTCATCTCCTTCTTCTGGTAGAGGTGGAGGTGCTCCTCCCCTTGGTGCAGCTGCTAACTGCGAACAAGATCACAAGTGGTATGTAAGTTAGCAATTCGATGTCACCAACATGGTTGATAAAAATAGCACTCAAGAGATCAAAATAGTGCTTCTATGGTGGGAAATTGGACAGCTCACCATTCTCGCCTTAATTTACGTACGGTGACACACACTCTAAAAGCACAATTTAGACAGTACAAAGAATTGAAGGTTGGTGCCTCACATTATGTAACATGGGTAGTCTCCACTATAGGGGATCACTGTTCTAATACCGAATTCAGCCTGCACCTTATTTGCCACCGGCATGGTTAAATCCAACTTTAACTCTCATACAATTAAGAAACCCGATCATGTTCTCTCTGTCATCTCTAAGTTCAGTCACTATTGTGAGATTCTCGATGTAATCTTAGCGACATGTATACTATGTGACTCTAAACTAACTACAAGTTGGAGTTTTCTTATTCACTAGTTCACAAAAAGTTGAAAAATTGCAAAAACTTACAACATGAACCACTCCCCACACTTAAACCTTACATTGTCCTCAATGTAACTTGAATCGTCCAAAGTAAGTCAAGGTGGGAAATCCTAAAAAAAATCAGCAAAAAATAAAGTAAAAACAAAACAAGAAAAACTCAAAACAAGAAAAGAAATAAATACAAGACAAGAAATACTCATCCGTTGGGTTGCCTCCCAATTAGCGCTGGTTTAAAGTCGTCACCCGACTATCTCCTTGTTTTCTATGACTCCTCCAGAGGGAGCACATCCACAAAGTTAACTCCTTCCACCACTTCGAAGTGAAGTTCTCATAATATGGTTTCAACCGTGCCCATTAACTTTAAGTTCTTTCCCGTAGCTATGCTACGAATTTCCACCGCACCATGAGAAAACACATTAATAACAATAAAAGGTCCGATCCATCGTGACCTCGCCACCCGGAAATAATTGCAAGCGAGAATTAAACAAAAGCACTTTCTCGCCCAATACAAAAATTGTTTCCTAGAAATCATGTTATCATGGAATGCTTTCGTTTTCCTTATAAATGCGTGAACTTTCAAACGCATCATTGCGAAGCTCCTCTAACTCTTGGAGTTGCAACTTCCTTTGCTTTCCAGCCCCATCCATCTCCATGTTGCATTGTTTAATCGCCCAAAACGCCTTATGCTCAATCTCCACGGGTAAGTGACAAGGTTTACCATACACAAGCCTAAAGGGAGACATCCCAATAGGTGTCTTGTATGCGGTTCTATATGCCCACAAAGCATCATTTAGCCGCATGCTCCAATCTTTCCTTGTTGGATTCACCGTCTTCTCAAGTATGGATTTCACCTCCCGGTTAGACACCTCGGCTTGTCCATTTGTTTGAGGATGATAAGGTGTTGCAACCTTGTGCGACACATTGTACTTCTTCAACAAGCTTTGTAAAAACCTCGTTGTTGAAGTGAGAACCTCCATCGCTAATTATGGCTCTTGGAATTCCAAACCTTGCAAAAATATTAGTTTGCACAAAATCAAACAACCTTGGAATCATTAGTAGGGTGGCCTTAGCCTCCACCCATTTAGAGACATAATCAACAGCAAGTAAGATGTAATAATTCCCATGCGAGTTGACAAAAGGACCCATAAAATCTATACCCCATACATCAAAAACTTCAATAAATTGAATAAAAGTTTGTGGCATTTGATTTCGGGCACCTAGATTGCCTGTTCTTTGGCACCTATCACAAGTTGTACAAAATGTATATGCATCCTTAAACAAGGTTGGCCAATAGAAACCGCTTTCAAGTACCTTGTAAGCGGTTCTTTTACTTCCAAAATGTCCTCCGCAAGCATAGGAGTGACAAAATGACAAGATAGAATTAAACTCTGGGTTCGGAACGCACCTTCTTATTACTTGGTCGCTGCCATGTTTCCATAAGTATGGATCATCCCATATGTATCGGTTCCCTAACCTCTTAAGTTTGTCCTCTCGGACGAGACAAGTTCGTCGGGATTTGTTTAGTTACCAAGTAATTCACAATATCAGCGTACCATGGTTCTCCAAAGGCAATTGAGAATAGTTGCTCATCCGGGAAGCTTTCACGTAATGGGATAGCTTCCTTGTCCACAAAAGACGGCTCAAGTGATCCGCAACGGTGTTCTCAATGCCTTTCTTGTCCTTGATTTCAATATCAAACTCTTGTAGAAGTAGAATCCATCGTATGAGCCTTGGTTTCGCTTCTTTCTTCATTAGTAAGTACCTAAGAGCTGCATGGTCTTAAAAGACAACAACTTTTGTACCAATTTGATAAGAGCGAAATTTCTCCAATGCAAATACAATAGCTAAAAACTCTTTTTCAGTGGTTGTGTAGTTTTGTTGGGCTTCATTTAACGTTCTAGAAGCATAGTAAATAGCATGAGGTATCTTCCCCACGTTGCCCAAGCACCGCACCAACCGCGTAGTCACTAGCATCACACATTAGCTCAAACGGCTTGCTCCAATCCGGTGGTTTAATGATAGGGCTGAAATCAAAAGTTCTTTCAAACGATTGAATGCCGCCATACACTTCTCATCGAAGTTAAAAACCACATCTTTTTGCAATAAATTGCAAAGTGGTGATGCTATCTTGGAAAAATCCTTGATAAATCTACGATAGAAACCTGCATGACCAAGAAAAGAACGTATCTCCCTCACCGTAGTGGGAGGGGTTAGAGCACGAATAAGGTCTATCTTAGCTTTATCAACTTCCAAGCCCTTAGAAGATATTATATGGCCTAAAACTATGCCATGAGTTACCATGAAATGGCACTTCTCCCAATTTAGCACAAGATTTGTTTCAACACATCTTTCAAGGATTAATGACAAGTTGTTCAAACATAGATCAAATGAATCACCAAAGACACTAAAGTCATCCATAAACACTTCAATGATGTTTTCAACATACTCGGAGAAAATACTTACCATACACCTTTGAAAGGTAGCTGGAGCATTGCACAAGCCAAAAGGCATCCTTCTATAAGCAAAAGTGCCGAAAGGACAAGTGAAAGTGGTTTTCTGTTGGTCCTCCTAAGCTATCACAATCGATTGTACCAATAACCATCAAGGAAGCAATAATAAGCATGTCCAGCTAAACGTTCAAGCATTTGATCAATAAAGGGTAAAGGAAAATGATCCTTCCTAGTAGTGGCATTCAACTTTCTATAATCAATACAAACCCTCCAACCGGTTTGCACACGAGTTGGGACAAGTTCATTTTCATCATTCTCTACCACCGTTACCCCCGATTTCTTTGGTACAACTTGTACCGGCTCACCCACTTGCTATCGGATATGGGGTAGATAACACCCACTTCCAAGAGCTTGAGTATCTCCTTTTTCACAACTTCCATCATGGGAGGGTTCAAACGACGTTGCGCGTCCCTTGTAGGCTTTGCATCGTCCTCCAAACGAATCTTATGCATACAAACGGCAGGGCTTATACCCTTGATGTCGGCGATTGTCCATCCTATGGCCGTCTTGTGCTTCCTTAACACCCGTAGAAGTTTTTGCTCCTGTAATTCACTAAGCTCGTTAGAAACAATCACAGGAGCAACTCTTCATTATCACCCAAGTACAAGTACTTTAAGTGACTTGGAAGAGGTTTCAATTCCAACTTTGGAGATTTAACAATAGAAGGTAAAAGTTGTTCATCACTGCGTGGTAAAGAAATAAAAGAGATATTGTGAGTTTCCTGACATCCTTGTAGTGAGTTGAGATCACCAAGGGCTTCCTTAACTTCGTTACCACACTCAACACCGTCATCCATGGTTGTAGTTAAAACAGCTTCCAAAGCATCATCATGATTCAATTCAAACACTTGTTGAGCTAATGTATCCAAAACATCAACGGGAAACAAGAGTGGACATCACTAGGATATCTCATCGTCTCGAAAATGTTGAAACGTATTATTTCTCCATCGAACTCCATAGTCAACGTTCCCTTGTCCACATCAATAATGGTTTTCGCCGTTTTCATGAAGGGACGCCCAAGTAGCAATGGAAGAGACGAGTCCGGTGAACCTTCATCCATCTCTAACACACAAAAGTCAGCTGGGAATACAAGTTGATTAACCTGCACAAGAACATCCTCGACAATACCCATTGGGTAGACATTAGAACGATCGGCTAATTGCAACACAATTCCAAATTTTTTTTCAAAGGACCTAGATTAAGTGAATTGTACATAGATGCAGGCATAACATTAACGGATGCACCTAAATCCAACATTGCTTTATTAAAAGTGGTGTTACCAATTGTGACGGGAATGTCAAAGCTACCCGGGGTCTTTGCATTTCAAAGGGGAGTTTGTGTTGTAAGATTGCCAAGCATTCTCCCCCACACTCAACACTTCATTACCTTTGAGCCTTTGTTTATTGGTACACAAGTCCTTCAACACTTTTGCATACTTGGGAACTTGATTGATAGCATCAAGGAGTGGTATATTCACATGAATCTTCCTAAGAACGCCTAAAATCTCCTTTTCTAGTTCCGCCTTCTTTGAACTTGCAAATCTGAGGAAAAGGTATAGGAGGAACATAAGTAGAAACCGGAGTTTTAGAGTTGAGAATTGGTACCTCGAGTGTTTGGGGAATTTCATCCCTCTTTTCTTCCAAAACCGGCTCCTTTGGAGCTTCCTCTTCACCCAAATCAGCAACTTCGGGTTGCACAAGTTGTGTACCACTTCTCAATGTAATTGCATTAACACCCTCTTTTGGGTTGATAGGTTGAGAAGGAAGTCTCCCACTATTTTGTGCCTTCAAATTGTTGATATCAACCGCCATGGAGCCTACTTGAGTCTGCAAATCCTTGATAGCACTCTTAGTTTCTTGTTGGCTCTCTTTGAACATGGTAGAAATACCTTGCATCATTGTATGTAACTTTGCATCGATATCGGAACCTTGAACCGATTGTTGTGGTTGCTTTGAAATTGTTGTTGTTGCGGTTGAAATTGTTGCTTTGTTGTTGTTGGAATTGTTGTTGTTGTGGTTGAAATCCACTCGAACGATTGAAATTTGGTTGTTGGACCGCACCTTGCTTGTTGGCATAGCTGAAATTTGGATGATCTCTCCATCCCGGATTGTAGGTGTTGGAGTAGGGATCATACCTTTTTTGTTGGTTTGGAAAAACCGCACTAGCTTGTTCCATCTCTTCACCATGTGAAGGTAAAATAACCGCAGCCATCCTTTGTATCATTTGCTCCATATTGTCCATCCTTTGATCACGGTGTGATGATGATGAATCACTAACTTCATGCACCTGCCTTACCAGAGGTGGGGGCTGTTGACATTAGTGGAATAAGGGTCTTTCATAACCTCTTTTATATCCTCTTGTGAGAGTTCTTGGTGTTTCCAGGCATATTTGTGTTCTTGGTGTTATCTCTTGGTTTTTCTTTCTTCTCTCTTCTGTGTGTTCTTCTCTCTTCTGTGTGTTTCAATTTCTTTCCAAGACTTTAAAATCTTTTGATGAGAATCATCAGCTATGGATCTAAAAAAAAAGTAAGGAAATAGATAGTAAAGAAAACCCAACTCCATTGATACCAAAAGTACTGAACCATTACATAGATTTTTGTTGAAGGGAGAGCAAAATATGATCCGAGGAGTGCAAAAATCGTAGTCAACTCAGATAACGTAGTATATTTTTCTAAATTAGCCTAAAATATCCTTACTAATCCCACGTCCCCTTCACACATGTAAAAAAAAACACATCTGATTTCTATTGTCGTCTTCCTCTTTCGTGAAAAGAAGAAGAATCCCTAACTAATCACGGTGTCTCATTGATTTCTTATGCAAGTGTGGAGGACTTTTGGGGGATTTATTACGATATGATAGGCTTACTTTGTAATAGGAACAATATGTATGCATCTTCAAGAGGACGTTTGACTCATTTGAGTTCTTCCCATTAGTTACTGCTTTTTAGTATTGTTGATGTAAAGTTAGTTCGTGGACATGTAATGTTAATCGGAAATGTGAGAATAGTCACAAGGTTGACCAATTGAGGGTTTTGATTTTAGCATACTGCATACCTGTTCACATATTATTAAAAAAAAATCATTACCATTTAGAGGCATTGGAGTTTAGGATCAGTATCTGTACAAGCTTCCTCAAACTTGTTTCCATGTGGAGCGATGTACAGATTTTAAACCGACGCTTACATTACCACATGAATTGTGTAGGTGGGAGAAATGGTGCAAAGTTAATTCTTAATCCACATTTGTGCGCTAGTTTCACGTATAATAATATAGATCACGTTTTCCGTTTCTTATTATCTTGTTTGGCAAAGGCGAGATTTTTAAAAGCCTTAATTTTCTAGGGTTCACGGGAAGATGAAGACGACGTAGAGTTTTAGTTGTTTTTGAACATGTGTGAGAAATTTGTGCGCCTAACAAGGGTAATTTAAACCGAGTTACAAATAAATATAGGATTGAACCTAGTTACCGAGTCAACCACGATTTTTGCGCTCCTCGGATCACTTTTTGCTCTCCCTTTAACAAAAATCATTACATAAAGTTGAAAACTAAAAAAAATAAAAACATGCATGATAGACAACTTCTAGAGAACAACCATTTGAACCATCAAATTTTCCTTTCAAAAGATGATACCCATAAATGCAGCAGAATTAATCTTCTTCCTCTTCTTCTTCTTTTTCAGCTTCTTCTTCTTCCTCTTTTTCTTCTTCTCGCTGCCCTCGGTGGTGGTGGTGGTGCGTTTGGTGCCTCATCTTCCTCATCTCCTTCTTCTGGTGGAGGTGGAGGTGCTCCTCCCCTTGGTGCAGCTAATCCTCCAACAGGATTCCTCACTCTTCTGTTATCATAAGATGGTTTTGGTTTGTCAACAAGTCTTACAAAGAATCAAACATAATCGAACAAGAAAAAAACCTTAAATTAAAAAACAAATAACATAATCGTAACAATTTTAGAAGAAAAAACTTACCTTGTCTTGGCCAGAGGTGGGGTCATTGACATTAGTGGAATAAGGGTCTTTCCTAACCTCTTTTATATCCCTCTTGTGAGAGTTCTTGGTGTTTCCTAGCATATTTGTGTTCTTGGTGTTATCTCTTGGTTTTTCTTTCTTCTCTCTTCTATGTGTTCTTCTATCTTCTGTGTGTTTCAATTTCTTTCCAAGACTATATAATCTTTTGAGGAGAATCATCAGTTATGGATCTAAAAAAAAATAAAGAAATAGATAGTAAAGAAAACCCAAATCTATTGATACCAGAAGTACTGAACCATTATATAAAGATGAAAACTAAAAAATAAAATTTAAACATGCATGATAGACAACTTCTAGAGAACAACCATTTGAACCATCAAATTTTCCTTTCAAAAGATGATACCCATAAATGCAGCAGAATTAATCTTCTTCCTCTTCTTCTTCTTTTTCACCTTCTTCTTCCTCTTTTTCTTCTTCTCGCGCGCCTCGGTGGTGGTGGTGGTGCGTTTGGTGCCTCATCTTCCTCATCTCCTTCTTCTGGTGGAGGTGGAGGTGCTCCTCCCCTTGGTGCAACTAATCCTCCAACAGGATTCCTCACTCTTCTGTTATCATAAGATGGTTTTGGTTTGTCAACAAGTCCTACAAAGAATCAAAACATAATCAGAACAAGAAAAAAACCTTAAATTAAAAACAAATAACATAATCAGAACAATTTTAGAAGAAAAAAACTTACCTTGTCTTGGCCAGAGGTGGGGACTGTTGATATTAGTGGAATAAGGGTCTTTCCTAACCTCTTTTATATCCCTCTTGTGAGAGTTCTTGGTGTTTCCCGGCATATTTGTGTTTTTGGTGTTATCTCTTGGTTTTTCTTTCTTCTCTCTTATGTGTGTTCTTTTCTATTCTGTGTGTTTCAATTTCTTTCCAATACTAAATAATCTTTTGAGGAGAATCATCAGTTATGGATCTAAAAAAAAATAAAGAATTAGATACTAAAGAAAACCCAAATCTATTGATACCAGAAGTACTAAACCATTACATAAAGATGAAAACTAAAAAAAAATAAAAACATGCATGATAGACAACTTCTACAGACCAACCATTTGAACCATCAAATTTTCCTTTCAAAAGATGATACCCATAAATGCAGCAGAATTAATCTTCTTCCTCCTCCTCCTCCTCTTCTTCTTTTTCAGCTTCTTCTTCCTCTTTTTCTTCTTCTGCTGCTGCCTCAGGTGGTGGTGGTGGTGGTACGTTTGGTGCCTCATCTTCCTCATATCCTTCTTCTGGTGGAGGTGGAGGTGCTCCTCCCCTTGGTGCAGCTAATCCTCCAACAGGATTCCCCACTCTTCTGTTATCATAAGATGGTTTTGGTTTGCCAAAAAGTCCTACAAAGAATCAAAACATAATCAGAACAAGAAAAAAACCTTAAATTAAAAACAAATAACATAATCAGAACAATTTTAGAAGAAAAAAACTTACCTTGTCTTGGCCAGAGGTGGGGGCTGTTGACATTAGTGGAATAAGGGTCTTTCCTAACCTCTTTTATATCCCTCTTGTGAGAGTTCTTGGTGTTTCCCGGCATATTTGTGTTCTTGGTGTTATCTCTTGGTTTATCTTTCTTCTCTCTTCTGTGTGTTCTTCTCTCTTCTGTGTGTTTCAATTTCTTTCCTCTTTCTCTTGTGTGAATTTCTTTCTCTCTTCCGATAATATTTATAGAAGGCTGGGCTCTTTAGCATGTACTACGGGGCCCAACTAACCATCCCCTTCTTTTCCCAAAAACTTCTCACGAAGGGATTCCAACCTCTCCTCTTAACATTCTTAGTCCCATACTCGACTCTACTTCACTAAGCCAACAGTCCTTTGGTGCTAACCTTGCATATGTCTTAAATATAGATGTTTCTTATCACAAGTCACATTTTTTCCACCGTATTTAATTTTTTCTTCCTATTAATACATGCCGACTTTTGTGTACCGAACCCATATCTCTAATACGAATTATACACGTACGTATGCCGTTCCTTATTACTGTCGTATCACGAACCGTTTACCGGATTCTTGACCGAATTCGACTTTTATAAATCCGTATAATATCCCTACATATCCCTTTCTGAACGTTTTCCGTACCCCGAATTGCTAACTAGGGCCCATACGTCTTGGGAACCCGGGGTATGATTACCCTTTCCACCAAAAGAAATGTGCCCGGAACAGTATCAAGTCTCCCATATTCATATTGAAGTTGTAAAATGTAGAAAAGATTAACTAAATGTAAATGGTCGATATGTATCATGAAGTGAAGTTTGTTAGTGAACTGTGCGACACAGGTTGTAATTTTGATCATTTGGAAATCACAAACCTATATCTTAGGCATTTTAAAAGGGTTTAATTAGAATCCTATCATCGGGGCTTTAAACGGCTGTATTTTTTGGGGCTTTACGGGGTTATGAAATAGCAATCCATAAACTCCTTATCCTGTTATTTTATGTAATACCTAACCTACCTTGCTAATTAAATTGATTAAACTAACTTATTAGCATTAGTGAATGAATTAGACTAATCAGATGATTAAGCTTTTGAAAATCAAAACTTGATTTTCCTTGATTTTGAAGAAGAAAAAATGGTGATTTTGGTCAAAAATTTTGAGAAAAATTGAAGAAAAATGGTGAAACTGAAAAAGCGGGGTACAACAACCACACTCAATATTTCGATTAGCAATCTGTATGGACTAACTCCAATATAGTTACAAAAGAATCAACTAGACTCAACCTTAATAAAGTATATCAAAGAGGTATAATATCTCGATCTCTCGATTTAATTCTTACTCAAGCAAATAGAAATATGCGTGTCTAATTAAATATAAGAGAGATAACTTGGATGGTACCAAAGACTAATATCCAAGTGTCAATCAATGTAAATCAAAAACCAAAGGTTGGATATTCTAATTGATTGAACTTAACGCACAACCTTGATATTTCAATTACAATAACAAAATATAATGCGAAAAGAAATAACACGGATATCGAAGTTTTGTTAACGAGGAAACCGCAAATGCAAAAAAACCCGGGACCTAGTCCGTTGAACACACATTTTATTAAGCCGCTACAAACACTAGCCTACTACAAACTAACTTCTGGCCCTGGGATCAGTTGAACCCCAATCGATCTCACACTGATCCAAGGTACGAGCTTGCGCTCCTTACGTGTCTCGATCCTAGCAAGAGATACTACGCACTTGATTCCCTTAGCTGATCTCACCCACAACTAAGAGTTGCTACGACCCAAAGTCGAAGACTTTAATAAACAAATCTCAGTATCACACGGAAAAGTCTACTTTAATAGATAAATCTGTCTTCCACGAGAAATACCTACGAAGTTTTGTTCCCGCTTTTTGATAAATCAAGGTGAACAGGGAACCAATTGATAACCCGGACTTATATTCCCGAAGAACAACCTAGTATTATCAATCACCTCACAATAATATTAATCGACGCGGCGAAAGAAGATATTGTGGAATCACAAACGATGAGACGAAGATGTTTGTGACTACTTTTATATCTTGCCTATCGGAGATATCAATCTCAAGCCAATCGTTACGATTGTACTCAATACGATAGAAACAACAAGATCGAGATCACACAACTACAAGAAAGTAGTATCTGGCCTCAAGCCACAATCCCAATGAAATCTTTAAGTCGTTAACCTACGTGGTCTCGGTAAAAACCTAAGGTTAAAGGAGAATCGACTCTAGCTTATACAACTAGTATCACACATGAGGTGTGGGGATTAGGTTTCCTGCCACTAGAGTTCTCCCTTATATAGTCTTTCAAATCGTGGTTTGTAATCAATGTTAGCTTGGTAACAAAGCATTCAATATTCACCGTTAGATGAAAACTTGATTAGATTCAAGCTAATATCTTTCAACCGTTAGATCGAAAACTTAGCTTGTTACACACAAATGAAATGCACGTTTTAGGTTTCTCGTAATCGGTGCCCAAACATGTACATTTGTTGGTTCAACAATAGTTAACCAAATGGTTCGCCATATAAGCACTTTCATATTAACCATATTCTTCTTCACCATAACTAGTTCAAATGACTCAAATGAACTAGTTAGAGAGTTGTTCAATTGCTTAGATCATATAGAAGTATACAAGACAAAATCGAAGCAAAAACGATTTGATTCACTCGTCGATTCATGAACTTTATAGCCACGCTTTTCAAACTTGTATTCCTTAGTTAATATAAGTATAAGTTCACGAATAATCGTTTTTAGAATATAACCAACCTAAGTACGCGGACTTAAGTACCCGAATAATTTTGTAACAAGTTTACAAACTCCAGATTTCTCGGAAGAGAACCTCCGACAAGACGCTGACCGGGTTTGGGTACTCTTTTCCCTATTTCTGAGCAGAAAGTAAGCATACTTTGGTTCAAGGAATAAGTACTTATACATGTATGCGTTTCCACACAATACTTATATCCAACAATGGTTATATAATCTAAACTCTCATTTCAATCATTGAAACATTCTTACAGACGTTATATAGTTGTTCTTCACAAACTAGCCATTTTCAAGTAATTGAAACATAACATGAGTTTAACTCACTAGGTAAAGATGAACTTGGCCAAAGCGAAAGTTTACCAACACATATTTCGAGAAATAGATAAGCGAGATAAACTCTACAAATAGCAAATGTGTATAATCAAAGTCTATATAGCAAAACGACTTTTGTCTCAAGATAGGAGATAGAGTAGATAGACTTTTGAGTGATAGATAAGTTCAAGTCTCCACATACCTTTTAGTCGATGAAGTTCCACCACTTCCTTGAGTAGTTCTTCGTCTTGTATGATGATCGCCATGGAGTTCTTGAGCTCAACTACACAAACTATCCTAGTCCGAGACTTAGCTATAATAGACTAGAAATCAAACTTATAGTTTTGATCACTAACATTGACAAACATGCTTGAGATAGCACCGCATGCGAGTTCGACTGAGCAGTGCTCTAACAATCTCCCCTTTTGTCAATTTTATTTACAAAACTATCAATACATATGTAATACAAAAATAGATAAATAAACTTTTGTAGCTCTTCTTCCACATGCCTAATCTTCAACATTACTCAAATCTTAATCACTTCCAAGTACTCCAATGATCCCAAAGGTTGTAAGTTTAGCATCATCGTTGTTGAAAATCCGTAGCTATAACAATGAGAAAATAAGAATTCTCAATCATTGTTATACAGTATCATAGTATTATACAACATCAAAGTTCAATTGTATCACAACTTCGACAACAATACTATGGTGATATGTATCACTCCCCCTTAGTCAATACTCCATCTCACATGGAAACCACTCCCCCTTACATAATGATCCGAAAACCATATGTATTTGTAGTGTGAACTACACATTAATTCTCCCCTTTTGTCAATAAAATTGGCAAAGGTACAAACGGATCCTAATGAAATTTCCAAAGAGACATTGCATGACCAAAAGTAAGCACATATATATCAACTTATTTAGATGCAATCATATAGCCGAAGCTAAATGCTTTCATCAAGGAGTTTATAAAGATACAAGATAACCCCTATAATATTCCACAGCCGCACTCCCCACAAAGATTTGGCAATTAAGCACAAGTTCAATTAAGAACTCTCCCCCATATTATGTCATTCCCGAAAGAACAACAAGAGCGACCTTAATTTCATAAGAAAAGAAAGATTTCTTTGGACTTAACAAATCACATACGAATATGAATTTGAATCCAAAAATACTCAATTAGATTAACCACAAGAGAACCCATAATTATTCTAATCGGAAATGCTCAACATAAGAGAACTTACGGAGCCTCACAGTATATACATGAAATATGGATCAGGGAAGATCAATACTACCACATAGACAAGGATTCATTCTATTTTCCATCACTATTTGCACAATGACATACAATAGACATAATCCTTGTAAACAAAAGTTCACCCTATCTTCATCAATATTTGCATAATGACATAATAGGTTTCAAACTTTTGTGATGTCAAAAGCTCATTCATTCTTTTATCAATACATGCATATCCACATACGAAAGACTTAACTTTTGACAAGGTGTGGGACAATCATAGTTCACGGACGCAAACACACATATCCCATAACAAATTGCAATATATAAAATCATAAAGATAAATACTGCAAAAATCATCTTCCAAACAATTTCTTAGAATTTAAACAAATAAACCTAAAAACATGAAGATGAAAACGTTGGACATAGCTATGTGTAATCACAATAATGGCTATTCCAAACTCTAGTTATTCTTCTAAACAAAACAAAATAGAAGATTTACTAGACGTTAAGACCTTTGAAGAATTTTTTATCGTCCCCGAAATCCTTGTCGCCAACAACCATTGGGACATAAGGTTCATGAAGATAGGAGTTAATATCAATAAACATTCTTGACTGATGTCGAACTGTGGCCTTCGCATCTCACGAGTCTCAAACAAAAAAGCCTTTGTTTGTTGAATCTCCTTTTGCGTCTCCTTTAAAACTTCAAGAACATCAGAAAACTTCTGAGAATTTGAAGGAACAACTCTAGGCTTCCTCACATTCCTTCTTTTTCTTTTCAATGTCAGAGCTAACAGAGATTTCTCTTTTTCCTTCATGATTGGTGGCTTGGCAATCATATTAACATCTTTTCCATCAGAAGACATGATGCTTGGAGTATCCATAAACGTATGGGTTTGTGATAGGAAATCACAATCTTAACTAGTGGTCTTAAGATAAAAGGTGTTTTAGGAAGGAAAAAGGAATATAGGGTTAACCTTTCACAGGTTCGTGCACGCACAATTATGAACCCTAAAGAGAGTAGAATTGTCGAGAATGACCTTCCTTTATTGATAGACAGGGAACTCCAAAAAAAAAAAAAAAAAAAAAAAAAAACTAAGAAAAAGAAAAACAAACTTTTCCTAAAGCCTGAGAGGTACATAATCTTATCTCTTTCGATCAGGCACATGAGACAAGATTTACAAATTAACACAATCAAGTTTTTTTGCGATGACCAATAATTTGTCCACCATGTTCCTCTTGAGAGGAATCCATGCACCTCAGATATCAAAAACGATTTGACCATATTTTCTTCTCTATATGGTCTAGTTTTGTCCTTGGAAACTAACTTCTTAGACGAAGACAAAATCTTACATACCTCTCGCAGTCTTCTGGGCGAGTTTAAGCTTGTTTGCTAATCGATTTGCTCTTCGTTGAAGTTTGTTGACATGTCTCAATTTGTGTTTGTACTTGTAACACCTTGATAGTTCATGACCCTTGAGTGAACAATATGAGCATGTCAATCTTGAATATAATTCAGGCATCTTGATGTGCGAGCAAAGAAGACACATAGTGGAACTTTGAAACATCATACATAGAGTTTCCAAAGAAGGGTCAATTTTATCTTCCATTTGTTGGGTTTTCTTCTGAAAGAATATCAAGATTGATGTGTGTATTGCTACAATTATCAAAATAAATATTTTCACAAAGAAGTGTAACGCTTGATTTCTCGTCTTCATTAGAATCATAGATATTAGATATTTCATCAAGAGTTGCAGCAAGACACTAGTGGAAAATGGAAGTTAAACAACTGCCAAGACAAGAGGTAATATCACTAAAAACGACTGTTTTCATCAGTTGGATTCTAGAAGTGGTTTTTTCCAAAACGACTGTTTCTCGCTGAAGTTGATATCTTTAAAAAAACGACTTTCTCTAATAGTACATGTTTAAGTACTGATAGAGACAGTAGTTTTTATTGATTATATTTAATAAAAAAATTGATATTGCTTCAGCTGAATCTGAAGCTGATTCAGCTGAACCTGAAACTAAAAGCTGAATCACAATTAAGTTGACAATGACTTCAAAACTAAATTTAGCAAAATTAAATTGATAGCGACTTTAAAACTCAGATTGTATTGGAAAGTGAATTCAGTTTACAATTTTAACTATCTAAAATATTGCAAGTCCCAAGTCTGAAAAGCTCCAACACTAAGTTGGAAAACCTTAACCTATATTATTACAAGATTTACAACCATACAATTCCAACACATGGAAGTAAGACGTCACCATTTACGCTTTCATGGCTTCATCTTCTGATAAACTAACTCAAACCAAGTCCATTAATCCGGCCCTAAGCTGCAAACAAAAACCAAGTCTACAATAATTAACAACAAAAAAAAGGGGAAAAGAGACAAGGAACCCATATCTCAGGTGGAACCCATGGAAAGAACAAATTAATCGGGCCCTAAGCTGCAAACACTAATTAATTCATTAAAAAACAATTTTTGGCAACATTTTGAACACCAACTATCAGGAACTCATATGCACATGTTATCTCCAGTTTGGTGTTAGAGATTTCTAAGAATTAATTGCTGCACAAAAGCCTTGATCTATTCATTAAATAAGGGTCCTATACCTGTTAAGTATATAGACTGCCAAAAACTACATGACGCTACTTCCTAGGAAGTTGCTGAGAGATTCACTTTTATACTTACACTTCCCTAGAAAAGTATATTTAATTTGTAAATATAAGCTAAAAAAATAACATACATTTTTTCCTGGGCAACTGCACCTATGCCTTAAACTACTATAGTTGAACCCATGAAAACTATCTACCCAAAAAACTCATTATGCACATCATCCTGTAAGATTTAAAAGTAAGTTGAGAATCATACGAGGTGATTACACAGCTCATCATTGGACACATCCTGCAGGTTAATTCCAAGAGTCCAAGTACATCATATGCAGCCTCAACTTCGGCTCCCACATCTCTTGTGACCTAATCAAAACAAGAACAAGGATGTAAGATTCATAACAAAGCAGCTAAAATTCAAAGGGTATTCGTGGGTGAATTCTCCCCAACCACATCCACAAAAAGATATTTACTGAAATTTGTTAGGCATAATACCTCCTCTTATGTTTGTCTAGATTCTAATTCTTCTCTTCGTTGCTGATATGAGAAACTAATTAGGGAATGAACAGTAACACCATCACCAGTACAACTGATATAATATAATGACTGATTTTGAGTTGAGTTCAATATTTTGAGATGAAGGTCATTTGAGATACAAAAGTTTTTATGTCAAATTATTGCCCAAGTCTGTGACGTTGTTTTTGATTTGTATATCGAATTAGCAATAGTATGGTAGAATCAACAAAAATTCCCGGGAAACTAAAATTATTTCTTCACAGATTGTACGGAAATATCAGCAAATACCTTCCAGCCTTTCCATCTGAAGTGAAAACGATAATAACAGATTGGGAACAGTAACCCTTGCCTGCAAACAATTGCACAAAGAATAATGGCAACAAGCAAAGTATTTAATTGTAACTCAAAAGTGAAATGAACACTCAAATAACGCGCATTCATATTTAAACTTACAGTAGATAAGATTGGGAAGAAGTGAAAGTAGATGGAATAGGTCCAATTAGCTGATTGATTTTCGGAACCCTGCCAAAGAATTTCAATGTTAGATAATATCGTGCCCACAAACATGAAATTTAAGGCCCATATGGATGAGTCTAAGCAACTACTAAAAGAACCAAATGAAGATTCAGGGTTACCACCAATTCCTAATTGAGCATTAAGCAATCAACTGTAAATAGTTGCATTCAAGCAATGTTTAGAAAATAACCGCAAAAAGATACTACCTAAACGTACACAACATAAACTTACCACATGTTCAGCTCCAAACGAAATAAGAACAACTACCAAATTCGAGTCGTCAAAGATCATGTCAATCGCAACAGATGCATGATAATTCATGTCAGGATGCAGCTGAAAACACGTCAAGACATAATTAACATATAAACTAACAGCAATAACATTAGCATCACACAAATTGACAGAAAATACATCTTTACAGCAACAAATACGTCGAGAAACCATATCGAAGAGTTTGTCGTGCCCTCATACCCGAAATTCAAAATAACCAACTTTTCCGCCTAACTTTTACCTTAGTGCGAAACCACAATATAACACTGTCATTACCAACAAAAAACAACATTAATCAATATTTCCAACCAACTATTGCTTGAGCTTAACATCAGATGACTACATAATCTACACAATAACTAAGATGGAACCCACAAACCTGTCACTGTAAGCTTCCTTGTAATGAGAAGCACTTCCACCTTCCCCATAATCAAACAGATCCCTTTGACACTGACAAACATAAGTATAACGTGGAGGAACATCCTCCTAAGATAGCGAAACATCCTCCTTAGATAACATACACACATAAATTAATCAGGCTGCTTAAAAAACAAATAAGTCCAACTATTGCAATAAGTATGCTCAAGACTAAACCCTGAACTAACAGCCAATGTAAAGTGAAACTAACCTTATTAGCATTTAGCCTGATGCATAGTTACAAGGCTGGGCATCACAATAACTTGTAAAGTGAAACTGATGCATAGTTCCCTGCATATTCTATAATATCACAACAGCTACATAACAACCTCACAACCATCCATATCAACCGAGTTCAAATGGATGAACTGACCCTGGATTCATTCAACACCACCATAATCTGCAACCTCATCTCAAATTCAATCTTATATACATCCAATCTCAGTTAATCAATTGAAACTGAATTCAAGTTAAGAATCCCAAATTCATCATACCCAACTTTTATAATCTATCGAATCACCCATTACCATCGTCAATTTCTAATTCCACTTTCAGAAACCCTAATTCAGAAATCAAAATATATAATTCAAATTCAGAACAAGATAAATCTAATTCCAAATTTACCTTCTCTCGGTTTCCTGACTTCAATCCACTCTAGCACCACCATCAAATATTCTTTAGATTCTTCTTAGGAAACCCTAACCTCTAATCTCGTCAATGATTCTTCACTGAATCAACTTCAAAGATCCAATTAAACATCAACCCATTCGTTTTCCATCCAACAGAAACTTAGTATACCGATTAATTCCACGAAATCTCATAATGAAATCTAAATCCCTAGTTATGATTCTCTGTTTCACCTTTTCTGATGAGCCTGAATCACATCTGCGATTAAACACCACCACCACAAGATATTCTTTGATCAATCCTTACCCTTTTCGATCTCAGAATCTCGAAACTTCTCACAACATCACCAGCGGAGAAAAGAATAGGGTAAGAAAAGAAAAATGAAGAAGAAAGAGGAAAAAGATAAAGAAGAAAGATCCGAGTCAACAACCGAGCCCTAACTTTACCAGATCCCCTTTTCGTTCTTCATTCCTAATTATAAATCTCCAACCCTTTTAATCATCAACAACTGAGAACGAGAGAAAGAAATCCTATGTCTACACCAGAAAATAAAATTGAACCAATTTTAAAATCCCCAAATTATAAAAACCTAGGGTTTCATTCTAATGAAAACCCACAAAATTGATTCTATGAAAAAACTAAATCGGATTTTTTTTCAATTAAATCTCAACCAACAAAATTGATTCTATGAGAAAGAAAGATGGTCGTAGTGATGGAGGTGGTGGTGGCGGCTTAAGTGAGTGGAGAGGGAAGAGAGTCTGAGTCTCTGAGAAGTGAGAAATTAGATTTAGGGTAAGAAACTAGAGGAAAGTAAGATTTGCTAAAACAGAAATCCGAGAATCAAAAACAGAAATTAAATAAAACCCATTTGTAAATCTTTCCCAAAAATCTCTTGAAGAACCTTAGATACCTTAGATTTCTTCATACTGATTTGGTTAAGAGAAATCTCAAAACTATGTTTGATGGATCGATCTCTTTGAAGAAGAAAAGGAAGCAAAACCTAATACTGATTCACAATCGACTTACTGTTATGATTGGGAAAAAAAATCGACTAAACAGAGAGTGATTAAGTTCTGAGAGAGATGTGGTGAGAAAGAAGTGATGGAGAGATAAAGATAGAGAATCAGAGATAAGGAGAGATAAATTTATAAAAGTTGCTTTCTCTCGCAGCCGTTTTTCAAGTGCAATAGAAGCTATTAGGGAGAGGTGTATTTTGACTCAAATACCCTCTAAGAAAACAACTGTTTCGGAAACAAGTTTTAATAAAACAACTGTGACTCACAGCACCAATAGTTACAGCTGTCCCGTAGCAGTCGTTCTTATGAAACCAAGGAAGTTGTAAAAAACCAATAATCCACTAGTGAGACCTTTGTTCCCAAGTGTATTTCTTTCGATTTGGACACTCATTTGCAAAATGACCAAAACCTTTACACTCAAAGCACTGAAGCATATCGTCGTCATCAGTTTCATCAATATCCCTATTTTTAGGAGGAACACGATTGTGGGGTTTATCTGACGACTTGGATTTATCTCTGGAAAACCGTTTACTTCTCTTCAAAAGAAGATCCCTAAACTTTCTTGTGATCAACGAGACTGACTTGTCAAGATCTTCATCAGATGACTCAGCCTCAGAAAGATCATCTTCAGAGATATAAACACTTTTAATTTTATCAAGTAATTTAGTGTCCTTTAGTGCTTTGAAAGCAACATCCTTGCCAGACTTGGACGTATGCTCATGATCAAAGATCTTTAGCTTCCCAACTAGAGTATTTCTGGAAAGCGTTGCGAGATTATTTCCTTCAACGATGGCATGCTTCTTAGAATCGTATCTAGATGGCGTGATCCGAGAATTTTCATCACAATGTCCTTTTCAGAATAGTCTTACCCAATGCAAAAGATGCATTAACAATTTGACACTTTGTGATTAAACTCATCAAACGTTTCTTCATCTGCCATACGAAGGTTTTCTCAATCAGAATTTAGGTTTTGAAGTCTTGCTTCTTTCTCACTGGTATTCCATTCAAATATGGTTTCTAAGATATCACATGCTTTTTTTAGACTTAGTGCACATAGTCACATGATGTTGAAGATCTGGGGTAATGACATGAATGATAGCATTTAAGCCGTCAGAATTATGCTTTGCAACAAGAATTTCTTCTGGACTATATCTACATATATCCTTCGGTATAGATACATCGCCTTCAGTATTAACCGGAGGATCATAGCCATTAAAAACACGTACCCATGTTTGAATATCACGAGCTTGAAGAAAATCACACATAGCAATTTTCCACCATAAGTAGTTTGAGCCATCAAAGACCTGGTATGTTTATGGAGATAGAATTTCATCCATAGAGTCAGATCGCTACAAACACAGACTTGTAAGGTCTTTAAACGTGTTTGCCTGCTCTGATACCAATTGAAAAAGCGGGGGTACAACAACCACACCCAATATTTCGATTAGCAATCTGCATGGACTAACTCCAATATACTTACAAGAGAATCAACTAGACTTAACCTTAATAAAGTATATCAAAGAGTTATAATATCTCGATCTCTCGATTTAATTCTTACTCAAGCAAATAGAAATCATGAGTCTAATTAAATATAAGAGAGATAACTTGGATGGTACCAAAGACCAATATCCAAGTGTCAATCAATGTAAATCAACAACCAAAGGTTGGATATTCTAATTGATTGAACTTAACGCACAACTCGTGATATTTCAATTATATAACAAAATATAATGCGAAAAAGAAATAACACAGACACCAGTAGTTTTGTTAACGAGGAAACCGCAAATGCAGAAAAACCCCGGGACCTAGTCCAGATTGAACATACACTATATTAAGCCGCTACAAACACTAGCCTACTACAAACTAACTTCGGTCTGGACTGTAGTTGAACACCAATCAATCTCAAACTGATCCAAGGTACATTTGCGCTCCTTACGTCTCTGATCCCAGAGCAGATACTACGCACTTGATTCCCTTAGATGATCTCACACACAACTAAGAGTTGCTACGCCCCAAAGTCGAAGACTTTAAAAAACAAATCTGTATCACACGGAAAACTCTACGGTAATAGATAAATCTATCTCCAACAGAAATACCTACGAGTTTTGTTCCGTCTTTTGATAAATCAAGGTGAACATGAACCAATTGATAACCCGGACTTATATTCCCAATGAACATCCTAGTATTATCAATCACCTCACAATAATCTTAATCGACGCGGCGAAAGAAGATATTGTGGAATCACAAACGATGAGACGAAGATGTTTATGACTACTTTTATATCTTGCCCATCGGAGATATCAATCTCAAGCCAATCGTTACGATTATACTCAATACGATAAAAACAGAAAGATCAGATTACACAACTACAAGAAAGTAGTATTGATCTGGCTTCACAATCCCAATGAAGTCTATAAGTCGTTAACCTACAGGGTCTCGGTAGAAACCTAAGGTTAAAGGAGAATCGACTCTAGCTTATACAACTAGTATCACCCAGAGGTGTGGGGATTAGGTTTCCAGGTTGCTAGAGTTCTCCTTTATATAGTCTTTCAAATCAGGGTTTGCAATCAATGTTAGCTTAGTAACAAAACATTCAATATTCACCGTTAGATGAAAACCTGATTAGATTCAAGCTAATATATTTCAACCGTTAGATCGAAAACTTAGCTTATTACACACAAATGAAATGCACGTTTTAGGTTTGTGTAACCGTACCCAAATATGCACATTTGTTGGTTCAACAATAGTTAACCAAATTGTTAGCCATATGAGCACTATTATATTGACCATATTCTTCTTCACCATAACTAGTTCAAATGACTCAGATGAACTAGTTAGAGAGTTGTTCAATTGCTTAGATCTTATAGAAGTATACAAGACACAATCGAAGCAAAAATGATTTGATTCACTCGAATCGATTTATTAACCTTATAGCCACGGTTTGCAAACTTGCATTCCTTAGTTAATATAAGTATAAGTTCACGAATAATTGTTTTTAGAATATAACCAACCTAAGTACGCGGACTTAAGTACCCGGAATAAGTTTGTAACAAGTTTACAAACTCCAGCAGATTTTCTCGGGAAGAGAACCTCCGACAAGACGCTGTGACTGGGTTCATGGACTCTTGTTCAGTTTCTGAGCGAAGAAAGTAAGCATACTTTGGTTCAAGGAATAAGGACTTATACATGTATGTGTTTCCACACAATGCTTATATCCAACAATGGTTATATAATCTAAACTCTCATTCAATCATTGAAACATTCTTAGAGGACGTTATATAGTTGTTATTCACAAACTATTTTTCGTCAAAGCCATTTTCAAGTAATTGAAACATAACATGACTTTCGTCACTAGGTAAAGATGAACTTAGCCAAAGCGAAAGCTTACCAACTAATATTTCGAGAAATAGATAAGTGAGATAAACTCGGCTCGAAATAGCAAATGTGTATAATCAAAGTCTATATAGCAAAACGACTTTTGTCTCAAGATAGGAGATAGAGTAGATAGACTTTTGAGTGATATATAAGTTCAAGTCTCCACATACCTTTTAGTCGATGAAGTTCCACCAGCTTCCTTCGTAGTTCTTCGTTTTGTATGATGATCGCCATGGAGTTCTTGGGCTCAACTACATTTTCTATCCTAGTCCGAGACTTAGCTATAGTAGACTAGAAATCAAGACTTATAGTTTTGATCACTAACATTGATAAACATGCTTGAGATAGCAACGCATGCGAGTTCTACCGAGCGAGTGCTCTTCAAGAAACCTTTGATCGAGAATACTAGGGATAAGCTTATAATCAACTTCGATCAATTTTATCGATTCAACTTCGTCAAAAACCGTAGCAAAATATGAGTTTTTTACTAGTTGCGGCTAGGAAAATGTGTCGACCCAGCCGTATATAGGAGGCTACGGTTGGGAAATGAGGAACTCTCAGCCGTGAACATGAAAAACGGATGGAAAGTGAAGAACTTCTGGCTGTTATTTTTTCCAGAATATCCTGGGTCTGTATTACGGCTGGGTTAACATTTTTTTTTTTCTTGTCCGTAATTTAATATGTAAGTTGCGAAATTTTTAGGTTCAACATAAATATACCCTACGATTGAAAATTACTAATACTTTCATTAATTAAACCACAATAAAACCCATTACATGCTTAATAGATCTTCATTACAAAGTTGGTTTTAATAATATCCCTTTCGATGTATCAAGAAGTCTTTGATGATAGAGAAATGAGCTTGAAGTTAAAATTATAACCTTTCCATTTTCACCAGTCCTTCTTAGCTTGAGCTACGACTTCTTCATCGAGCCTCACCTTTAAGTCAAAGTTGCTTGCACGTACAAGTAAGGCCATATATTCTTCCACTTTTTTCTATGTCTGCAAAATGGAGATACAATTAAATCCCATCGCGGTTATTCTTTGCAAGTACTGTTTCACTACAAAAATTTTCAAAATCTTACTCCAATACGACTTGGTAAACCACCTTTCCTTCGTTCTTATCCCCTCTTTGGATAACATAGTACACATTTTTTGCAAAGAGATATATCTTATTCCAAAGTAAAGTTTGGTTTATCCTTTGAGAAGTTTTGGTGGATATTATTGATGTGGAGGTGGAGTTTATATGGAGGTGTAGTTATTTCAAGTTTAAATAAGTGGTTGAACGACTAGAACCTTCTATAGATCAGTCTTCAAACGGATCTATTTTTCATAATTCAAAAAACTAGCCGATATGATGTTGTACAAAAGGAAATTATAGGTGTTTACTGGCTAGGAAATCGAAAGGTAGACAAAGTCGTAATTAACTATAAACCTGCGGGGTTTGGTTTTTCGATTCTGACTAGTTTTTCAGTAGTAAATATGAGTTGTTACTTTTTGTCGGAATTACTGACACGAGATATATATAGCCGTAACCCGGAGATAATTTTCTTTTTGGGTTGTCAGAATAATATACGGCTAGGTACTCCCAACCGTAACAGGATTATGGATGATTTTCCTAACCATTCCGACGTTACGGCCAGGAACGAGAAAGGTCGACCAAGCCGTAAGCTAGAGTTGTAACTTTGTTTCAGTATTACGGTTTAGAGTCCTAACTGTGACGTTGATACACCGCTGGATATATAGCCGTAACTAGGAGCTATTTTATTTTTGGGTTTTCATAGTAATATACGGCTAGGTAATTCCCAACCGTAACAAATTTACGGATGTGTTTCCTAATTATTATGCGATTCTGACCGAACTTGAAAGGTCGACCAAGCCGTAAGCTAGAGTTGTTACTTTGTGTCGGTATTACGGTTTGGAGTCTGATAGGTGTAGAATACACCGTATTTACTATTTAGTAGTTACGCTTTCTTTGCTATTTTTCTTGTGAATTATGTACTTTACGCGTGTTTTTGAGTATTAGGTGCTTTGGAGTCGCACGGAGGAAAAGAAGGAGAAACTACTCATTTAGAGCGAAGAGGGCAGAATTGTCATTTCACGGGCGAGCACTATCTCGGAGCCAAGTCAATGTTAAGGGGCTGCCATCATCAGCTGGCCCTTATCAGTGACCATTTATATAGGCACCCAATCTGTGGGTGTAGTTAACAGTGGGTGCAAATAACGTCCCCACCTTTAAGACGAGAATTAGGTCGAGAGAATTGGGAATCAATTCCCATTCTATTTTTCTCTCATTCTTCCCTTTTGCAGCCGAATTCATATGAAATTTCTTGAGAGATCGAAGTCGCCATTTGTTGAATCGAGAGAGGAGCAAATTGGTTTGTTGGTGCTTGTTCGTGTGAGAGTTCTTGGATTTTGTTCAATTAAGAGATGGCCGTGAATTGAGACGATCTCATGGAAGATTATGGCTTGTATGGAATTACAGATCGAAGATGGGTTCTGCCTGAATGTTGTTCTTGATTCAAAGATGAAATCGATGGCGCTGTTGACATGGGTTTGGGGCTGAAATTGAATTAGAGAACTGAGGAATCGATTTTGTTCCATCGATGCCGCCGATTGAATCGAGTACCGGGGGAAAGGCGATTGCAGGAAGAAATGATGTTGATACAGTGAAGAATCGAAGAACTCGAGAGGGTTTCTGCTCAAATCCGCAGGGTTATGGGATTGAATAATTGGTTGTGTCTGAATTGAAGTTAGGGTTCTGAGATGGGGTGAAATGCCAAGAAGCTCAGGGAGATTATGAGATGAAATTGCAAGTCTAGGTCATTATTTGGTTCTGTTGATTCGACTGAAGTGGTGATGCAGTTGCAATGACTTAAGAAGGGGTTTGATTTGGATCTGTGGATGGTGGAATCTGGTGTTGCCAGTGAAGATTAGGAGAAGAAATTGGAGAGGGGTTTGCATCAAATATGGCTTAGTGCAATGCGATTGCAAGATGGAGATGAGCAAAACAATGGTTCGAATGGGTCATGATGATTTGAAATGTGGTTACAGGGATGAATTAAGAAGTTGATGTTGCAAGGGTCAGTGGAAGCAGCTGAGAACAAAGAGATGGAGTTATTGGTGCTGTGTGTCGAATTGTGCATTGCAGGAATGGCTCGAATGAAGGAATAAAACTGCAGGTGGCCTGTGAGCTGAGCAGCTGGTGGTGGCTAGGCAATATGAACTGAGGTGAATCTGCAGGGGTAAAGGCAGGGCTGGATGGAGCAAAGTTGCAAGGAAGCACCCAGTGGATTATGAAATTGTATGGGTGAGATGCACGGAACTAACATGGTGACCGGGGAATGGATGAAGTGGGAGAGTTCTGGTCTTGTCTTGTGCAAATGAGTCATGATGAGTGAGTCTGCAATGATTGTGTTGCGGGCGGGGAAGAAGCTTGTCTTTGTTGATGATGCTTGATGATGGGATTTGATGTCACAGGAGGTTGCACTAATGGTTTATGGTTGTGAGAATGTGGTCTTGTGTGTGTTATTGGAAATGCAAAGAGTGGAATGGTTCAACAGGCGAGGAGATGAGCATGTGTATTGATGCTGTAAAGAGCAGGAAGAAGTGACTGAGAGTCTAAACATGGAGATATGGAGTTTGTGAGATGTTGCTGTCAAGCTTCAGCTGCAGTTTCTGGTGGCTTGGTTCTGTTGGTACTGGAAATCGAGAGTCGCCAAGGAATGGAATGTGCAGGTTCGCAATGACTATGATGTTGGTTGTCCGCGTGGCTTTGGTACATTTGATGAATGAAGCTTGTGCACTTGCGGTGCAATGAACCGGTACTTTTGGTTGCCGTAGCCGTGAATGCTTGTGAAGAAGTCTTGGGGGTGATAGCCATCATGGTGGGAGAGATGCGGGGAAGGCATGGCCAACTTGGCCGTGATTATTTTGGCTTTATGCAAAGTGGCACAGCTAGGACCAGTCAGTAGAGTTAGCTAGGCGACTCGGTTACGACTTAGTGACTTAGACCTTGACCCGACCAACGCTTAATGACCGTTAGTCAACGGTTAAGTATAATCTAATCTTGACGGAATATTCCATCAACGGAGGTGTATTTTCAGTGGTCGGCGGTGACATTTTCCGGCCAAATTTAAGCCGTAATCCCGATTTCCGACGACCGTTTTGGGCGAGAATTTTACATGGGTATTTCTCACACATGGGCTTGGTGGACCACTTGGAGATGGGTTTTGAGAAGACCTAATATTGGAAGGAGTATCCTTTATGGAAGTTGGAGAAACATATAAAAGAGAAGACATCTTTTAATATCTTTTTTTAATCTTTTCTATTCTTTTGCCTCTACTTTATTCTAGGGTTTAGAACCATGAAGTCTCTTCTCTTTCTTCTTGTTATGAACTCCATGAATATGAGCTAGATTTTATTATTGGTTATGGAATAAATTGGATTTCCAAACATGGTTTTTGTGCAATAAATTAGTTTTCTCTCATATTATCGTCTATGATTCACCATGAATATTGTTACATGATTTGGATGCTATTTAGTCGAGTCGCGAATCGATTGAGTTTGTTTTCATCTCTCTTGCTAGATTAGGGTTATTATACGCAAAAGTGATAATTCCGGATTGCAAGTAGCATAAATATGATTATAGTTTGTAGTGATATATTCTTATGATCATATGTGAGTCATAACCTTTGTTAAATCGGATTAGTGCGCTTTCCACGTTCGATTGCTTTGATTGGCCTGATTTCATAGAACTTAATGCATCTAGGGAATTAAACTTGATTAGTGCTTTTACACGTTAGGTTGTTCCTTTAGGTAGAATTCATATTCACATCTTTTAATGTGTTTGTTGATGACATGAGGAGGTTTGCGGGATATTCTTGCGATCAAGGTATTCTAGGGTCTTTGATAAAAGTTGAGATTAAAATATCAATTCTAGTTATTGTGTTGAAAACATGTTTGTGAATGAAAACGAAATCCTTAACCAATACCTTCTCATCCTTGATTTGATTTGTTTACTTTTCTTTATTTGTTTTATTTAGTTTATTACATAAAAATCACAAAACTACCGGTGTTATTTATAAGGAACCGAAACAATTTGACAACCTAGACCTCTCTGTGGGATCGATCCTTTCTTGCCCTTGCTATATTTATATTTTGAGTAGTAAGAAAGTGTAATTTATTTTTGACGCTTACGACCGCGATCAGAGTCCTAACCGTAACCAGGATACACGACATGGTATTACCTAACCAAATACAATTCACGAGATGCTTATCCTAACCGTTTTCACGGATATATGCATTTACAGCTAAGTTATGTGAAGCATCGACCTAACTGAAAGTGCCCAAAAGTTTCAATAATGGAAAGACTAACAGTCATTCATACATGCAAAGTTAAATAAAATCATCCGTACAAATCCATAACCAAACCACGAAAACAGCAAATAGACAAGGTTTAGATAATAATAAAAAACCATGAAGTAAAATACTAAAAAGCCACTATATAGTCATTCACTTGATTCCTCCTCCGAAGTCGAGTGCAAAAACGCATCCAAATCGTCGCCCTCTTGCTCCGGGTTAACAATGATGAGTGCCAAATATTGCATATTTCTACATCTATTTATTGGCATTTAACTCATCTTTTGTGCTCAGAAATCAGATATTATCCCAAATTCCCGTATTTTCTCTGTTTTCAAGAATAAATACTTGTACTAATTAATTTTGTGTTTTTAGGTAGTAAATAAAGCTCGGAGAAATTAAGGAGCCAAAAGAGCATAGAATTGGAGACGAGCGTCTATGGAGCAGAAAGCCAAAGCCCGCGCGCGCATCAGTTGCAACCCAACAAGGAGCAACCCATTTACAAGACATAGGCTTGAGCTATCCAAGACCCGGCCCATAACCCGGATCCAAATCCCGTTTTATCCTGAGCCGTTGAGATCTCGCCCATCTGCATCCAACTCTCGCTCCACCCATCTCATCACTTCTCGCTGCATCCGCCTCACATCAAAACCACATACCCTCCTCATCCCAACCGAACCAAACACTCCCTTCTTCATTTCTCATTTCATCTTCTCTTTCTCCCCCGACAAAACCAGAGAAAACCCATTCTCTTCACCTCCACCCGACCATGACAGTTGCAGCGCCACCTTCTTCTCCCCCGACACCACAGCACCACAGCTACACCAGCAGCCGCCGTTCCCCCTTCTCTAGGTCTAGTCATCTCCTTCATAGCTTCTCCCATAACCCTAGAAGCTAGGTTTGAGATAACTAGAGATAGGGTTTCCCAATAATCAATTGATGGAGTTCGAGCCGAATTCACAGAGCTTCGACAACCGATTCAAATAAGTTTGGGTGAGAGGTCTTTGTTTGATTTCCAATTTGAATTGAGTTAGGGTTTTGCATGTATAAATAGGAAGAACTGTGTATGTGAATGCTCATGCCTGGATTAGCCAGTGCACAAACTTAGTGAGTTTTTGGCTCATTTCTTGGAATTGGTAATGTCTTTGTATTGATTATTAGCTTGATTCACTTATTTTCACTTCAACCCTATATATATATGCTTTGCATTGTTGCTTTGATCGTATTAGTGTAACTTAGTTGTAATTTTGCTATATCTCGCAACTTTTTACATTTCGCATATGATCATTGCATTTGTAGTTAGCTTATCTTAAATTGCATATCTGCATTCTCTTAGTGCTTCTCATTAGATTACATCACATCTGCATTTCCTTTTCGGTCCCTTATTGCATTCGGTATTGCATTTATACATCTGCTAGTTTTTCATCTAATCTTGTTTACCTCATCTCGTAGCTTACCCTCACATCCGTAGTTTAACTCATCCGTCACTCATCTCGTATCATTATCAATCTAACGCATCTATAGCTAAGCATCTCGTAAAAATTAACATGTTGTAGAGTAAGTAAGTGCATTTCATCATCCTGTGATATATCAAGCATAGTGTGTCAACCCTTCCCCTGTCACCAATTAAGCATCACGGTTTTTCATTTTCCCCTGTCAAATATCACATTTTTGCACCATGTAACCTTTCTTTTTCTTTGCTCACATTCGGACTGTCCTAAGCAACCAAGTGGAATAACTCATTGTCATGTAGTAAACTACTTTTAGTTGTTTGTGCCGGTATCAATATTGGCCCCTTGCTTTGATCTGCATTTCTGGAGCCGAGATTTCTTTGTTAAGCTAGCAGTACCCATAACCTCTGTGAGCAAGCCCAAGGAGGAGAAGAAAAGGCGCGAGAACTTGAGCTTTACAAAACCCTGAGCAGCCCCTGCAATTTATAAGATTCATGTGAGTGGTTCCTTGCTAGTTGAATGTGCTACATCTTTGTGCTCCATGTCTGCATGCTAAACAAGTGCCACTGATTTGCCTCACTGATTTAAGTAAATTCCATGATATTTGAACTCATACATGCTTGCTGAATTTGCGATATCTTTTTGCTGAGCATCTTTGTTTCCATCTGCCCTGTGAATGCTGAGCCTTGTTCACATGATAAACCAGCTGCCATCCCAAATGTTGCTCCCTAACTAAAACTTGTGCCTTATGTGTTCTGTACTGTGACCCCTTAGTTTCCATCTGCCCTGTGCTTGACTCCAGCCCCCCAGGTCGTGAGTTTGAGCTACAACTTAGATATCCAAGTCTGCATTTGCAAGCCTTGTGTGACATAAATCGGGATGGTTGAATCAACCCGACCTAGTTGATTCTCCGAAAACACCGAGCATAACCCATCGACCCCCGTTGTCGCTTTGCTTGGCTGATTGCAGTGGTGCTCAACCACTGAACTAGTGCTAGATCATACAACCCCGGGAATCTTTGAAATGTGTGCATGACTCGTGACTTTTTGAAACAAAATTGTGTTGGCTGAAATCTTTTGCTCTTGTGTGATTTGTGCATTAAATTCTTGGCTTTAACGAAGAATCGTGCTTAGCTCCATCCCCCGCACTGTTGAGCTTGAGCTGCAACTCAGTCAGCTCAAGTTAGTCAGAGCCGCAACCCAAGTTGATATCAACCGATAGAGTTGATATCAACCGAGAAAGTTGCCCCGCACCCTTAGCATGTTTTACCTAGTCAACTACATCTGTGAGACTCTCTGTGAATCAGTAATCTATCACATGCTAAGTCATAGTCACACTGCAAGCACAAAACCGTTGACAGACCTGTTAAGCCATCTGCCCTGCAATTTTTGTGCAAACATCTCAGGAACATTAAGGTCAAATGACCTGTTGATATCAATCAACCTCGTTGATAACTCATGAACAACAAACCCCCGCAATAGATGTAACTTGTGTGTAATCCTATGACCTTGAGTGAACTGTTAGGTGACCGATTTGGTGTTAGCATTGTTGATTTGTTATCCCGTTGATACTCGTGAAGCATATCCATTTTTTTCTATTGAATCATACTCTATGAATTTTGAGGTCAATCGGCCAGTTGACATCAAGCGTGTTAGCATCAACTTTTTGCAATCTGTGTGTGATCTTGTGGTATGTGAGTGAATGTTGAGTAGCAGAAACCGTGTTAGCAGTTAGCCTGTTTTTCAAACACACAACCCAGCACATGCTTCACCTTGAGTGAGCACATCCCTTTACCCTGTGCACCTCACACATTTTTTTTTGTTGATTTTCTTATGCACCTGCCAATCTGGGCAGTGCATAAGCTGTGCTGTGTCATTTTTGTGAGTTGTGCCTCCCTGTGTTGATTTCAACAAGATATTCTGTGCTGTGCATAAGCTGAGCAGTGTAGTCCAGCATAAACTTGTTCTCAAGGGATCATGTGCAACCACCGGGCTTTCCATAACTCAGGTCAGCAACAAATGAACCCCATACCTAGGCTGCACATAACCTCGGGCGAAGCCCACATACCCGTGATGTGCACTCTCCAAAAGCAATAAAAAGCACTCTGTGTGCTTGAGTCTTGTATTGGTGTATCATTTTCGTAGTTTTTGCTTATCTGTGTTGAACTTGGATGTATGTGTTATACATGCTTGATGTGTGCTAGGCCATGGTTGCTTCTTTTTGAGTTCAAATTGAGTTGCTAGATCATGTCGGGATTTTGGTTTGCAAATCGGGATGAAAAATTGATCCATCGGAGAACATGCTTATAGGCATGCTTCACAATATGAACCACCCACATACCATGATGTCAATAGTTTTAGGGATTATTATGAACCTTTTCTAGGTCATGAGCCTCATTATGAAAACCCTAATCATTATTCACACATGTGTCATCAACCGCCATGGGAGGTTGAACAATGCTATCCTCCAATGAACCCTTGTATGCAGTCGATAATGGAGGATATTAAACTCATAGAGAAAAATAATGCTATACTTGAATGGAAAGCATCACATGATCATCCATCTAGCAACATGTCTGAGTTTCCCTTGTGTAGTGAACCCCCGTGCACAACCATATAATGATCATTCATGTGAAGCATGCATACCCACTAGTGAAGACTCCCCTTCAATTGAACAACTTAACATGTTCTTAAGGATGAATCTCGATCATCTACAAAATGTAGAAAGGGAGTATGCCCTTAGTCAATCCACTAATGTTGAAAATGAACCTAACCTAGAGGTAAATGAGGGCACCTTTGGAAATGCTACAATTTTGAATAGGGAAATGCGGTTTTGTTATGATGATGATGATGAATATGATATGTTAGAAGAGCATGTGTATGCCGAAAATATGGTGGAACCTTTGGGTTCAAATGACGTTAAGCGTCTCTATTGTGAACCTTATGACTAATGTTTCTTCTAATATTCAATCCATACATACATGTGATTTTGAATTGGGGTTTGAACAATTGTTCGCTTGAAAATGAGCATGCTACACAACTTGTTTGTGACTTAAGAAAGGATGAATCTTCTCCGCCGACACTAATGTTCTTATGGATCATGATATTATTTTTGTGTCGATTCCCCGCCCATGTCATAATATGTTGCCTCCTCTGATTTGCCTATGCATGACACAAAGCTTTTGGATAATGATGATTATGACATGGAGATTGATGAATTGTTCTATGCAAGTGAGCATGATTTACCTTTGTCTGACTTTAGGAAAGTGTGTAATGGTGCAAATGATCTTATACACGAAAACAGCTTAGATGTACGTACTTTCTTTCCTAAGTCACAGATTGAAACTCCTCCACCAAACCTAGATGTGGTTTGTCACAAAATATCTAAACCAACTATTCTGAGAGTTCCTAATCTAGGCCTAGAACTTTGTGCTTCCCAAGTCCTCTTGGACTATTTCGCACCAAAGTATAACACCTTTAAGGAGCCACAGTTGGAATGTGTATATCCGCCTGTTCTTAGCAAAACTCATTTTGAATTAGACCTTGTGCATGATGTACCTTTAAACTTGCAAGATTTTGTGTTCAAAAACACATCTGTTGTCAAGTTTAGGTTTGGGGGTAACTTGTTCACATATGCAATCTTACTTGCACTCTCATGTTATATTTGTGTAAGACTGTTGATGTCTCTGCATATCTTCTTTTGGGTTGATCCTCAACTCTTTAGATTGTTGGTGTATGGTGACTTTTCATTGTATATAATCCAGTAGGACTTGTTAAATTTTCTATCTTGATTCGGTTGAGTCTTCTTTTTTTTATTGTGCTAATCCGATATGATCTCCGCCGAGAATGTTGGATTCTAGCCTTGACTAATGAAGCTCTAACCTTGCTCTGCCAACATACCGGTTATCTCTTCCCTTTTCTCTACTCAACTTAGTTCTCATGATATGTGACATTTTGAATTCTTATTATCTGTTGAAACATTGAGGACAACGTTTGATTTAGGTTTGGGGGTGCATTTGCATATAGAGTTTTTAGTCTTTTATTTTATCAAAAAAAAAAAAAAAAAACCAATAATTTCAATCAAAAAACTCTTTGTAAATACTTGCATAAAAACCTCCAACTTTTAGAGATCTTAGAGTCACTAGCATGCTTCTAGCTATGTTTACATAGAGAGTCTGACCAAAATAATGAACTTGGAAGTACTTGGAGAACACAATCGGGTTTCTTAGTTGATTAGAGCGTTAAAGTTGGATTTAACCATACCGGAGTGCGAATTAGGTGTTGTTTAGATATTCGGTAGTATAATTGTGATCACCCATAGTGGAGACTACCCATTTTTACATCAAGCGAGGCACCGACCTTCAATTTTTGTGACTTTCTAAAAAATCTGTTAGAGTGTGTGTCACCGTACGTCAATTCCGGGTAGGAATGGTGAGCTACCCAACTTCGCACCACTTTCAACACTATTTTTGATCTCTTGAGTGCTAATTTCGTCAATCATGAGGGCGACGTTTAAAGATGAAAACTCCTTCTTGTAGTTCGATTTGCAGTTAGCATCACTCTCTTCCTCTCAACAACATCCATGATTTCATAGAAACACACCATCGTCGCCAGTTTTTAGCATCATGTAATATTTGAAGAAAAGTTGAAATAGTCCAAGGTTTACATGAAACAAAGAAAAGAAAAGAAAATAGGATGAGAATTAATGAAGTTTGTGAAATCAAGACAATTGAATTTTATTGTTATTTTCATTTTTTGTTGTAAAAAAAAAAAAAAATTGTTATAAGTTTATTTATTTTATGAGTCTAGTTACCACCATGTCAATTATAAAAAAAAAAAAAAAAATTCAAAAAATTTCAAAAAAAAAATGTTTGTCAAGTTTTGGTGAAGTTCGGAAGTTCGTCATCAACAATTGAAGACCGAAGATTGAAGACGTTTCTATGAATGCTAAGAGAAAGTGATATTAATTACCGATCGGGTGAGAAGGTAAGTGAGTACTCCCATCCTTGCTAATGGTTGATTTCCTTTCTTAGAGATCATCGAAAAGATTCTTTTTGCCCACAACTCACGTGGAGTCTCCGTAAATTATTTCGGAAGGTTATCCTTCTCATCTTCAACGTGTGCGATTTTCTCTCTTTACTCCCCGCCTGCACACATGAGAGACTAAAAAGCGGTCTTTTTGAGTGCAATTATCATAAAACCTTATTGGTGAGGCAGAAGTTGAGACTTGTGATCACTATCGAACCCGAATTCTTTCATATGGTATGGGTATTTCTCGCTCAACTCTTAAGGATGAGAATGCGCTCTTTGGTAGTTCTAACTTCGTGTTACTAGCATGCGAAAACTCTATGTCCTCATAGCTCCTTGGATGCTTGAGACTCTTTACACTCGAAGTTGGAGAAGGTTTTGTGGGTACACCTCTGTAAACCCTCACGAGACTACAACTCGTCTAGGGGTTTAAAGGCTTGGTGCATACGCTAAATGCATTCGAGAGACCCGCGACAATGGTATAGTTAGGATTTCTTAATTTCTCGTTTCACTTGAAGACAAGTAAAATTGAGTTTGGGGGTATTTGATGAGTGCCAAATATTGCATATTTCTACATCTATTTATTGGCATTTAACTCATCTTTTGTGCTCAAATCGAGATATTATCCCAAATTCTCGTAGTTTCTCTGTTTTCAAGAATAAATACTTGTACTAATTAATTTTGTGTTTTTAGGTAGTAAATAAAGCTCGGAAAAATTAAGGAGCCAAAAGAGCAGAGAATTGGAGACGAGCGTCTATGTAGCGAAAGCCAAAGCCCGCGCGCGCATCGGCTTGCAACCCAACAAGGAGCAACCCATTTACAAGACATGGGCTTGAGCTATCCAAGACCCGCCCATAACCTCGGATCCAAAGCCGTTTTATCCTCGAGCCGTTGAGATCTCGCCCATCCGCATCCAACGCCGCTCCACCCATCTCATCACTTCTCGCCGCATCCGCCTCACATCAAAACCACATACCCTCCTCATCCCAACCGAACCAAACACTCCTTCTTCATTTCTCATTTCATCTTCTTTTCTCCCCAGACAAAACCAGAGAAACCCATTCTCTTCACCTCCACCCGACCATGACAAACAAGTTGCGGCGCCACCTTCTTCTCCCCCGACACCACAAAGACCACGGCCTACACCAAGCAGCCGCCGTTCCCCTTCTCTAGGTCTAGTCATCTCCTTCATAGCTTCTCCCATAACCTAGAAGCTAGGTTTGAGATAACTAGAGCTAGGGTTTCCCAATAATCAATTGATGGAGCTGTTGCCGAATTCACGTGAGCCGACAACCGATTCAACAAGTTTGGGTGAGAGGTCTTTGTTTGATTTCCAATTTGAATTGAGTTAGGGTTTTGCATGTATAAATAGGAAGAACTGTGTATGTGAATGCTCATGCCTGGATTAGCCAGTGCACAAGCTTAATCTAATTTGTGTTTGAATTGCTCTAATTATGTTCTAGTTTTTCTTGCTAGGGTATAGATGAAACCCTTGAGAATATGTTGAGATAACTCATATTTATGTTTTTGTTCTTGATGTGCTTGATAGGGATAGGAGTATAGTTAGCTAATTGATCAACTTCTCCCTGTGATTGGGTATCTTTGTAAGAAGACATCCAATACTAGGGGAGAACTAGAGAGAGAAGTTAAGCAATTCTCCATTAGAGACTGCCATGGAAGGGGATATGTGTTTAACAAAATAGGAATGATGCTTAGCTAGTTAACCAAGGATCCCGTGATCAATTGTCTTCGTAAAAAGACAAATTGATACTAGGGGGAATTAGTATGATTAGTTGACACATCAATCTTTAGAATCTTCCTTGGGAAAGTACAAGAACACAACCAAAGTTGAGTTGCCTTAGCATAAGATCAGGTGGTGGAATCAACCACCCTAGTGCTTTATAATATATTTTGTACCTTAGTTTAGAGTCACAACAACTCAATTGTCGTATCGACACCAAAACTCCATATTCTGTCACTTATATAGAAAATCGATTAGGAAAGCCCTTAGTTTAACCTTGCACACTCCGTTTCCCTGTGGATCGACCTGTACTTGCCACGCCTACAACAGGCACTGTGCACTTGCAGTTTACACGTAGGCGAAGCTTCTTTCCCAGCCTACCAAACAACCTGTTCTAGAACTCTAGGTTATTTACCTTTTCCACTGCCACCTTGAACTGGAGTCTTTTTATCTCCACCATGTCCTCCTCGAGCACTTGTTCCAGCACGGCCACCTTTTTCACCTCGACCACGACCACCTTTTTCACCCTTTTTACGTCCGCCTCGACCACCTTTTCTTTGCTTTAATTGAACTTGCTCACGGTAAGGTGTATACGAGTCGTCACTAGAAGAATAATATCTAGCTCTCTTATCTCTCCTTGGTCGATCCTCTTGTTGATGGTGGTTTTTAGTTCAAGGTCAAAATTATAAAACCCTGTATTTAATGCGCTGTCATCCTGCAAAGGAACAAAAGCCATTCGAAAGTGATGAGTGTTCAAACCTCTTTACTTATATATGTATTGAGTAATTCGACATATTTATGAAATTTATCGAATGGTGCATCAATCCCGTATATTCTATAAAATTCAACCCATCACATTAGTTACTAATGCATTGACCTGCCTGATATTTTCCTATGTTGTGTTCTCAGCCGAACTCTCATTATTGACATGACATGACGATGAAGTGTTCACTCTCAGAGTAGCATGAACCTCCCGAAGTGCCGGTATTGATATCTTTGCATGAAAATACCCACGCATGCTGCATCACTCTCGACAAAGAGAATCTCAGATCGGCGTACTTTTAAGTTAGCTCGATCACACTTGAATTCCTTAGACAAAATCTAGATCATAATACTAGTCTCGAAAGCGATCACGGCCACACAATTTGGCGCATATTTCAAAGAAGCCTAGACCACTCCCTACGAACTAGGTACTCACCACATTGACCAGCGGTGGGCCACTAGTGCTCCGATCGGCGAACTTTTGTCTAACCCCTTCCAAGCGTTGTCAAATGCCAACCTAAATAGCGTGGTTGCGCCCAATTTAAAAGAAGCTCGAACGAGCTAGACCATTCAAAACAATCTTAGAAAGTATCACGACCGTCCAACCATACACTGGTTGACGGCTTGGATCTTTCTACGAGTGATTAAGGAATTGCCCACATGCACACCGGCGGCCCAACATTCCCCCCCACTCGATCGGTTTGTTCATGGAAAGTCCGTAAGGTAATGAATTGTTTGCCCAAACGACGTGATGCTTTTAAAACCCTAATTAGGGTCGCGGAAGTGTATTAATGTCTTAAATCGATCACGACCATCCAACTTAGCCAGCATTTTTGGATGGCTTAGATTGTGTTCTGGACAATAAAGGAGGTGCGCATGAGTCCACCACCAGGCTCAACGTTATCCTCGTTTGATTGACTTACCCATGGAAGTCAATGATGCATCAATTGCTCGATCGAACTAGAGAAGTCGTGGGTCGTTTCAAAACCCTAATTGGGTTTACTAAACATACTTCTATCGTAACTTGATCACCACCATCCATCTTCACCAGCCTAAACGGACGGTGTAGATCTAGATTCAAGTGGTCCCAAAGGTGTTAACGTGACCACCATTGACCCACCTTTACACGTGACCGGCCGTCCTATGCAAACCAAGGCTCGATGCCTCGAAACGCACTCCCAAAGGGTGGTGGTTCACACGGTTTCCTAACCCTAAATTGCATCAACGGCAATATGCAAGCGTCAGAAATCATCTCATCCATCCAACTTTGCATGCATAGTTGGATGATGTAGATTTATTTCAAAGAAACCCGCAAAATAGCATGACAATCACCAGACACCTCTCTTCCATGGGGAGCGATCGACCAAATGATGGCTCGCCCATGCGGCCTTCAAACGATCACCCGAAGGCGGTCGGACATACTGCTATTTTAAGACTCTCAATCCGCGACTTATTCGATCAAGCTAAAAAATTGCGATGCCTCTAACACATCGATTACTATTAGCTGCTTATTCGAAAGCGATGCTTTACATACATTGACTATAAACAACGCCTTATAAATATCGGTTTTACGAATAATTCATTATTTGGCCTAAAAACACTATATGCTGATTTTAGCGGAAAGTCACATGACTTGACCCATTTACTCGAGAAATCAAACATGTCACAAACTGGGGGATGCTTACTGGGTATTGGTCTGGCGGTTTACGGCGTGAGGCGTGCAACGCGCACATTATGAGAACGTGTCAGGAAAGGATGACGTTAACAACGATGAGAGTAGTGGATGTAGATGTGACCACGTGATGATCACCACTTCTTACACGGCCCCACTACTCCACAACTTAACTTCCTCCACTTCATACGAGATCAGGGTGACGCTCAAAATGACTTGTATAAATAGGTTTTCAATCTATTTTGAAAGAGAGAACACAAGTTTTATCAACACAAGTAGACAGAAACCATTTTCTGATACGCAAGTCATAAACAGCCACACCTTCAACAATCTGATCTCAAACACCTTCTCTGCTTCCCTCCCCAAGATCAACCCTTCTCCTTCACCTTGTGACCGAATTGAATCTGAACGACCATTTCTTGGTTTAGGCGGAACCTAAAAGCATTCCCTGCGGTGCATTTGTTTAGGGTTTGAATTCGTTTCTCATCAACACACCCCAAATTACCAAAAACAGCAGAATCAGTTTTTACCCCAAAATAACTGGCGACTATAGTGGGAGATTAATCTCTCGGTTGCAAGATGAATTTTCAATTTCATTTTTCAATTTTCTAAAATTCAAGATGGTTGGTCTTATGATCAATTCAATTTCAAACTCCATGCGGGATCCTTCAAATGATGATATTCTTCCTTCCAACGCTCCATCTGATCGCACAACCAATGGTGAAATTCCGACCCTGACAGAATTGGCCCGAATGCAGGAAATACACATGAGGAATATGGACGTGATGAGAGAGGCCATAGAGAACATACTCAATTTCCTCGTCAAGCTGATATCATATTTAAGCGGCTTCTGCTTTCCGGAGATTCCGAGGACTAGCTCTCCAACAGTACGATCATCCTCAAATCAATAGCTTCACTAACAACCAACGGCCGATGGATCGGAGGCGGCTTCTTTAGTGAAAAATTTGTGTGAACTTCTACACATCTCAAAGGACCAACGGCGGAAACGCTTGCTGCAATCAATCGGATAGCTCTAGACGCACGTTAGGCCCCTTCGCGCAATCAAGCCTTGAAAACATCGAGAGGTGTCCATAAATAATGTCACGTTCTTTTGAAGATGACATGATGGCGGAAGAAGGTCACAACAGCCTTGCATGTTATTGCACGCATCAAAGGTTCGAGAATTCAAAAGGGCTCTTATTGACACGGGAGCATCCTCGAATGTCATTACTCTTAAAACTCTAAGGACAGACAGGGTTCGACCGGACAAAGTCATACGGTAGCCTACCACGATGACGGACTTCGAAAAAACAAAACCAATACATACGGGTATGTTAATTTGAATATATCGGTAGGACATGTTCGGGTAGAAAGTAAAATTGAAGTGATAGAGAAGGAACTAGACTACCATATGATACTAGGAGACCATGGCTTCATGATAATAAGACTGTCCCCTCGACGTATCACCAATGCTGAAAACCATGTTGAATTAAGAAGTTGTTCGCATACCTGCGTCATTGTCTCCTTATGCACCGATTTTTTGCGTGGAACTGTTTTGAACCAAAGGAGAATCCACAAGGATCGTCAAACAAGGTTTCTCGCACTCCACTCCCAATGTGGACGTCAATCGAGGAGGAAGACCGGTTCACATCACGAACAGGAGACCAAGTCTTGTAGCACGCCTCCGCTAACAAGACGCACTAACTCTTCTTCATCAAGAGAAGGCTCACTCATCTCCATACTAAGAGGGAACGTACCTTTATGGAAAGTCGGGACCAGAAAGGGAAAACCGTATATCGTCGGCATTGCTAGCAATTAGCGAGGAGGCTATCACCCGATCTCTCCGCCTAATAGAATGCAACCACGGCGACAAGCTGCAAGAAGAAGTACCGGATGCTCCGCGAAAGTTCAGGGCAGACACCGACTCCACAACCGATGAACTCGAAGTCATCAATATCGGGGATGAAGAATCTCCAAGACCTAGCTCCATCAGTTCGACTCTACGTGCGGACAAACGCGCAAAGCTCGTGAATCTTCTCAAAGAGTATCAAGAAATATTTGCATGGACATATGAGGAAATGCCCGGCTTAGATGAAAAACTGGTCTTTCATCATCTACATATAAAGTCTGGTTCTAAACCGATCAAGCAATCTCCAAGGAAATTCAGGCACGAGGTGAAGGAGCAGATCAAAACTGATATTCAGAAGATGTTGACTATTGGTTTCATCAAGCCCATTCACCATCCTACCGGTTAGCCAACGTAGTTCTGTAAAGAAGAAAATCGGCCAAATTAGATGTTGTGTTGATTTCAGAGATCTGAACAAGTGCTGCCCCAAGGACGATTTTCCCCTTCCCCAATATTAACATGCTAGTATATACTACCAACAGACATGGCATGTTCTCTTTCATGGATGGATACAACGGTACAACTAGATAAATATGTATGAACACGATGCAAATAAGACAGCTTTTCGAACTCCTCTCGGAAACTTTTACTATACTGTGATGCCTTTCGGTTTAAAGAATGCTGGTGCTACCTATCAACGCGCCATGACTACATTTTTCATGATATGATGCACAAGCAAGTCGAAGATTACGTAGATGACATAGTGGTCAAGTCAAAGACTCGAACAGCACCCATACAGACGTCCTACGACAAGTGTTTAAAAAGTGTCGCGAGTACAAATTGAAGATGAATCCTCTAAAATACGCTTTTGGAGTCTCTTCCGGTAAATTTTTGGGATTCCAAGTCACCTCTGAAGGAATCAAGGTAGACCCAACCAAAACCCAAGCTATTCTCACGACGCCTCCTCCACAAACTGTGAAAGAACTTCAGAGCTTCATGGGCAAGGTAAACTACATCCAACGTTTTATACCGGGTTTGGCTTATCTTATCGCTTCATTCACTCCTATTTGAAGAAGGGAGCAAGTTTCATTTGGAGAATAAAGCAACAAGAGGCGTTTCGAAAGATCCAGCAAATATTGTCGTCACCCGCTGTTATGAAATTTCATATGCAAGGAAGACTGCTATGTCTCTACACTGCCTCTAGTGATGCTGCTGTTGGGCCCCTCCTTGCCCAGGATGATGATGAGGGGATTGAACACCATATATACTACTTCAGCCGTACTTTAAGAGATGCTGAACTCAGGTACCCCAAAGCAGAGAAAGCATGTTTAGCCCTCGATTCATGTTGCAGAAATTCACATTATCTATTATCGAACAAAGTGGTGTTAATATCCGCAGAATGACCCTATCAAGTTCTTACTCTCAAAACAGGCCTTGATAGGTAGACCGGCCAAATGGATGCTCCAAACGTCATAGTTTGATATAACGTGCGCTCCTCCAAAATCCATCAAAGGGCAAGCGGTAGAAGATCTGCTAGCAGCATTCCCAGGAGAAGGAGCTACCGCGTTTCATGAAGACCTCCCTAGGAAATTTCCAGAAATCTCTTTTGTTAAAGAGGAGGCGTGGCTATTATATTTCGATGGTTCCGCTACTCCTAGTAGTAGTACTGGAGGAGCGGGTATAGTTCTAGTGTCTCCAACGGGCGAAGTTTTTTCGCATTCTTTCGAGCTGGACTTTCAGTGCACCAACAATTCAGAAGAATACAAAGCTTTCCTCATAGGATTGTCACTATCCAAACAAGCGGTGAGCCACACACTGGAAGTAAGAGGCGACTCTAAATTGCTGGTCAATCAGATGAATGGAGTATACTCACTCAAAGAGATGACGCTGGCCCCTTATAGATCCGAGGCACAAAAGCTACTGAACTACTTTGCTGATGCGACTATAACTCATATTGGTCGCAATAACAACAAACACACCGATTGCCTAGCTACATTAGCGTCGAAGATGCAATTCGAAGGTTTAGAAGAAACTTTGATCGTGAAGAGATGGACTGTGGCGTCAACATGGATCTCATAATCTAAAGGTGCTAAAGCCAACGATCGAAGAACTACGATTGTTCAAGAACTAAACAGTTTGCTCTCTCAAGGAAAGGTCAGTCTCAAAACCCTGCAAAGTTTCTTCATGCTTCATGGAATGTTATATCATCGAAACCCAGATGGCTCCTTGTCAAGATGTCTTGGAGATGAGGAAGCACAGCTGCAGCTTAACCATGTTCATGGCGAAATTTGTGGACAAACGTTGGTGGTAACGCTTTACCGTCTCCTTCAACGCCTCGGCTATTACTAGCCAGAAATGGAAAATCAATCCCGATAACTCCAAGGGTCTTGCTCTAATTTTCAAATACCGCCACATCAATTGGAGGTTTTCAACGTGAGCCACGTTGGGGACTGGCGAGAGCCGTACGTCAGTTACCTTCGTGACGGTGTACTCCATGCCAGCAAAAAGGACGCAGCCAAAATGAAGCAAAGAGCCAAGAGATTCATATTTCATGAAGGAATCATGTACCGCAAAAGCTTTGGGGGTGACCTATTACGGTTCCTGGCCGAGGTGGAAATCCCGATTCTGATGAAAAAAATGCATGAAGGCGAACACCAAGGGAATAAGAAGCTATTTCTCCAGATACACGAGAAATACTACTGGCCAACCAAGGAGGACGATGTAGCTGCGTTTGTTCAAAGATGCAACGAATGTCAAATTCATGGAAACCTTATTCACGCACCTTCTACCCTCCCTACACTCGGTAAGTAGTTCGTGGCCATTTTATAGTCGGGGACTTGACATTATTGGGAAGATCAACCCTCATCGTCAAAACAACACCGAGTATATAATAACCGCAATGGAGTATTTTACCAAGTGGGTCGAAGCCATTCCTCTATGAGGGACTATCTTGGAGAAACAATCGCGGAGTTCATTAAGGAAAACATCATTTGTCGGTTTGGCGTGCCTAAATACATCACTACGATAATGGAACTCCTTTCACTAACAAGCGTGTACGAGAGTTACTCGAAGAATATGGAATTAAGCAGTCTTCTCCACCATCTATTACCCCCAAGGGAATGGGCAAGCCGAAAGCACCAACAAAACCTTAATTCGGATTCTCAGTCGAACAGTGCATGATCATCCTAGGATATGGCACGAACAGCTACCAATGGCATTGTGGGCGTGTCGGACGGCACCTAGGAGCTCTACCTGCGTTTCTCCTTACTCACTCGTCTACGGTGCAGACGCGATTCTCCCAGCAGAGATTAAAATTCCTTCAGCCAGAATTGCAACAGCAAGTGGGGTCCACTGGAATGAAGCTGAAGCATCGAGCTCCAGAATTATCGAGTTGGACACCCTAGACTCCAGGAGAGATAAAGTAGAGGAACGTACTCAACCATATAGAAGCAGGGTCTCCAGAGCGTACGACAAAGATGTAAAACCACGAGTTTTCAATGTGGGAGATTTAGTTTTGAAGACTGCCAAGCACATTCAGCAAGACATGTCCGCACCAAAATTCTCTCCAAAATGGGAAGGTCCCTATGTGATCACCAAGGCTTATAACACTGGGTACTACAAGATTATTAAAGTGGATGGAGGCAAATTAGAAGCAGTCATCAACGGAAAATGGCTCAAGGCATATTATGCTTGATTATTGTTCCGCCTCCCGCTGTCTCACGACGCGGCACCATAGGCATTTTCATTCTTTACACATCTAAGTTATCAGTTTCTTCAAAATATATTAATTTAAAACTCCATTCAACTACCAAAACCAATGCAATTAATTTCCCAAAATCAATGTTCAAAACCAAGAAAGGAAGAGACGATCAAACGTCACGGTGCCTACTTAAAACAATAAGTACGGCTCGAAAAGGCCATCCAACAAGTTGTAGTTCCTTGAAAGCATCATTTCCAGTCTCTCCTAATACCTCTCGATCCGCTGCTCTTCAAATTTTGGATCGCTTTTGTTCTACCTTCTCGCATTCCGCACCCTGCCTTCTCCTCTTCCAAGATAGCTTTCCAAGAAGAACAACATTGGCAATGATACCCATCGATCAACTTTGATAATATCAAGCGCTGCCGCAACCATCCCACGTTGAACTCCATGGATTCACAAGTAGATATCATATCTTCCTACTTTTTAATACTTGATTCAAAGAACATCACGAATGGATGCGTCTTCCATCTCGGCACTCATGGGTAGGAGACAATTCACTATAGTAACTAAAGCAGACGAGCAGTGTCGCACCACGTTCCTAGTTGTAATATGGCCGTACCTTCTCCATATTTTTGCATACAAAGGCATGAACTCCTTCCTCACTAGAAAACCGCCAACAACCCGGTAACTAGAATACAAGCATCTCATGTGAACATCGAAACGCAAGCCCGCATCGGGGTACTCGTAGGAGGAGATACCCAAATCAACGTCTTCCAGGTCAGCATCAGGCGAGTTTGAGCTTGAAGGGGGAGGAGTGGTTAAATCATCATCGTCAACCACTGTTACAAATGTTCTGAAGGATACCTCTGCAAAAAAGAAAAAAAAAGGAGAAGATCTCGTCACCTACCGCCATGACAGACAAATACATATTCACTAGTGGAAAATATACTCGGATGATCTTCTTGACTCGAAGGATTCGGACAGGAGAATCATTACGAGGCTCGGGGATTCAGCCGCTCTAAAAGAAAGGGATTATTAGACGTCAAACAAACGAAGAATTAACACTTCAAAATCGTAAAATATTTAAAATCATACTCGATACGAGTCGCTTGCGTTTAGCGAGAAGAGTCTCAGTTGAGTCGAAGAAGATGATTCACTTCTATCTGACATGATGAAAACAGAGTGTTTCAGCAAGAGGATCTTTATCTCGCCATGATAAGGGTGTCCCTGTATATATATATATATATATATATATATATATATATGTACATGACAAAAACCCTAAAACGAGACTGAATGGTTGTAACAAGATTCATCCGATAAACGAGGATTCAACGCCAACCAAGTCATGATTCTTGTTGAAACCCTAATTAAGAACAGGAAGGGACCGTTGAAATGGTCAAAGAATGAATGCGTCCAAACCAACTCCGAGTCCTAGTCAGCATACCTGAGGATGCGAGGTCGTTGTTCCTAATTCAAAGCAAAGGGCCACTCTCCTGCTACAAAAATGGGGGAGACCGACACGAAACTGCAAGTAGAGGCGGACGAGCAAATAATAAAGAGAAAGGATAACCCCTTTTTATACACACGAGGCGTTTTGGAGTTCGAGTGTAAAAGGGTTTCCTTTGTACCATGCACGTAGGAGGGCAACTACTCGTGAGCGCCAATGCTACATGGTCGGACTAACAATGCATCAATGCTTATACTTATTACAAGAGTCGATCAAGTGTTTCCTGGTTATCCTTCCATGCCTTGTCTTTTCAGTTTGTTTTTGTCTGTCACCATCTATTGCTTACCCCGCAACAATGTCACTGTTACGTACTAAACAAGGGACTTAATATTGTTGGTGGTTTTTAGTTCAGGGTCAAAATTATAAAACCCTGTATTTAATGCGATGTCATCCTGCAAAGGAACAAAAGCCATTTGAAAGTGATGAGTGTTCAAACCTCTTTACTTATATATGTATTGAGTAATTCGACATATTTATGAAATTTATCAGAATGGTGCATCAATCCCAGATAAAATTCAACCCATCGCATTAGTTACTAATGCATTCACCTCCCTGATATTTTCCTATGTTGTGTTCTCAAAATTAAATCTCATTATTGACATGACATGACGATGAAGTGTTCACTCTCTCGGCAGAGTAGCATGAACCTCCCGAAGTGCCGCTTGATTGAGATCTGGCGCATGAAAATACCCACACAAAGCCATGCATCACTCTCGACAAAGAGAATCTCGTACGGCGCACTTTTAATGCATGTTAGCTCAATCACACTTGAATTCCTGAGAAAAATCTAGAGTGTTAATACCCGAGGTCTCGAAACGATCACCGCCACACAACTTGGCCGCGTATTTTAGCAAGCCTAGACCACTCCTACGTAACTAGGTAATCACCACATTAACTGTCGGTGGGCCCACTAGTGCTCGATCGGTAGAACTTTGTCTAACCCCTTCCAAATTGTCAAACGCCAACCCTAAATAGGGTGGTTGCGTGATTTAAAAAGAAGCTCGAACGAGCTAGACTGCTTCAAAACAGGTTTAGAAAGTATCACGACCGTCCAACTTCGACCATCTGGTTAGACGGCTTGGATCTTTCTACAAGTGATTAAGGAAGTGCCAACATGCACACCATGGCCCAAAGATTCCCGCTTTTCGATTGACATGTTCTGCGGCAAGTCCGTAGGGTAATTAATTGTTTGCCCAAACTATGGCAGGACGTGATGCTTTTAAAACCCTAATTTGGGTCATGGAAGTGTATTAATGTCTTAAATCGATCACGACCATCCAACTTAGCCAGCCTGTTTGGATGGATTAGATCGCGTTCTGGACAACCAAGGAGGTGCGCATGAGTCCACCACCATCTCAACGTTATCCCTTTTTGATCGACTTACCCATGGGAAGTCAATGATGCATCGAATTGCTCGATCGAACTAGAAAAGTCGTGGCTGTTTCAAAACCCTAATTGGGTTTACGGCAACATACTTCTATCGTAACTTGATCACCACCATCCATCTTCACCAGCCTAAACGGACGGTGTAGATCTAGATTCAAGTGGTCCCAAAGGTGTTAACATGGCCACCATCGACCCACCTTTACACGTGACCAGCCGGCCTATGCAAACCAAGGCTCAATGCCTCGAAACGCACTCCCAAAGGGTGGTGGGTCACATGGTTTTTAAACCCTAAATTGCATCAACGGTAATATGCTACTGCCGTAATTCATCTCATCCATCCAACTTTGCATGCATATTTGGATGATGTAGATTTATTTCCAGAAAAACCCGTAAAATAGCATGACAGTCACCAGCCACCTCTCTTCCACGGGGAGCAATCGACCAAATGATGGCTCGCCCATGCTGCTATTTTAAGACGCTCAATCCGCGACTTATTCGATCGAGCTCAAAACCGCGATGCCTCTAACACATCGATTACTATCGGTTGTTATTCTAAAGCGATGCTTTAAATACATCGACTATAAGCAACGCCTTATAAATTCCGGTTTTTACGAATAATTCATTATTTGGCCTAAAAACACTATGTGTTGATTTTAGCTGACAAGTCACATGACTTGATCCATTCACTCAAGACATCAAACATGTCACAAAATGGGGGGATGCTTATTGGGGTATTGGTCGGTTTTACGGCGTGCGGGCGTGCGCCCATTATGAGAACGTGTCATGAAAGGATGACGGTTAACAACGATGAGAGTAGTGGATGTAGATGTGACCACGTGATGATCACCACTTCTTACACGGCCCCACTACTCCACAACTTAACTTCCTCCACTTCCTACGAGATCAGGGTGACACTCAAATAACTTGTATAAATAGGTTTTCAATCTATTTTGAAAGATAGAACACAAGTGTTATCAACACAAGTAGCCAGAAACCATTTTCTGATACGCAAGTCATAAACAGCCACACCTTCAACACTCTGATCTCAAACACCTTCTCCGCTTCCCTCCCTCAGATCAACCATTCTCCTTCACCTTATGATCGAATTGAACTGGAACATCCATTTCTTGGTTTAGGCCGAGTCTTACAGTTGATCTCTCGAACCTAAAACGCATTCCCGTGCATTGCATTTGTTTAGGGTTTGAATTCGTTTCTCATCAACACACCCCAAATTACCAAAAACAGCAGAATCATTTTTTACCCCAAAACACCTCTTCATAAGCATATATAATTCCTTTCTCAGGGAATATTATGCCTTTAACTCGATTCCGGAGTAATCTTTGTTCAGGGACCGTTAAATTCTCGTGCGAATTAATCATACGGGTCATGTCCTTGACCACCCAATTAACTCGTTCAACCTATTTTTTCATATCAAACACACAAACTGTAATTATTCACAGATAATTTTAAAAAATAAAAACGTATACAAACATAATTAGTAGTATACGTACCACCATCTTGTCCCAATCATTTTCTCCATTCCTTGTTGTCCTTTATTTTGAACTCTCTGCCTTCTTGTAGTGTCTCTTCGCTTCCGGATCCAAATTTTCCACATAAGGATGAGACCACTCTTGATACCATTCCATGTAATCCGCATCTGCTTCGGAAGTCCAATGAGAAGCTTCAAGTAATCTTCTACTCATTTGGTTTACTTCTTTGGAACGAGCATTCCAATGATTGATCGACGGTGCTGGTTCATAGGTAAATTTGATATCTTTGTCCTTAAATTAGAAGTGGGCAATGCTCAGTTTAAAACGAGAGTCTTCGGGTACTATTTTCGGACTATACCTATCCGAGGCGGAGAATTCTATAAGGATCTAAAATGACGAACCCGGTTGAAAGAAACAAAGGTCCCACATAGGTTTCCATATCAGAAAATACTCTTTCATCAACTTCATCTTCTGCATTCTCATCAAGCTCAAATATGGATCAAAAATCACATCATTGATTGTCAAAGCATCTAACCTTTCCTCATTTCGACCATTTCCATCTCTTTAGCCTTGTGTTGGGTCCCTCGAAAGGGATATCTTCCTCCTATAGGTTTCTCTAGAACCCAATTCTTAACCCGAGAAGGTCTCAAGCATTTAAATGGTCGTAAGCCCATGACTACGGGAAAAAAAAAGAATTATAAATAAAATATCACACATAAACAAATATATAAAAGTAAAAAAAATAAACATTTGTTTAATAAAACAAAAAGATACCCGGATAAGAGCAACACATCCCGTAATTTATGTTTTTCGTTCCACCTAGAATCTTTGAAAAGATTGTCCATCACACTAGCAAGGAGGGTGGTGCCCCATGAGTACCTATGTACCTCGTTTGTGTCCTAGATCGAGATCACAGCCTTCAACCACCGCTTGCTAACAAGCATTGACCTTTTTCCCGAGAAATCGGGAAAAAACGGTCCCAAGAGCATGCAACAAGTAAGCTATAGTTGTATGTCTAGCTCTTTTGCGTCCATCACCACCTCTCAACTAGTAGTCTTGCGCTCGTAATCCTCAAACTTTCCCTCGAACCAAGCAAGTTAATCTTCCTTGCTATATTAACTATTTCTTGAAGTTCACCCCGGTTGACTAAAATTCCTTTTTTAGGTTTAGGCGCGGCTCCATACCCTATCTCAAACTCTTCTTCCACTTCATCTTTGCTCCACCCAAGATAGTGTTTCGCTAATACACAAAGCTCATCAAAAGGAATAGAATTTCTAAAACCCTCAAACACATCCTTTCCTTCCAAAGCAAGACCGGTGATTTGATTTGCATCATCCGAACGGGAGTAGAAATGTCATGGTTTCGGGCCAGAATCTCTCTCTAAAACCAAAATGTCACAACATAATAGGTCTTATGCAAAGTCTCTATTCCACCATAACCCTTCAAAGCTTTTACCAAAGCTACCACATCTGGGGTGCTCTTTGTCCAACGGCCAAAACTTTCCTTGTTGGTGCTTTAGTTTAGGGACCATTATATCGGGAAACTACAAAGAATATAAAATTTGGTTGTTACAATCAAATATCCATAATAATAATATAAAAATAACATAAATTAAGTTTGATTTATTACCTTTGTACGTATGAGACCCTAGCAGCCCATGACGACGGTAAACAAACAAGACGGACCTATCTTTTGGCTCACCCAAAGGTCTCTCATTCTTCTTGGGAGGTAAAAACTCCATTACATCAATGATTTGTCTTGTTGCTTCTTTTGGTGGATAATTCTTCTTTTCCCTTTTGTCCTCCTCAACTACGACATTTACCTTTATCAATAGCAAAGACTACTTGTTTAGGCCAAGTTATATTCACGTCCTTCATTTGGGTCTTCTTCGCTTTCTTCTAGAAGTGTCAACTCCAACTTTATTAATAGCAGCACCATTTGGGTCTTCTTCATTTCTTCTAGAAGTGCCAACTCCAACTTCAACTCCTCCAAAGAATAGCAAGTCTACCTTTACTTCCTTAAGCAAGTGTACCTTCACTTCTCCACCATGACACCTATAACTTCAGTTTTCTACAACAATTCCATCTCTAACTCCATTTCCTCCACCATCACTTCCTCCACCCAGTCACAACTCCACTTGCATTCCTTGCGTTCGCATCCAATGGTTTGCGTGACGAGGTTTCGGGGTAGGGTCATTGAAGGTGTTACTTAATGATCTTTTCTTTCTTTTCATTTGCTTCCTTTCAAAGACAAACAAGACCAAAAAACAAAAGAAAATAAGTAATCACGGTTGGGAAATGTAGACATAACCAAGTCGTGGCAACAACCACGGCTAGGAAAATTGACAATCCTGGGCGCAAAACACATTACGACGGGAAATTTAGTAATCGACCTAGACGTAAAACAAATAACGTCTAGGAAACCCAATTTGCGGCTTGGTTACTCAAATTGCGCTAGGAAAACCTATGTGTAAGTGATACAACAAAGTTTAATTTTCAGCACAGTAACACAAACGGCTAGGAAAACCTACCGTTATACAAAAACGGTTAGGAAACCATATTACGGATAGGAAAAACCTAGACGTAAACACTACCGCCGAAAAAAAAATCGAATCGCCGAAGAAAAAAATCGAACGGCTAGATATTCCTACAGCGTAAATAACTTGTTGCGGATAGGATTTCTTAATCTCGTATGCGCATCGACTAATTTATGGTAGGAGTTCTTACATATGTGCCAATCAGAAGACATACTTACGGCTTGGTAATCTTAGGATACCAACCGTAAGACTTATTTAAGGCTTGGTAATCTTGGTAATCCGTAAGGAAGATTATAAACTGTTTATTCAGACCTAAATTTTCGAAACCAACTGAATAATCAATAAAACGCTTAAATAAAGAATGGGTTTTTCAATTCATACCACTACACGAAATCATGGAATTTGTAACGCTGAAAAAAACGTTAGTATCTATATATTGTAACATCAGAAATACGTTGGAAAAGTGTCGTTGGTATTAGTGTTACAATAATTTATTAACGGTTCATTTTACAATAAAATTTTATTAAATAACGGTTTCATTCGTTGGAATAAATACACCAACGGTTATCTAGTAAGCATAAGATTTATCTCGATGTAATTTTGTTGTAACGGATAGCCGTTATTGTGCGGTCGCGGTTGATCAGAATAATTCGTGTAAGAGAATCAGAATGCGAATGACATTGTGTGTAACAATTGGGCTTAATGCCACCTGTCCTTTATTGTAACAGCTAAAACAACGATTTTAATCGTTGCTTAGTTGATTGTAACGAATTGGATTTAACAGTTATTGTAACGATTTAAAACCGTGATAGCTCAGTCTAACGGCCGCCGATACGACACGTGTCAATTGTAATTCATTTAAGAAGCCGCAATACAATTACTTTCCGAAGTTGCATTGTAATTCATTTGTGAACCTGCAATACTAAATCAAACCCATAATTCAATCTCATTACGCGAAAGACATTTCTCATTCTAGCAACACAAGGAATTCATTCATTCACAAATCCATACAAAAACCAATTGAACCAAGGTTTGTCTACTAATTCATTCACATACGCAAGTATATACAATCGTCATTCTTACATTGAAAGAACTGCTTAAGCCTAAAAATACATGGTTCCCTATATGGTTATAATCAAATGACATAGGCCGTGTTTTTCAAAGCCAGCTTCTAAATAAAAAGTAATTGTTACGCATTATACCTTGGATGAAAAAAGTTGTTCATGATCAGCCAAAAGAAGTCTGTAGGATCAGAATATCGCGACATCAATACTTCGCGAGATTAATAAATACCACATCACGAAGGAGTCGCAGGGAAATAATATAAATGACGCAATGGATGACGACAGCCAGAACATGAGAAAAGTGTGAAGATTTGGCGAGATTTAGAGTGTCGCGAAGACGAACACTTATACATTCTGCGATATTCATGGTTATTCCCGAAAATAAAGGACAGCCTTTAGCATCATCCACTATGTAATACCCTATATAAAAGGGTTGAGTAAATTGTGGGAGGGGTTTCTTTTTGAATTGTGAAGCAAGTCATTATGAGAGAAAAGTTAAGAGTGATTGTAATTTCTTTAGCTCTGTTCTATCTTTCTTTGTAAACATTTCAAGAAAATAATCAATAAAACCTATTGTTATTCATCTTCAAATGGATTAGTTGAGTGAATTATAGTGAGGGGTGTAGTGTGGGATTTCCTGCAACTACATATGCGCTAGAAACAGGACTGAGAAGAAGATCAACCTTGTGAATTGAAAAGAATCAGAGTAACGAGAAGAAATTTTGAATAATTTTCAACAATTTACTAAAATTGAGAAATGGCTAGAAGAAGGAATGCGTCAGAACAACCAACAATTGTGAGGAGAAGCGAGAGATTAGCTGGAGAAAGGAGAAATGAAGTAGGTGAACCATCAAGAATAAATGCAAGAGATAGAGAAGAAGGTCAAATTCAACCACCAATTCAACCAAGACCGAATAGAGTAATAGCTTATGATAGGGTGAGCGTGCATACATGAAGATCAGATTCTGTGGTAGAAAGAGAAGTAGTGCAACAATTGGTAAATAATGGACAAGAGGAGAGAAATCGAGAAGAAATGGGAGAAATTGACTCATAGAAATGAAGAAATCGTAGCATTAGAAACGTTGAGACAAACAATACATGAAGAAATACGATTAGAAGCGGAAGAACGTTGATTTAACAAGGCAAAACCATGAGTTAAGAATGGAAAATATGAGGTTGCGAGAATAGGAGGTCGAGAAGTAATACCGAGATCAAGACCAGGATCGGTTAGAGATGAAAGGAGGAGAATGTTACCTGTAGAAAATGTTAATGAAGAAAATTTAGAAAGAGAGCTAAATCTCGGTGAAGGATACTACGAAAGAAGGAAGTGGTATGTATTCCACGTCCAGAGATTTTACAAAATGACCAAAATAATGGAAATCAAGGAAATAGGGCAGAGAATAATCCAATTGATGAAGAAAATCGAAGGAGGAAGAAGAATACGCATGGGAGAGAAACACGAGAGAAACAAAAGGAGATTGAAGATGACATCAAAAGCATTATATTGAACAAGCGCGTCTAGCTTGCGAAAGGGAAAGATTGAGAGTAGAAATGGAAGAACGAGAATAGGAGGAAGCAATTCGGCGAGAATAATCATGACAATCGAGAAAGAAGGCGCGAGCAAAATCGCAACAATGGAAATATCAATGAAGAGTATGAAAGAATACAAAGGAGAACCGATAGACAACCAAGAAGAGAAAATGATAGATACAATGGTGTGCGAATCCATGAACGAGATGGAGGAGAAAGTCGCAGAGAAAGAAGAGAAGAAAATGAACAAGAAAATCAAGATAGACATGAACGCAGAGAAGGAGAGAGGCGAGCTAAAAAGACCAATAAATTCGAATCGTGATGTAAATGAACAAATCTTAAAAGAGTTGGCGAAATGAGAGGAATGATGAACAATAGAAGAGGAGGAGGAAGAAGACAATTAGATGAGGCAATTGAAGAAGTCGCGAAGAATCCCTTTACACTAGAGGTGCGATTAGGAGGAATACCCCAAGTGCAATTTACCTGCATTAACCAGCATTTTTGATGGAACAACTTGCGCAATACAACACATCAAAGCGTATGTAAGATGTATGTTACTGATGGGAAAATCATGACGCTATATTGTGCAAATATTTCGCATCAATTTTAATGAGGAGAAGCACTTGAAATGGTTTGAGGGTTTACCAAGAAACACCATCACGTCATTCAACCATTTACAAGTTATATTTTTAGGGGCATATATAAGTAACAACTCCTCGCGACCGGGAATTGAAGATGTATTTGACCTGAAACAAAGAGTTGGCGAAAGTTTAAGACACTTAACTGTGAGATGGAAGACGATGTGTAGCGAGATGGCCGGAAGAGTGGATGAAAGATATCTCATTTTATCATTTATAAACGCTATGTTCGCAACTAATTTGCTATATATTCAAATTTTAGAGTCAAGAATACAATCACGATTAATGAGTGCAGAACTTCAAGAGGAGTATATTGCTTTAGAGGAAAGGAAAATGAGATGGAATCATATCCAATTGCGAATACAAGTTCAAATTAAGGAATGCAAGTTTATTACCCAAACTGATAAACACGGTGGCGAGTACTTCGCAAGGTCAACAAGAAAGGATAACAAGATGATGGACAAACCAAAGATAGTAGCCATGGGAAGCCAGTGACCAAGAAGAATATGAAAGATAAAGAAACTACTACAACCGTGGTGGCAATAACAAAATTCAAAGACTTGATCATCCGCAAGAAACTTATGGAAGTCAAAGGCAGAATTATCATGGAGGGCAACGACGTCACGGAGTAGTATGGGAAGAAATAAAAATGCCAGCATTAAATGCTAGTGTTGAAAAATATGGGAAGCTATACTCTTGATGGAAAACATACCTGCGCCATGGAACATGGGGAATGAGCCACCACCAAGTGATAGAAGTCACGAGTTCTGTTCTTACCACCGTTTTCATGGACACTTAACAAATGACTTCAGAAATATAAAAAGAATCATTCTCATAATGATTGACCAAGGAAAGCTAAGTCATTTTCTAAAAAGTGAAGAAGGTTCAAACATTACCACCACCACCTTAAAATGCAAGAACAAATTCACAAAGGGGAAAGAAACATTCGTAATAGAAGTTGGATCGAAAGCTAAAAATTTGTTTTGCAACTCCATTGTACACTCTTACCGAACAATTGAAGATTTTCATGATAATGTTTTTGATAGGGTTTTTGCGAGGATGTTAATAATAAAGAAGTGATGAATATTGCGAAGACGTCGAAGTTAAAAAAATGGCAAATGCAGATTATTTCTTTCAAATGTGAAGAGATTCCTAAAGGCAAAGAGACGCATGACAACCCATTGGTTGTAAAATTGAAATTAATCCAAAACTCCGTAGATGGCGAAGACGACGAAGCGAGAGAATTGTCACGATCAATAGAATCTTGATTGATATGGGGGAGCTCAAAATATTCTTTTCTACCATACTTACAAGACTATGGGGGAAGGATGAAGAATTGATACCTTAGACATATAAGATATATGGTTTCAATGGAACAGCGAATAAGCCTAAAGGAGAATTTATATGAGAATACCTTTTCAAGGGTTATCAACGGGGGATTTTGTTAAGCGTGTAGTTGATGTGGAGTCCCCTTATAATGCATTGATCGGAAGGCCATGGTTGCACGAAATTCTCAGGCGTAGCGTCAACTTATCATCAATGCATAAAATTACCTCATCCTAGCGGTGTTGGAATTATAAAGGGAGATTGGACGGAAGGACAAAAAAATGCTATGAAATCGGCGTGGAGAGTTGCGAAGAGAGAGTCACAAAGGAAAGGGTTGGAAGCAACGTGCAAAGATGAACAAAGAAGAAAAGATTGATGGTGGATGCCATTGATGTAAGAGGAGAAGATACATTGCGAAACAGATGCATGAAAACAGTTGAAAATTATGATGGAAAGGAATCATTTAGAGATTTGAATGGTGAAGAAGCGAGAGAGCAAAAGGAGCAAAAAGTGTAAGAAGTGAGTAATCATCAAAAGGCAAAATAAAAGCTTGTTAAGGGTAAGAGGAAGAAAAAATAATTGAAGAAGAAATATGCGAGGGTCTCGCAATCAAGAATGTATGACAATTTGATTGAAGAATTGAAAACAAAAATGATTAAACAATGTAAGATTGCGCGATAGCTTCGCAAACAAAATTAATGATTGAATAAATTAACAAAAATGAAAGAGCGAGTGAATGGGACGAACCTTTATGGCGTACACCCTAGTTCGCGAATGATATTTCGTAAGAGGCAAATGTAAGACCTAAAGTGCGTCATATAAGGGGGTATCTCTTGACATGGCTCGGGGGAAAAGGTTACACCGTCCTCGGAACCCGAGTCATGGAGATTTGGGTCCCATGAAAGCCTATCCGAGAGAGATACCTTGGATTTCCAACTATATATATATGGTTATACCACGTTGGGCCCCCCAGGGTCTCTTCCAGGAGTCGATGTATGCTCAAGGCGCCGGGGTACACGGTTGAGCCAAGAGTGCAGGGCATTTGAAGTGTCTCGGCCATTCTTGGCAAGTCTTGGTATATCTTTGCACTCGGCCGAAGAAAACTCCACTTAGGTGCGCCTTGTAACCATAAGCCATATAGGTATAAGGGATAAGAGGTCACAAACAACCGGTTGTTGTTAAGACCGGATGGGAGGAGCTAGTCTTGTATGGCCGATGTACGCCTCCTTGAAGGGGCAACCGGGGAGAAGATAAGGGCGGCACCCTCCATTAGGGAGCCGATATGTCAAAAGACGCAAATGTCATGAGGCTTTATTTTCGCAAGGGGAATTGAGACTTGTCATATTTGTGCGATGATCCCGTAGAGGCAATAATACCGACGCAAGTATAAGGCGAGATCAATGGGTTTTTGCATGAAAATGCAAAGACGCCCTGCGATTTCGTCGCGAAGACGGTAATGTCATGGGATTTTACATTCGCAAGAGTATTTAAGCCTCGTCACATTGTCGCAAATAAAATATCTTGCGAGAGGCAAAAATACTTAACAAATGATAAGACAAGGTCAATGGGTCATTACATGAAAATGTAAAGACGTCCGCGATCTTGTCGCAACGAGGGGTGGCGAAATAAGACCTTTAATTAGGAAGGCAAAATAAGACCACACAAGAATGATAAGGCAAGATCAATAGATTTCTTTATTTGTGAAGACATCCTGCGATCTTGTCGCAATGATGAACTACAAAGTCAAATAATAGGCTTTCGAAAACGATTATATTCCATCATAAAATTACAAATAATGAAAGCCAAAGTCAGAGATTTCATTACTCAGAGATAATTGATCAAATCTCTCATTTGAAAATGAATAACAGAGGCAAGTATGAGAATGAATAGGATAAAATCTTGTTATTCATTTTCAAATGATGGATTTATGTATTCATAATGTCGGTCGCTTGAATTATAAAGGAGAATTGCTTGGTTAATATGCGCAAGTAAAGAAAACAAAGATTGAATTCATATTTAGCAAATCCAAGAAGATTAAAAGAGTATATATACAGATATTACAAGAAGCGAAAGAAGAAAAAGAAGTTATTTCTTTGAGGATTCTTCTTCTTGGTCGATTCTTCAATTCCATCATTCTTTTCGCGTATTCTTCTTCTTCGCTAGCTTCACTATCGTAGACATCCGAGAAAGGCATATCTTCCGAATATCATCGCCAAGACAAGGATATGAACTAAGAGGAATGCGGTGCTCATTGCAAACCGTTTCAATAGTTTGATTGCGAAACGAACAACATTATTTTTGAAATTCACCACCGTAGCTTAGCTTGTTTCTTCAATTTAGAATACTTGTTATTAGAAGAGAAAGGTCTTCTGCGAGTTCCCTTTTCAGCCTCAAGTTCTTCAACTCCTTGTTTGAAATCTCTTCTCGGATTCTGCAAAACATATGACAATGAATTAACAACACAATAACAATACTACGAGAGATAAGGAACAAAAGAAAGTATAATAAACAACCTTCTCTCCGTATATCATGTCTTTAACCAAGGCAAGATGCTCGTCATGAAGGCTAACATCAACACTAAGTTATTCCCGGCATTATCCGAACCTTTGCAGCCAAAGCGAATTTATCATCATTATTTATAACAAGAAGCGAACGAATTTGATCTTCTCGCTCATTAAGTATGGCATTCGACGAAGAGATTCGTCGTTCAATTTGTACTTCGAGAAGAAATTTTTGAAATTTTTCTAATGCCTGTGCACCTTTATTAGCAATACGGTCTTTGTCATCTATGAGACCACTAATTTTCTTCCTTAAAGTTTTGGTTTTCTTATGGGAATCAAGATACATTTGTTTAAATCGATTGGCTAAACCTAAACTAGATCTATGCTCAATCTCTAAGAGACGATATTTGGCTTGAAGTTCATTTAACTAAGGGAATCAATTTTGTTTGTGAATTGCTTAAAGATTCGTTGAGATGAGTGAGAAGAACATCATTGTCCATAGGCTCGGGAAATGAATGGAGAAGAATGGCTTCTTCCAGAGAGATTATATATTTCTGCGAAAATAATAAATCATGCAAAGAAAAGCGATGATAAAATAAAGACGACTTGAACAAGAAAAAGTTTTATACCATAAAGTTGTTGATTTGCACTTTGAAGAGTAGACATTTTAGTCTTCTCGAGATAGCTGCACTCAACTTCCAACTCGTTGAATTCTTTCATCTTTCTTGCGAGACATCGCAACTTCAGTTTCTAGTTCTTGGATCTTCTTTTGAGTTGGAGATTTTTCTTTTCAAGGTTGTCGCGCATTTTATCGAGATCCGAGGCAACAACAAAGGAAGCTCTCCCGGACTATAAAGGAAAATAAAGAAATTGTTAAGATAAAGCTTATAATCGAAATTAAAGAAGCAAAGGAATATGAACATACTAGAGCAAAGAGAGCATTTAAGTGACTGAAGTCAATGTTCGGAAACTCCGCGAAAAGATTCATTATCCTCTAACAAATGAGCATCGCAAATCTTAGCGAGAGCTTCACAAGTAGTGAGATAAATGATCATCCCCAATCCTTGCATGGAATCGGAGAAAACACTAGACAATTGCGCCATAGCAGAAGTAATCGAGTGATTCTCTTTTGCGAGGAAGTACGACCTCATTTTCATCATCATCGAGCTCTCACCGGTTTGAGAACTACAATGAGAAGAGGGATGGGTTTTCCGTTTTTAAAAAGTGGAGCAGAAGACTTGTCCTTGCGAAGAGTGATTTTATTCTTGCCCTTAACCTTCGCACTTCGGGGATGCCGGTTTCTTCAATAACCTTCGCATTTACGAATGAAGATAAAAACAGAGGCAACAATATTTTTAAAGAATAACAAAAGAAAATATTTCTTACTTCATTCGTGATCGATCGAAGTATCGCTGTGGTGCTCGCCTTTGGGTTTCTTTCATAACTCTTCCTCGCTTTGTCAACCTCGTAAACTTTGCAAATTCAATAAATGCTTGTCATTGGGAATATCGCAAAAGCAAAACCTGAAATAGGAAATATACCTCTTTTGCCTTCTCGGGCCACTTAAATTCCCAAGGATGATAGTTTGGAGATCCGTAGGAGTACGTGTGAACCTGCGATATAGGGTCCCTTCAAAAATAAAGGAACAACCCACCATTTCTCATCTTTGGAATGACGAGGAGTACTATTGTTACCCGAGTGCCAATCAATATCTTGCATAAGTAGCTTATCATCGGAAATATTATCTTTTCTTTTCAACCGAGCACCCCAACGAGATTTATCATTTCTCATATTTATTACTTTATAATTTTCAAAAAGTTTTCCACGATACTTCTCAAAAACTATTTCTAAATTTGCGAATCTAGGATCCTTAACATCATCGTAATATAAAGATCCTTTACTAAATACGGTTGGCAAATTCAAGCATCGACGGATGCAATGTCGCAAATAATTAATAAATAGCTCAAGTAGAATTTCTCATGAGCAAGAATTTCATAGAATAATGGTATCTCGAGATTGTATAGGGGAATGGGAAGGCTGCGAGGAGTTGACTTAGCGAGACTATGATTTTCGATCATTACACCGATAATCGAAAACAAGATTGGCAAAGTGAGAATAGACGAAGATTCTTGATTAGGAATGGTTGATAAAGTGAAACCCTTCTTCTGCAAATTCTTTTGAGTTTCTTCAAAAAGAGGTTTATATGTACGACCAAGTGAAGCCATTAATATAGTATGGGAATGAATGGAGAATTGAAGATTGAGAGAATTGAAGGGGAGGATTACAAGAGAGCGAAATGCAAATTGCGGAGGAAGAAAGTTGAAGGAAAGTTGCAGAGGGAAAATAAAAGAGAAAAAGAGAAGGGTAAGAAAACTATATATAGGGAAGAGAATCCTCGAGAAAACAAATGCATTTAAAGCGAGATGGGACGTGAATGGTCAAGAATAAGCGGTTGAAAGAGACGTGTCAAGAAAAGAGTGGAAGAAGAAACACCTGTAATAAATTCCGTACATGAATAAAACGAATAAAAGTGAACAATCGCGAGATAAAGATGAGCAATTGCGAGAAATGAGCAATTGTGGCATTTTAAAATATTGGTTCTCATGATATTTTCTCCTTCGCAGAAAAGACATGAGAAGAGGAAAGATGTAGGATCAGAATATCGCGACATCAATACTTCGCGAGATTAATAAATACCACATCACGAAGGAGTCGCAGGGAAATAATATAAATGACGCAATGGATGACGACAGCCAGAACATGAGAAAAGTGTGAATATTTGGCGAGATTTAGGAGTGTCGCGAAGACGAACACTTATACACTTGCGATACTTCGCGAATTATTCCCGAAAATAAAGGACAGCTTAGCTGTCATCCACTATGTAATACCCTATATATAAAGGGTTGAGTAAATCTGTGGGGAGGGGGTTTCTTTTTGAATTGTGAAGCAAGTCATTAAGAGAGAGAAAGTTAAGAGTGATTGTAATTTCTTTAGCTCTGTTCTATCTTTCTTTGTAAACATTTCAAGAAAATAATCATTAAAACCTATTGTTATTCATCTTCAAATGGATTAGTTGAGTGAATTATAGTGAGGGGTGTAGTGGGGATTTCCGCAACTACAAAGTCGTCCTTTGACATCGAGTAGCCTTAACCAGCTCATGGTATCAGCTATTGCCATCGATTCCAAAGAGATCCTAACAAAACAACAAAAACGAAAACAAACTCAAATTAAAACAACTCTCATAGGAGAGAGATTCATTCGATGAATTTTGGCAATTCACTTACATGTTCATTGTCATTTTTCAATACATACATTTTCATTATAGACCAACCAATTGGATGAAACTGTAACCTGTTATTGAACTCAGGTTGCAAGATTACCATATACGCACTGCTCTTGTCCGGTGAGGTTTGAGAAGTCAAATATCGATTGATGAAACTCCAACCTATTATTGAACTCGTGTTGCAATATTACCATATACTGCACCAGTGTTCTCATCCGTGAGGTTTGAGAAGTCAAATATCAGATTGATAATGAAATGCAACCTATTATTGAACTTCGGGTTGCAAGATTACCATATATACACCAAAGTTCTCGTCCCGGTGAGGTTTGAGAAGTCAAATATCGATTGGATGAAACTGCAACCTATTATTCAACTCAAAGTTGCAAGATTACCATGTATGCACTCCAGTGTTCTCGTCCGTGAGGTTTCGTAAGTCAAATATCGATTGATAATGAAACTGCAACCTATTATTGAACTCGGGTTGCAAGATTACCATATACGCACCCGGTGTTCTCGTTCGAGGTTAGGTTTAAAAAGTCAAATATCGATTGATGAAACCAAAACCTATTATTGAACTCAAAGTTGCAAGATTACCATATACGGACTCTGTTCTCGTCCGTGTGAGGTTTGAGAAGTCAAATATCGATTGGATGAAACTGCAACCTATTATTGAACTCATGTTGCAAGATTATGATATATGCACTCTGTTTCTCGTCCTGTGGGGCTTGAGAAGTCAAATATCAGATTGATGAAACCGCAACCTATTATTGAACTCGAGTTGCAAGATTACCATATACGTAACCCGGTGTTCTCGTCCGAGGTGAGGTTTGAGAAGTCAAATATCAGATTGGATAATGAAATCTGCAACCTATTATTGAACTCGGGTTGCAAGATTACCATATACATACCTGCGGGTGTTCTCGTTCGGGTTAGGTTAGAGAAGTCAAATATCGATTGGATGAAACGCAACCTATTATTGAACTCGGGTTGCAAGATTACCATATACGCACCCAGTGTTCTAGTCCACGTGAGGTTTGAGAAGTCAAATATCAGATTGGATGAAAATGAAACCTATTATTGAACTCAAAGCTGCAAGATTACCATATACGGACCCAGTGTTCTCGTCCAGTGAGGTTTGAGAAGTCAAATATCGATTGATGGAATCGCAACATATTATTGAACTCGAGTCAGCAAGATTACCATATACTGCACCCAGTGTTCTCGGCCTGTGAGGTTTGAGAAGTCAAATATCAAATTGGATAATGAATTTGCAACCTATTATTGAACTCGGGTTGCAATATTACCATATACAGCACCAAAGTTCTTCGTCCAAAAATAGGTTTGAGAAGTCAAATATCGATTGGATGAAATTGCAACCTATTATTGAACTCGGGTTGCAAGATTACCATATACATACATACCAAAGGTTCTCGTCTGAAAGAGGTTAAAGAAGTCAAATATTATATTGGATAATAAAACCGCAACTTATTATCAACTCGGGTTACAAGATTACCATATACAAACCTGTTCTCGTCCGTGAGGTTTGAGAAGTCAAATATCAAATTGGATAATGAAACGCAACCTATTATTGAACTCAGGTTGCAAGATTACCATATACATACCCGGTGTTCTCGTCCACGTGAGGTTTGAGAAGTCAAATATCAGATTGGATGAAATTGCAACCTACTATTGAACTCAAAGTTGCAAGGTTACCATATACACTCAGTGTTCTTGTCCAAGTGAGGTTTGAGAAGTCAAAATGTCAGATTGGATAATGAAATCGCAACCTATTATTGAACTCAAAGTTGCAAAATTACCATATGCAGACCTGTGGTGTTCTCGTCCACATGAGGTTTGAGAAGTCAAATATCATATTGGATGAAACTGCAACCTATTGAACTCAGGTTGTAAGATTACCATATATAGACACAGTGTTCTTGTCCAGGTGAGGTTTGAGAAGTCAAATATCATATTGGATGAAACTGCAACCTGTTATTGAACTAAGGTTGCAAGATTACCATATACTGGGACCAGTGTTCTCGTCCAGGTGGGGTTTGAGAAGTCAAATATCAGATTGGATGAAACTGCTACCTACTATTGAACTCATGTTGGAAGATTACCATATACTGACCCAGTGTTCTTGTCTAGGTGAGGTTTGAGAAGTCAAATATCGATTAGATAATGAAACGCAACCTATTATTGAACTCGTGGGTGCAAGATTACCATATACTGACCAGTGTTCTCGTCCGAGGTTAGGTTTGAGAAGTCAAATATCGATTGGATGAAACCGCAACCTATTATTGAACTCGAGTTGCAAGATTACCATATACTGAGACCCGGTGTTGTCGTCCCACGTGAGGTTTGAGAAGTCAAATATCGATTGGATGAAACGCAACCTATTATCAACTCAAAGTTGCAAGATTACCATATACGCACCCGTGTTCTCGTCCGGGTGAGGTTTGAGAAGTCAAATATCAGATTGGATAATGAAACTACAACCTATTATTGAACTCAAAGTTGCAAGATTACCATATACCGACCCGGTGTTCTCGTCCAGGTGAGGTTTGAGAAGTTAAATATCAGATTGGATGAAAGTGCAACCTATTATTGAACTCAGGTTGCAAGATTACTGTAGGATCAGAATATCGCAACATCAATACCTTTGCGAAATCTTTGTACAACACACTGCGAAGATATCGCAGATTGGTTACAAAAATGACGCAACGGATGACGACAGCCTAAACACGAAAGATGTAAAGACTTAGCGAGATTTAGGAGTGTTGCGGAATTTAACATTTGCATACTTGCGAGAATATCGCAAGCCGGATCCGAAAATAAAGGACAAGATAGTCACCACCCACTATGTAAGATCCTATATAAAGAGCCGAACAAAGCTTAAGGAGAGGGAGAGATATTTTGAGAGTGAAGAGAAAGTTTTGAGGAGAGAGAAAGTCTAGTATAGCGGTTGTATTCTTGATTTCATTTCCTTCTTGTAAAATTTCTAACTCAATTAATAAAAAGAGTGATTGTTGATCTTAAAGATGTGTTGATTATTATGAATTCTTGTGAGGTATGTATTGTGGGAATTCCTGCAACTACAATTACCATATACTGGGGACTCAGTGTTCTCTTCCAAGTGAGGTTTTAGAAGTCAAATATCAGATTGGATAATGAAACTGCAACCTATTATTGAACTCGGGTTGCAAGATTACCATATACGCACCCACCTGTTCTCATCCGAGTTAGGTTTGAGAAGTCAAATATCGGATTGGATGAAACTGCAACCCATTATTGAACTCAAAGTTGCAAGATTACCATATACGACCCGTGTCTCGTCCGGGTGAGGTTTGAGAAGTCAAATATCGGATTGGATGAAACTACAACCTATTATTGAACTCAAAGTTAAAGATTACCATATCTGAGGACCAGTGTTCTCGTCCTGGTGAGGTTCGAGAAGTGAAATATCATATTAGATGAAACTGCAACCTATTATTGAACTCAAAGTTGCAAGATTACCATATACAGACCCAATGTTCTCGTCCAGGTGAGGTTTGAGAAGTCAAATATCAGATTTAATGGATCCTGAGTTGATTCTGCATCCTAATACGGAACTCAGCTTGCAAGATAGCCAAAAATTATGAAAATACCCCCCCTCGTAAAATGCATTTTCGGTGATTCAAAATTATAAAAACACCCCCGCCGAAACAGCGCATAAAATGGTGATTTCAAAATAACGAAATTACCCATTCTCGAATCAGTACATTTTTCGATGATTTCAAAAATTATGAAAATACCCCTGCCAGAATAAGCGCATAAAATTTTCCTTGATTTCAAAAATCCGAAAATACCCTGCCGGAACAGGTCCATTCCATTTTTAACAATCATAATCACACATACACACACATATATATATATATATATATATATATATATATTTTACATGGCACACACAAAATGTCTTCAAAGGGTGTGGTACAGAAAAATAGAAAACAGAGATCACATCCACATAGCGATCTCTCGAACAAAAAATATATCGTCGTCGTATCATCCACATAGCAGTTGTTCTGTTTTGTTAACAATATACCAAAAAGTAAACAAAAAAGTATACCCCTAGGTATTACCACTAAGTATATATATATACCAAAACATACACGCAAAAAGTTAGTTCATCCATCAGCAGTTAAGAACAATCTCATAATCTATCATCCTCATTCATCATCATCTGTAGAATCTTCCTCATACCAGTCATATCCATCATATTCTTCAGATTCATCTTCATCTTCCTCTTCTTCCTCATCTTCATCTTCGTCGATGACTTCACTTGTCTCATCTCCTCCTTAGTCATCATCATCATCGTCGTTATCTTCAAAGATCCACTAGTGCTTGATCATACTCCTCCTCTTCCGTATCAACAGCCCCATGAGAAAGTCATGCCAATTGTCCTGCTTCCATTTCTTCCTCCAAATCGGCATGTGCGAGCTGCTTCCTCCTCATCTCGGTGAGTATGGCTCGGGCACATGCTGAAAAGGCTCATAATCTGGTTCAGCCTCAGATTCAGCATCAGAGGCCAGAAAATCTGCTTGTGTAGGATATCGCGGCATACTTGCTTCAAGTAATGCATGTGCACGACGAAACTGTTTGTGTCTGGAACTTGTCATACTCCTCTTGCAAAGCAGCCTTCTTCAACAGACCTTTACTCCCGTCTTGCCGCTTCATCCTCTTTAAGTTTGAGCCTATTTCATGACATGCGATGAAGTCATTCACACGCTTCTGAGTCACGTTTCAACTCTTCAGGGGTCATGAGCTCAATCGCTTATAAGACTCAAAGCAAGAGGATCCTTGAGCTGCCTGCCTCTCGGTTCATCATCCGAACAACATACCTTAGGCTTCTTTCCTTTCCTGTCTATCTCCTTCTCATGTGACGAATCAGGACTGCGGCTCCTCCTTGACGCCATACAACAGTGTATAAAAAGTATTGCTGCAAAACAATTACTTTGGTGTTAAACAAAACCAAATACATTGCAAGAGAGACAACAATTTGCATTTTCATTCAAAAGCAGATAAAATCCTAGAAACAACAATGTAAACAATCATTTTCATCCACTAACTTACCAAAATTGTAATGAACATCCGCATAGTAAAATAATGTAATTCAAACAAAACACATATCATGATTACACTTAATTCTTAAAGCAACCACACACCACCACAAACAAAGTGTTCCCACTATATAGTGTACCACAAAACAAGAGTAACAAAAAAATTTAAAAATACATTAAGTGCTATTACACTTCTTTGCATTCTCTTTGCAACAAAGAAAAAGGATCATTAAAAAAGAATCCATTTTTATGCAATCATGCAGAGGAAGATGAATAAAAATAACACTTAAAAGAATACAAACCCATACCTGTAGATGAAGATTGAAGTGTATGGTTTATTCAAAGATTCAAGCAACTAAAATTGATGATTTTCTTTGTTTTCCCACTTACTTGACTGAACTATTGAACAAAGAACTAATAACTGCTGGCTTTTTGTCTCTAAGTAGAAAACATAAACTACTTTCCCAAAGAATATGATTTTGTTGGGAAAGGGAGTGTTTGTTTGATAGTGATAAAAGGAGATGTTGGGTGGAAACAACATCTTCTAACTTAAAGGCTGATAAAAAGTGGGGCGGAAACAATAAAGTAACTTACACAGGGATCTGTAAGCAAATATGTCTAAAATTGGAGGGGGGTGAAAAAAACAACAAATTGTTATCCAAGACCAGCATTAATCTGATAAAATGCAAAGTAACTTGCAATTGGAATCTGCATATATTTATGACCAGCATTATAAAGGAAACTTACTGATCGCACATATATTGGAGATTTTTCATTTCTTTGTTCTAGGGATACGCTTTTGCTCCAGCATTTTACGTAGATGTGGTTCCTCTTGTAAAATATCTTGGAAACTGTCGCGACCTGGTATCTCTACTTTGTCCACACCTCTGTCATTCCTCTCGGCGTATGAATAGCAACCCACCAACTGGATGTTTCACGTCTCTGGAGTAGAAAACTTGGGGCAGCCTCTTCACGAGAATCATGGGCTCGTCCGAAATTTGGTATGGCTTTTCAATCTTGAAAGATTTACCAAAGGAAAATATGAATCCTGACAGATCTTTGTTCCATTCTCTACCTTCACCCAATCACAGTAGAAGATAGTTTCTTTAAATGTACCATAGTTCAACTCTAGGATTTGTCTGATCACCCCATACCACCGGGTTAGGTTAGTAACTGGAATTTTATCCCTTTTCGAGCTCCTAAAAGTGGTCGATGCAACCACGGTGACACCACTGTCCTGCGTCTTAGCCTTTTCCTGGTTTGCTTGGGAACAAAACTAAATCCATTCACACTCAGATCTTTTGTACTCTTTCTGAGACACTGGACCTCTAACGTAATGCCACAAATCTGTATCCATTTTGTCTTCTGATCTAAGCTATGAAAGCGAAAAGGAAATAAACACATCAGCATGCTGCATCATTATTACGCTAACAAACATGAGCGCCAATGCAAACCTTTTTCATACATCCAACTAAGGAACTTGGTTTCCATCTCGATTTCCTCCACCTGCAACCCCATCACCACTTCAGTTCTTAATAATCCCTATATTTAGCATACATATTATTAAAATCTAAATAGAATAACTCATTGTCCACATATAAACAAAACACGGCCAACCAATACCAAGAATAAACATCGAGACCTTCTCCGGATCATTCCGAAAAATTACCCACCGACGTATCTCGCATCCAATGAATAGGCTCACCCGAACCGGATTTTCATGCTGCAGAACCCATATCGCCTGAATTCATGTTCATCCTTTAAGAAGGGCTCCAAATTTGCTTTGTGACCTCCTTTGATCGGCATTTTTCATGTGCACCATGGAAAATCTAACACAGTCATCCATTTCAGTCTACTTAAGAATTGACCCTTCAATGTATCTCATTGTTATTTGGGATGTTTTTGCACTCCTTCATTGCCCGATTCAAAGTATGTACATGTAAATTTCAGTACAAAAACAACAAAAATATATAAAAATAAAGGAAAATGGTTAAATAGCAATTCACCTTTCGAATGGGTACATCCATCGATACCCAAACAGTCCACAAACTAAGGCCTCATCAGCCAAATGAACCATGTTGTGCACGCTTATATCAAAAAATCCAAATGGAAATACTTTTCGAGCACACACATGGCCTCTGCAATCATCCACTTAGCCTGGTTCAGATACTCTCTGCTAACCACCTTTGAGCACAAAATTCTAAAATACAAACTAATTTGTTGAAGCGCAGTACGCAAGTCTTTCTCTTCTGAAAAGGCATGTTGAAGCAGAACAGGTAATAAGTACCCCATAATCACATGGTATTCATGTGACTTCAAGCTGCTCAAGTTCAATTGCTCCATATTGACATTGTTACTTATATTCGACGAAAAGCCCGGGGAACTTTCGGATCTTTAAGAATCGACAAAAATCGGTTTTCTCTTTTTGCTCAAAACAAACAAATGAACCATCTCTACTCCTTTCTTTGTTTTCTTATCTTTCCACTCTCCACGGTGTAGTTTATTCTCGCTTCAATTTGTCACGATTATTCCATGAAACAATAGCCTTATTATCCTTATCAAAGATAGTGTAGATAATGTGTTCCATGACGTTCTTTTCCGTGTGCATCATGTCGACACAATGTCGTATAGTCAAGGCACAATACAACTCAAGTTCCCAAAGAATACACTTCTTGAAGAAAGCACCTGTGACAAGCTCAGAATCATCTTCCTCTTCATCAGACTGATATCTCTTTCGTTTACATGTCTTGCGGACCACTAACTTACCAGGTTCGTAATGAACATCGGCCAACTTCTCAAGCGACTGCGCTCTTGTTAGTCTCAGCGGTGCACTTTTATGCTCCTGTCTCTAATCCCAAATAAGTCCCATCCCTAAATGGGTGCCTTAACTTAAGGAATATATGATAGTTAGTGTACACAATCTTGTTGCCGTAACCTAGATGAGTACTTGGGTTTCATCTGCGCAGCAAACACACACAGAGTATCCATGAGTGGTGCATCCACTTAAAACACCTTGAGCGGTGGCAAGTCATGAATGCCAAACATCGAGTTGCTTTCAGAGTAAAATACTCCCTTTTCAAAGAATCAAAAGCTTGTACACTTTGATGCCAAAGTTTTTTAGCGTGTTGACCAATGCCGCAAAAAAACATAAATGTCTTGACCCGGTGACTTACGCCCAGGTATCAACAGGGTCATCATTTGGAATTCAGACTTCATACACATAGAAGGCGGAAGATTATAAACCACAAGGATCACAGGCCAACAACTCTAACTCAAAGTCTGTACACCATGAGGATTAAACCCATCCGTTGATATTCCAAGCCAAACATTTCTTCCTTCCGCTAAAACAAAGGAAACTTCAATTTCATTTTTGCCCACCGAGATGAATCGATTGGATGACGCACATATTCGGATGAAACTTGCGCTCGATCGTGCCAAAAGATTAATGCGTCGATATCCAAGGTAGAGTATACATTTTCTTTAGTTTTTCGTCTACAGGAAAGTATCTCAGCACTTTTGACCGGTTGTCAGCCGACACAAATATAATTACACTTTCCTACTACTCAAAATATAAATATAGCAAGGGCAAGAAAGGATCGATCCCACAGGGAGGTCTAGGTTGTCAAATTGTTATGGTTTCCTATATAAAACACCGAGGATTTTCTGATTTTATGTAATAAAATAAAATAAAAGCAAATAAAGAAAAGTAAACGAATCAAATTACGGATGAGAAAGTATTGGTCATGGATTTCGTCTTCAATCACAAACATGTTTTCAACACAATAACTAGAATTGATATTTTAATCTCGACTTTTATCAAAGACCCTAGAATACCTTGATCGCAAGAATATCCCGCTAATCTCCTCTTGTCATCAACAAACACATTAAAAGATGCGAATAAGAATTCTACCTAAAGGAACAACCTAACGTGTAAAAAGCACTAATCAAGTTTAATTCCCTAGATGCATTAAGTTCTATGAAATCGAGGCCAATCAAAGCAATCGAACGTGGAAAGCGCACTAATCCGATTTAACAAAGGTTATGGTTCACATATGATCATAAGAATATATCACTACAAACTATAATAATATTTATGCTACTTGCAATCCGAATTATCACTTTTTGCGATAATAACCCTAATCTAGCAATAAAGATGAAAGCAAACTCAATCGATTCTAGACTTAACTAACAAGCATTCAAATCATGTAACAATATTCATGGTGAATCATAAACGATAATATGAGAGAAAACTAATTTATTGAATCAAAACCCATGTTTGGAAATCCAACTTATTCCATAACCAATAATAAAACTCTAGCTCATATTCATGGAGTTCATAACAAGAAGAAAGAGAAAAGACTTCATGGTTCTAAACCCTAGAAAACTGTAGAGGCAAAAGAATAATAGATAAAAGATATGATATGTGTTTTGAGAAAAGTCTTCTCTTTTATAGCTCCACTCCTTCCAAAATTAGGTTTTGTCTTCAAAGTCCATTAGTTAGAAGTCCACCAAGCCCACAAGTGAGAGAAACCCATGTGAAATTATGCCCAAAAACCGTCGCCGGAAAAATGGGATTATGGCCGGAATTTGGCCGGAAAAGTCGCCGGAAAGTAGCTCAGGTGACCGGCAAAATGCCCGGTCACCGGTCAACGGGTCGGGATCGGGTCAACGGGTCAGATCGATTCAACTCGGTCAGACCGAGTCCAACCGAGTCAGAGAGAGTCAGGGTGAGTCACAGAGTCAGCTCAGTCAGATTGTGAGTTAGTCACTGCCCTGAGCTGATTGAGCTGACTTGGCCTTGGCTCAGGCCAATGCATAGGCCTTAGTTGTGTAGCACAATCATTGTGCTTCAGCCATGATGGATGCCTTCCTAACAACTTGCATAACACCTGTAATGCACCATTCTCAAGCAAATTTTGCAGCTCAAATCACAAAGAAGCCACTTTCAGCCATCAACTCATTGCCACATCTTCCCCTTTATCTCCATCTCAGCTGCCATTTCCTCAAGCCATACATTCCTGCACCACAAGAACTAAACAACTCGGTTGCATGCACCGCAATCTTCCTCGCTTCACTAACGTGCACTATAACCTCAAAAACACCACAAATTCCATACTTCCATCATTACCTTCTCAAGCCAATACAAGACAAATGTTGCACCTGCTCTCGCCCAATTTCATCCATTGCCAATCCACTTTGTCTTAGCACCACCTTGTGCAATAACATACAACTTCGGTCCCATGCCCGCACAACCCTATTCCACCAATCTCCATCGTCACAATGCCACAACCTACCACCTACGGTTCCATTACCACTAGTACCAACTAAGCTTCACCCGCAACATGACCAACTTGTACTTGCTTCTCCCCGTCATTACCATGTCCTTCCTCCACATCCATCCAAAGGCACCCGCGTAAGCACCGACCATAACATCCATCTCTTGTCGCCAAAGAAACTCGGGACCAACTCCACTTCCACCTGCCATGAAGCATCTAAACCGCACTCCATCTCGCAACCTAAGACTCCATTATCTCAGCTTCTTTAGCTCACTCAAAGCCACACCAGCTTCCTTTCCTTCCCTTCACTTCCATGACCACCTCATTGAACCGTAGCTCATCCCCTGTCCTAGGCATACATCTAAATACTTCATTCATGCACCGCAGGTCATAACCATTCTCCCCGCCATTGCATTTCTCAAAGATCACAAATTCAACACCACCACTAACCCTTGTTCACCAAGATCGCCTCCTTCTCGTGCACCGCCAAGACCTCCACCTAGCTCTCACCAACCCGCAACCTCTCAACCATTTAAAGCATTTCATCTCTCCCACTTGCTTCTCAAACCCGCAAGCCACTACTCAACCACACTATCTTTCCCGCACATCAATATTACTTCCTCCAAACTCAAACCATTCCTTAAACCGCAACACCAACACAACTCATTTTAAGCTTCATCTCAAAGAACACCTCTACTCGCAGACAATACCCATCACAAAACTCGATCCAAAACCAAATCCGAGAGAAACCATTTCACACCCTCTTCTCTCGCGATTTTGATCCGTCACCTTCAATAGCTTTGCCATCCCATCTACCACCAAAGAATTCACCATTAACTTTTCTCTCGAAATTCATATCACGTCTTCATTCCTATCTTCTCATTCAATTCAATTCACTCACCCATGTCAACAAATACCATTGATTTCATCTTTGAATCAAGAACAACATTGACAGAACCCATCTTCGATCTCGTAATTCCATACAAACCCTAATCTTCCATGAGATCGTCTCAATTCACGGCCATCTCTTAATTTAACAAAATCCAAAGAACTCTCGGCAATGAAACAAACGGTACCAACAAACCGATTTGCTCCTCTCTCGATTCAACAAGAGCGACTTCGATCTCTCAAGAAATTTCGAGATGAATTCTACCAAAAAAGGAAGAACGAGAGAAAAAATAGAATGGGAATTGATTCCCAATTCTCTCGACCCAATTTGTCTTAAAGGTGGGACGTTATTTGCACCCATTGTTAACTACACCCACATTGGGTGCCTATATAAATGGTCACTTCGATAAGGGCTAGCCAGATGGCGGCCCCTTAACCCACAAACTAGTCTCTCTTTAAAAACCCTCCAAAACAGAGATGCCCCTTAACATTGACTGGGCTCCAGATAGTGCTCGCCCGTGAAATGACAATTACGCCCTTTTCGCTCTAAATGAGTAGTTTCTCCTTCTTTTCCTCCGTGCGACTCCAAATCACCTAATAACTCAAATTCACACATAAGATACATAATTTACACGAAAAATAGCAAAGAAAGCATAAATACTAGATAATAAATACGGTGTATTCTACACCTATCAAATTCCCCCACACTTAGACTTTGCTAGTCCTCGAGCAAATCAAACAAAACAAAACTAAAACAAATACATACAACTTCGTGACGTCGAGGCTACGGTTAATTTTAGCATAAATAACAAGCCTTTAAACCCCTAGGTGTCCCTAGTGGACGAGTTATAGTCTCGTGAAGGTTTACAAGAGGTTTACCTACAAAACCTATATTTCAAACTCCGTCTATTTATGACAAATCAATGAACGAATCCAAAATGACTACAGGGAGGAAGTACCTTGCAAATTCAATTCATATATTAGTAAATAAACTCTAATTAGATAGTCGAACAAGCCACAATACTGGAAACTAACAAACCACAATCACAATGAAAAGATTAAGAAGATGGATAAAGATGTAGATGTTGGCGAATGTTCACAAGTGTTCGATGTTTCCCATATCTGTCCTCAAGGTCATCTAAGATGAACCTAATCCTATTGGATTGAGCTACTTGGTGCCGAATGCTACATCAAATCAATTGGCATATACAAGGGAACCAAGAGTGACTTTATTCAACACAATAATAATTTCTTCTCTTTTTTTTATATTTGATTGGATCAAACTGGATCCAATTTCTCTTTTGTTTTTTTAGACGGCATGATTAGATCTTTTTGGATCCAAGCGCATGCTTCCTTGTCAACACGTATATGATAGTTGCCTTGGATCCTGCATTCCACGCTTGTTTAGGCGACGAGACAGGGACTACGTTTCACACATACTGCTATTCCCAAGTGTCTTTTTATTCCGTTTTGGTCTAATTGGTCGGTCTCTTTTTTTTTTTTTTTTTTTTTTCATATATATTTTTTCATCATTTTTTTTTCTTTTTCTAGTAACTCAATCACTCTATTTCATCCTAGCAGTAATAACACGTCGATGTTTAGTGACCCACCAAAGCACTTAGAGAACAATAGATAAATATGGAAAAATAAAAATAGAATGTGATATGGTGATATTCCGAGATATGGTAACAACTATCATGTTAATTTGTGATTTCGAGCTATATTCTTCCCTTTTAGTTAATTGGTTCCTCAACTCCGCATTCAAAATGGTTCCATCCAAAGAATGGTGTCATCCCAAAGGCACAAGTTTCTAGATTTCGAGTTCAAAAAGCACAAATTTTTTCTTGGTTTTTTCTATTTTTTTTTTAAAAGGCATAAAACAAACTAAAACAAACTATACAAACATATAAATGCTCCCCACACTTAAACTTCACATTGTCCTCAATGTGTAAAACTGAAAGTTCTGAATTCTGACGTAACAGCAGATAAAACGCAAAAACTATGCAAATTGGTAAGGAATTTGGAAAAACTCCATTTCACAAAAGTTGTTCACCTACGTGTTTTCTACACAGTGTCAAAATTTCACAGTGTTTTGATAAACAGTCTGACAGTTATGGTCTCTGGACTGAACTACGCGCAGTCTGAAATTTTCTGATGAAAAAGTATTCGCTCATAATTCTCTTCTAAGATAGATTACGGACTCAATGAAATTAAACATGGGGATGCAAATATGATATGAAAACAGTAAAAATAAATAAACGAAACAAAATAAAATATAAAAGGATAAGAGATACAAAACCGGTGGGTTGCCTCCCACTTAGCGCTTGTTTTAAAGTCGACGGCCCGACTTAGCTTCTTGTAAGATTCATTCCCCATACACCAATAATCGGAAAAGTTGGGGATCCACCCATAGCACCTGTTTTGCAAACACTAGCTTCACACAAATATTAGTAATATAAAAACAAAACGAAGCTATTAACCGATAAAAGCTTCCCCACACTTATTCTTGTCCACACATGGAAGTGCATAAAGAATATAGAGTGGTACTTCCACGGTTTCTTGTTCCAAAACCTGCATATTATGAGAATCAAGTTTCTCTAATGGAGGAAAACGAGAAACAAAGTCATTCAACAACATTCTCAAGCACATACATTCAAACCAATAAGAGGTAAAGGAGAAGAAACAATAGGCAAAAGGGTTAGACAAACCTTGCACAATCTCTTGTATCACGGAATCCTCTTCATCCTTGAAAAACTCAAGTGAATTATTCACCTCTTGGATATCATGGTCCTCTATCAAACCTTGCAACCATTCTTCGTCCGTTTACACGCCTTAACCAAAGTCTCGACATAAACATCATCATTACAATCCTTTGTAAGCTCAATTGGGTCTTCCACAATATTGGTCAAACCGGTCTCATTCTCAACATACTCCTCGTTGTTGTAAGGCACATACTCTTTTGCGGATCCAAATTTTATCATAAGAAACTTTTTTAGAACACTCGAAAATGCATCATCCTCAAGCTCCACCCTTTGAATAGGCTCTTGATCATTATTAAGATCAATGCTCGAGTAATCTACACAAGTGTCGACATATTCCTCTTCATCTTCATCTTTATCCCAAAAAGACTCCTCGGAGATATCACCATGAGTTGTTTCAAGCAATGTATCATAATCACCGTCACTATCATAGTCAACATAAGATTGGTCTTCGCTGAATTTAGTGTTGTTAATCTCTAACTCATCCTTTTGAATAGGTGAATGATCATTATTAAGATCAAGAGTTGAGTTAACTACACAATTATCAACGAAAGTGCCCAAGGATTGGCCTTTTTCAACATTAGCATCAATCAAATATTCATCACAAACCATATGCACATTAGAATTATCCATATCTTCATTGTATTGATCAATTCCTCGTCGCAAGATAGTCATACCTTCACGAAGTTCTTGGAGTTGCTCGTTTGTAGTCTCTTTAGCTTTTTGAAATTCCTTTTGTAAAAAGTTGGAAACTTTATCTATAAAATTAGAGACTTTTTGTTCACGAGCATAAGAATCCTCCCATACTTGTGGTTGTTCACACACATACTTGCCATAAGGTTGTTGAGGAAAACCATAAGGTTCCATGGAATATTGGTCATAGCCAATAAATTGGTTTTGATTATACCCATGGAATTGGTAGTTGTCGTATTGTTGAGGTTGTTGAAAACCGTATCCATCGTTCCAATATGCTCCTTCCATAGAAATAAGCACCTGAAATAAGATTCTCAAAACTACGGTTAAAACCAAAAATAAAAAAAATAAAACAAAACTAAATACAAAAATAAGAAACCAAAAACAATTAACAACCGCTGCCTCCCCAAAAGGCGCCAAAATTTGACCGGTTGTCAGTACCACACAAATATAATTACACTTTCCTACTACTCAAAATATAAATATAGCAAGGGAAAGAAAGGATCGATCCTACGAGAGGTCTAGGTTGTCAAATTGTTATGGTTTCCTATATAAAACACCGAGGATTTTCTGATTTTATGTAATAAAATAAAAATAAAAAGCAAATAAAGAAAAGTAAACGAATCAAATTACGGATGAGAAAGTATTAGTCATGGATTTCGTCTTCAATCACAAACATGTTTTCAACACAATAACTAGAATTGATATTTTAATCTCAACTTTTATCAAAGACCCTAGAATACCTTGATCGCAAGAATATCCCGCTAATCTCCTCTTGTCATCAACAAACACATTAAAAGATGCGAATAAGAATTCTACCTAAAGGAACAACCTAACGTGTAAAAGCATTAATCAAGTTTAATTCCTAGATGCATTAAGTTCTATGAAATCAGGCCAATCAAAGCAATCGAACGTGGAAAGCGCACTAATCCGATTTAACAAAGGTTATGGTTCACATATGATCATAAGAATATATCACTACAAACTATAATCATATTTATGCTACTTGCAATCCGGAATTATCACTTTTGCGTATAATAACCCTAATCTAGCAATAAAGATGAAAGCAAACTCAATCGATTCGCGACTCGACTAACAAGCATTCAAATCATGTAACAATATTCATGGTGAATCATAAACGATAATATGAGAGAAAACTAATTTATTGAATCAAAACCCATGTTTGGAAATCCAACTTATTCCATAACCAATAATAAAACTCTAGCTCATATTCATGGAGTTCATAACAAGAAGAAAGAGAAAAGACTTCATGGTTATAAACCCTAGAAAACAAAGTAGAGGCAAAAGAATAATAGATAAAAGATATGATATGTGTTTTGAGAAAAGTCTTCTCTTTTATAGCTCCACTCCTTCCAAAATTAGGTTTTGTCTTCAAAGTCCATTAGTTAGAAGTCCACCAAGCCCACAAGTGAGAGAAACCCATGTGAAATTATGCCCAAAAACCGTCGCCGGAAAAATGGGATTATGACCGGAATTTGGCCGGAAAAGTCGCCGGAAAGTAGCTCGGTGACCTAAAAGTCCGCCTTGGTCAACGGGTCGATCGGGTCAACGGGTCGAGATCGATTCAACTCGGTCGACCGAGTCCAACCGAGTCGAGAGAAAGTCGGGGTGAGTCATGAGAGTCGGCTCGGTCAGATTGTGAGTTAGTCATCGCCTGAGCCGATTGAGCTGACTTGGCCTTGGCTCAGGCCAATGCATAGGCCTTAGTTGTGTAGCACAATTATTGTGCTTCAGCCATGATGGCTGTCTTCCCTGCAACTTCAGTGCATAACCTGTAATGCACCATTCTGGCTAAATTCTGCAGCTCAAATCACAGCAGCTTCACTTTCAGCCATCAACTCATTGCCACATCTTCCCCTGTATCTCCATCTCAGCTGCCATTTCCTCAAGCCATACATTCTTGCACCACAAGAACTAAACAACTCCAGTTTGCATCTCGCACCGCAATCTTCCTCGGCTTCACTAATGTGCACTATGACCGGCAAAAACACCACAAATTCCATACTTCCATCATTCTCGCTTCTCAAGCCAATACAAGACAAAGTTGCACACGCTCTCGGTTCCAATTTCACCATTGCCAATCACCTTCTTAGCACCACCTTGTGCAATAACATACAACTTCGGTCCCCATGCTCGCACAACCTCATTCCAGCTCAATCTCCATCGCCACAATGCCACAACCTACCACCTACAGTTCCATTACCACTAGTACCAACTAAGCTTCACCTGCAACATGACCAACTTGTACTGCTTCTCCCCAGTCATTACCATGTCCTTCCTCCACATCCATCCAAAGGCACCCAGAGCACTGCCATAACATCCATCTCTTGTCGCCAAAGAAACTCAGACCAACTCCACTTCCACCGCCATGAAGCATCTAAACCGCACTCCATCTCGCAACCTAAGACTCCATTATATGTAGCTTCTTTAGCTTAGCTCAGGCCACCAGTGCCTTTCCTTCCCTTCACTTCCATGACCACCTCATTGAACTGTAGCTCATCCCTGTCCTAGGCATACATCTAAATACTTCATTCATGCATCTGCAGGTCATAACCATTCTCCCCTCTGCCATTGCATTTCTCAAAGATCACAGATTCAACACCACCACTAACCCTTGTTCACCGGTATCGGCTCCTTCTCGTGCACCGCCAAGACCTCCACCTAGCTCTCACCAACCCGCAACCTCTCAACCATTTAAAGCATTTCATTCTCCCACTTGCTTCTCAAACCCGCAAGCCACTACTCAACCACACTATCTTTCCCGCAGCATCAATATTACTTCCTCCATCTCAAACCATTCCTTAAACTGCAACACCAACACAACTTATTTTAAGCTTCATCTCAGCAACACCTACTGCAGACAATACCCATCACAAAACTCGATCCAAAACCAAATCTGAGAGAAACCATTTCACACCCTCTTCTCTGCGATTTTGATCCGTCAGCTTCAATAGCTCTGCCATCCCATCCACCACCCAAGTGAATTTACCATTAACTTTTCTCTGAAATTCATATCACGCTTCATTCCTATCTTCTCATTCAATTCAAATATCACTCACCCATGTCAACAGCGCCATTGATTTCATCATTGAATCAAGAACAACATTCGCACAGAACCCATCTTCGATCTGTAATTCCATACAAACCCTAATCTTCCATGAGATCGTCTCAATTCCACGGCCATCTCTTAATTTAACAAAATCCAAAGAACTCTCAAAGAGCGAGTACCAACAAACCGATTTGCTCCTCTCTCGATTCAACAATGAGCGACTTGATCTCTCAAGAAATTTCGGATGAATTACTGGTCAAAAGGGAAGAACGAGAGAAAAATAGAATGGGAATTGATTCCCAATTCTCTCGACCTAATTCTGTCTTAAAGGTGGGACGTTATTTGCACCCATTGTTAACTACACCCACAGATTGGGTGCCTATATAAATGGTCACTTCTGATAAGGGCTAGCCAGATGGCAGCCCCTTAACCACAGCTAGTCTGTCTTTAAAAACCCTCCAAAATAGAGATGCCCCTTAACATTGACTGGGCTCCAGATAGTGCTCGCCCGTGAAATGACAATTCTGCCCTTTTCGCTCTAAATGAGTAGTTTCTCCTTCTTTTCCTCCGTGCGACTCCAAAGCACCTAATAACTCAAATTCACACATAAGATACATAATTTACACGAAAAATAGCAAAGAAAGCATAAATACTAGATAATAAATACGGTGTATTCTACACCTATCAACTTTGCAAGGTTCATTTGTCACCACAGGACCATATTTGGTAGCTTTCAACTTAAACCTTGGAGTTTTGCATACCGGACACTCTATTAAATCCTTATTCTCTTCATAATACAAAATACAATGATTCTTACAAGCATGAATAACCTTCGCTTTCATCCCCAGATCCTTAAGCATTGACCTCATAGCATCATAGTTTTTGGGCAACTTGTTAGGTTTCGGAAGCCACTCTCTTAACAAATCCAACAAACTGTTGACACAGTTACCCGAAATTTTATAAGTTTTCTTCACATTATGTAGTTCTACCATAGCATAGAGGATTGTGAGATTTTCTTCACACCTAGGGTATAACTTCTCTGCCGCTAACGATTTGTACATATTATAACGCTTCTCGACATTTGGATCTTCTAAGGTTAATTCTCCAATTTGTGTTCCATCATGGTCATGATGAATACCAAAGGAAGAGTCAATAAAATCATTCAAATTCAAACAATCTGATTGCTTATCAGGCGTTTCTTCGACTACGGCCTTCCCCTTAGAACGACTTATTAAAGCACCATACTTTCTCTCACCATGTAAGCTCCGGTGGTGTATGTTTTGTCGACACCATGCTCATACGGATGGGTCCTAACAATCGAGAATCCAAGTGGATATCTATTTTCACACTTCCTACAAGGGCAAGCACACGTTTTTGCGTAGTACCATTTGCCATTGCAAAATCAATGAATTTTCTAACCCCTTCTCTCGTATTCCTCGCTATAAATGTCTATTATACGCATCCAAGATTTATCCACAAAATTTGACATCCTACAAACAAGTAAAGTACTATGTCTTAGTAACCTAAGTTTATCAACTAAACCTAAAAATGTCACGTATTTATCAACACACCACAATAGAATACAATTCACAACATCAATTTCTAAAACTAATAAACCACAGATGTTGAAAAACTATCGATTAAGAAAACAATAAAAGAAATACCTTAATAATTAGCTGAAGATAACCCAGGAGAATAGATAGATTCGGAAATTTTAATCAAACTCAATCCTTCTGTGATAACTCGATTAAGCTTAAATCTTTAATGAAATCGACGAGTCACAAAAGAATCGGTTGAATCAATTTTGTCGATGAAGCTTCCTGCAACTGAATCTCAAATTGAATCTGATGAATTTTCTGGTGAAATCGATGGCGGATGCGGATATACCAAGAAGTCGGTGAGGTGTGAAATAAATGGAGGTGAAAGATATAAGATGTAGTAATGTCTCAACCGTTTTTCTATCAACGCATTAAGTTGTTCATCTACCTCCCAACTTCCAGACATATTAAATGAAAAACTAATTTCAGAATATTTTAATTTTGTTTTCGGATTTTAATTTTATTTTATGATTTTCGGTAATTAAAATGAAGAGTTATAATGGGAAAAAAAATGTTGGAGAAAAAAAGCCGAGAATCGTTGGGAGGTCAAGTAGCCCTTGAGTGTGAGATGAAATTGGGAACTGATAGTAGTAATAGAGGCGCTAATAGTAGTAATGGAGGGTAACAATGTAACTTGGAATTTTAAGTAGAGGCTAGGAAGGTAATTACCCACAACCCTCCCGAAACTCTGTAACAGATACCAATTATTGCAACGATTATCCGACGTTACAAAGTTTCCAACGTCGATACTGACGTTACTTAAAAGTTCTAACGTTACAAAATCCCTGATTTCGTGTAGTGTACCCTATTGCAATCATATCAGGAGTCTCGGCGGCTGGTGCATCTCCTTCATTCACTTCTTCTTGATCTTCAGTTTCATCTTCATTTGATGGAGTTGGTTTCTCTGCTTCAGGAGGAGGTGGATTCGACGAGGATTGACCTACCTTTTTCTTAGGTTTCATGGTTTTATACAATGAGTTTAATCGACGACGAATTTTTTTTGAATCGACGATTAATCGTAGAAAAAAGAAGAAGGGAAGAAGAAGAAAAAAAAAAAGGAGAAAGTATGAGAAGAAGAAGATGAAGAAATGAAGAAGAGGGGGAGGACGGTTTTTCTTTTGTTTTAATGATTTTCAGCTTTTTTTTTTAATGATTTTTCCGTTTTTTTTTTTATTAGATTAGTTAGTTAATGGAAGGTAGAAAGGTAATAAATTAAAATGATTGAGGGTATTTATGAACTTTTACATAAATTTGATCTCCCACTATAACGTTTCAAATTCCGAGCCCCTACAACTCCAATAATAGGATTCTTTAATTATTAATGTATAAGAGTTTATGAAATTTAGTAGAAGCTGGAAAGTTCAAAACCAAAAAATATTGGGAGCGTATTAAAATTGTATCCATATTCCATACTTGTAGGATTGTCAAAAGCTTTAAATATGTATCTTTTTTTTTTATAGCTTGGTACAGTGGTCCCTAGACTACTCCTAAATCTCATTTATTTAGGAATTTTAGCAATTATAAGGATTCGAACCCCGACCACCGCAGTGGGAGGGAGCACGAGAACCATCGACCATTTGATGGTTCTCTTTAAATATGTATCAAGTTCTCATGAAGTATTCTTTCCTTCTTTTTTGTTTGCGTACTCAAACAATTGACTAAATAATAATTATTGCACTTTGATTTTTGCAACAATGACGTGCAAATACTTTCATCGTTTCCCTACTACCCATCACCAGAATTTACATTGGGATTTACTGTAGTTGAAAATACCGGATCACCTCCAACGCTTGGTGTATCGGGAGTGAATCCCGCAGCCACTACCGTGTGAGAGAAAAAAAAAGGTGCCCCCACCTTAGCCCCACCCCTGCAAATCTCCCCCCTGGGCTCCCCTCTCTCGGCCATTGGATGATCTTGTGGGATTTCTCACAATTGGATGATCTTGTGGGATTTCTCATGAAGTATTCTTTCCTTCTTTTTGTTTGCGTACTCAAACAATTGACTAAATAATAATTATTGCACTTTGATTTTTGCAACAATGACGTGCAAATACTTTCATCGTTTCCCTCGCCCATCACCGAATTTACATTGGGATTTCATCAGAGTTGAAAATACCGGATCACCTCCAACGCTTGGTGTACGGGAGTGAATCCCGCAAACCACTGCCGTGTGAGAGAGAAAAAAGGTGGCCCCCACCTTAGCCCCACCCCCAAATCTCCCCTGTGGCTCCCTCTCTCAGCCATTGGATCATCTTGTGGGATTTCTCACGGTTATTTTGACGGTCAACGTAGCCCTCTACCGGATCACCTCGTCTAATAATCTTTTTCACCAGAGGTTGAGAGAGAGAGAGTTGTCAATGATGTGATGGGTGTGGACATGGGTGCCCCTCCGATTTAAGAGGCACCACGCGTGTTCTGTTTTCCAAATACCAGTTCCCAACATTGGAAAAGGATGCTTCCCTTTTAGCAGGATCGAAATTGAGTTACATTTTGATCAGCATTGTTGAATATTCTTGTATTTTTTTAAAAATGTGCTCTGCTGCTGGCTAATAGGACTTCCGATAAAACCCGCATGGCTTTCCAAAGCTTAGTAGATTGATTTTAAAAGAATGATTTTGAACAACAAAACGGTTACTTAGTGTTTGCTTATTCTATATTTCTATTGATCTTTACTTTCATTTGGTAAGGTACTCTTGAAAAAGTCTTATTAATGACTCCATATGCCCTGCCATTGACCAGAGTTTACATTGGGACTTACAGTGGTTGAAAACACCGGACCACCACGTCTATAATCTTCACCACAAACTGTTTTACGTAGCTTTCGTTCAGGATTTCTGATAAATATAGGAGATTTTTTGTAGTAGTTCGTACGTTGCACCAATTGAATCCGCATCAGACAGAGATAGAGAGGGGAGTAATTACATATTTATGCCTACCAAAATTTAATTATCTGACTTGATCACGCTATTGGTTCGAGCATTGGAGTATATAACGAGGTAAGGACGAATGAAGAATAATGCACCATTCGTCATAATCTTAATCGTTGGAAATATTTAAGTAGGAAATACTCTAATTGGTCACAGAAATAATATCTTGGGATGAGTCTAATCCATTTGACCCACTCAAATGTCATTTGGTCTGTTGGTAATATAAATTATAATTTGGTCCTAAAAATTATTGTTTGGTCCTACGCTGATGTCATGGATGATGTAAATGTTACCTTGTAGTGGCGGAAATACCTTTTAGATAAGTACCATATATATAGTCAAAATGTAAGAGATGGAATCATTCTCGATTTACTTTCTCTCTTCTTTCTAGATCTAGTTTTTCTTTTCCTCTCAAATCTTTTATTTATGGTTTTAATTTTGTAGAAACAAGATGATGAAGATGAAGAAAGATGATGAAGAAGATGAAGATGATGAAGATGATGAAGAAGATGATGAAGATGAAGAAGATGAAGAAAGATGATGATGATGATGATGAAGATGATGATGATAAAGATGATGAAGATGATGATGATGATGATGATGATGAAGATGATGAAGATGAAGATGAAGATGATGATGATGATGATGAAGATGATGAAGATGAAGAAAGATGATGATGATGATGATGAAGATGAAGATGATGATGATGATGATGAAGATGATGAAGATGAAGATGATGATGAAGATGAAGAAAGATGATGATGATGAAGATGAAGATGATGAAGATGATGATGATGAAGATGATGAAGATGAAGATGATGAAGATGAAGATGATGAAGATGAAGAAAGATGATGATGATGAAGATGAAGATGATGATGATGATGATGAAGATGAAGAAAGATGATGATGAAGATGATGATGAAGATGAAGAAAGATGAAGATGATGATGATGATGAAGATGATGAAGATGAAGAAAGATGAAGATGATGAAGATGAAGAAATATGATGAAGATGAAGATGAAGATGATGAAGATGAAGATGAAGAAAGATGATGAAGATGAAGAAAGATGATGATGATGATGATGATGATGACGATGAAGATGAAGATGATGATGATGATGAAGATGATGATGATGATGAAGATGAAGATGATGATGATGAAGATGATGAAGATGAAGATGATGAAGATTATGATGAAGATGATGATGAAGATGATGATGAAGATGATGATGATGAAGAAAGATGATGATGATGAAGAAAGATGAAGATGATGAAGATGAAGATGAAGAAAGATGATGATGATGAAGATGAAGATGATGAAGATGAAGAAAGATGATGATGATGATGAAGATGAAGATGATGATGATGATGATGATGATGATGATGAAGATGAAGAAAGATGATGAAGATGATGAAGATGATGATGATGATGAAGATGATGAAGATGAAGATGATGAAGATGAAGAAAGATGATGAAGATGAAGAAAGATGATGATTTTGTGGATAAGGACCATCTATGAAGATGATGAAGATGAAGAAAGATGATGATGATTTTGAATGTTGAAGATGAAGAAAGACGATGAAGATGGTGATTTTTTTTTCTTTTTAGGTTTTTGTATGGACTTCATTCCTGGGAATGAAGTCTGTTTTTTTAGCTTTTTGTATGGACTTCATTCCTGGGAATGAAGTGTGTTTTTTTAGCTTTTTGTATGGACTTCATTCCTGGGAATGAAGTCTGTATTTTTAGCTTTTTATGGACTTCATTCCCCGGGAATGAAGTCTTTTTTAGCTTTTTATGGACTTCATTCTTGGGAATGAAGTGTGTTTTTTAGCTTTTGTATGGACTTCATTCCTGGGAATGAAGTCTCGTATTTTTAGCTTTTTGTATGGACTTCATTCCGGGAATGAAGTCTGTCTTTTAGCTTTTGTATGGACTTCATTCACGAATGAAGTCTTTTTTAGCACCTAAGAACTCCTACAAAAAAAAAAAAATTAACATGGAAGGGTATTTTTGTCTATTTAAATATTTTTAAATAATTATGGACCAAACAAGAAGGCGTTTGACCAAAGGACTAAATGAGACATGGGCCCACCTAAAAAGGACCAAACGATATTTTTCCCAATATTTAAGGTGATGAAAAACGCACCCACTCTATGAAGGGTATATAATTAAAAACAGCCTTTGATGATGAACATAATGGCTAGCGACGGCTCGGTTCTTCTTGAACAAAAAAGCTGAGAAGGTACATCTTTGGATCAGTCTAGACTACTATAGGCAACATGTGAGGTGTGAGGCGTCGAGTCAAAGATCCCATCCAACTTTAATATTGTCAAAAGGCACCCCCTGTTCAACTAGGAAAACCTCTAATTGAATTTGAATTTGCAGACTTCTAAGTTGGGCTCTTCTTTTGCCAAGTCCACTTCCCCTTGTTTGGGTTCAAACTAAAATACATCGTACTTCTCGTTCTGGTTTCTTTTATCCAAATCCGATACGGGGTGAGCGTGTGCGGTTATGGACCGATTTTCATTTTATCCGCATCCAATCCAATTCATTCTGATTCCAAATTCGGATCCGCATCCAATCCAACATTCAACGGATTTGTATCCAATGGATACAGATCCAAATCGATACTACCTAGGGGTAGGGTCTGTCAATGGATAAAAATCCTTCGGATATTGGCAATAAATACCGATAAGGTTAAGGTTAAGGGTTATCGGATTTACGGTATCCGATAATATCCGTCGGAATTCAAAAATTCCATATCGATAAGGTTAAGGATAAGCTATCGGATATCGGATATTATTCCGATAATTTCCGTTATCTACTCATGATACAAAAACTTCCAATAATTTCCGTTAATATTCAATAATTTCCGATAATATTCGATAATTTCCGATATTTACTTAGGAGAGACGTAATCAAATGGCTAAAGAGTAAACCTAAAGGGTATTAGGTATCGAAAATTTCCGAAAATTTTATGATATAGTTATACACTAACGGTATCGGATATTAACCTAACGGAAACTCCCTTAACCGGTACCGTTATGTTAATAAACGGATATCCATTACGTTAAGGTTATCGGATATCGGATAACCGTTATGTCGGATATTAACCTAACGGAATCCGGATATTCGGAAACGGCTACCGGATATCGAATATCCATTGACAGCCCTACCTAGGGGTGAGTATGTGCCGGTATGGACCGATTTTCATCTTATCCGCATCCAATTCAATTCATTACATATTCCAAAATTTGGCATCCGCATCCAATCCAACATCCAACGGATTTCTATCTAATGGATACACAGATGGACGCATTGGATCCGGATAATCCAATGGATTTGTTATTTTGTTCTTTTTTTTTTTGATCGGTAAAGGAAAGATATATTGATCAAAAAGGAGAGGGTACAAAAGTTTTGTACCACCCTCAAAGTTACAAGAAAAACAGAAAGTAAAAAAACAAGAGATGTAAACAGACTACTTCTCAAAATTACATGGACTCAAAGTACATCTTAGGCCGCTTTGAAATAACATCGAATAGCTTGGAGACTCCAAGTTTTTAAAGACTAAACACCAAGTAAACAAGGTGTATTTTATCTTGTTTTGAACTGCAATCTTTGTGCTCCTTTTATTTTGAAAAGATCTAGCATTCCTTTCACCCCAAAGACACGGAGAATAGCCACAAATATCATACACCAAATTTGAGATTCCTATTTTGAAGGCATTGAAGTATTCCACGCCGAAGCATTGTGAAAATGTTCTCGGCATTGTAAAACTCCGATTCGGTTTACTCTTGAATGGTTCCAATTTTTTTTTGGAAAATCATAGTGAAGAAAAAGGTAACTTACGTGAGAACCGAAAAGGCATCCCCGATCAACTTCAACTCCTCTCCTAATTAGCATGTCCCTAGTAGGCAAGCTATTGTGAGCCGAGTCCACACAAAGAAGCAATTTTTTGGAGGAAAATGTTGATCCCAAATATACTTGAAAATGTGCATATGACTTTGATCTTCAGCACTCTTGCGAGCTCCTCATAAGTAGAATTTACTTGTGACCCTTTGTACCAATTGACCATTCAATCTCATCATTCAAATCCCTTTTGATGGTCACCAAATTTAGTTTAGAAAGAAGATCTGAAAGCTCACCCCTTGCAGCTACATTTAATCTTCTTGGAACAGCTAAATCCCATCTGGCATGTTCTTTTAAAAACTTCAGCCACGGATTTATCCTTACTTCTTGCCACACCAAATAAGTTAGGATAATTTAAAATGCAAAGGAATATCATTAGCCAAGTATCCATCCAAAAACCGATACTACTACCAGAATTTTCTTTAAATTTGACATGACTTTTAAAAAAGGTATTGCACTGCATAAAACCTCTCCAAAGAGATCTTACATATGTAATTTTTGGGACTTTAGAGAACCAGCCAGGAAGATCAGCTCCATATTCTCATAAATAATCTCCTCCCAAAGAACATCTTTTCATTGCAAATCTCCACTGCCATTTAGTTAAAAGAGCTTTGTTCATCTTCCTTAAGCTTTTAACTCCAAGACCACCAAACTTTCTCCTTCTACTTAAGGTAATCCAATTAACAAGATCTAATTTTTGTTTCCTTTGTTATCATTCCACCGAAAATCTCTCATGAGCTTCTCCAATTTCTTAGCAATCGAGGCTGGCATCACAAACAAAGACATATAATAGACAGTAAATCGGCAAGCACACTTTTTAATCAAAGTGATCTTACCTTGTCTATTCAAGAAAGGTTTCTCGCCATCCGTGGCCTTGCTTGTGCATTTATCAAAAACTTATCCCATTTTGTAACTCATCAACTTTTATCACCCAACGGCAAACCCAAATAAGTAGTTGGAAGTCGACCAATATAGCAACCAAGAATTGAAGAAAATTGAGATAAATTACCATGAAAACCAACACCAAATTGTCTTTTAGCAAAATTGATTCTAAGACACGTTAATCAAGCTCAAAAGAGAGCAACAACAATCTAATGTGCTGCACATGAGTAATATCGCATTTTAAAAAGATTAAAGTGTCATCTCGCAAATTGCAAATGATCGATGATTTTGCCACCATTAGTTGCTTGAAAACCGGATACTGCACCTTGTTCTTGAGCTTTTGAATCATAAAAGATATAGCCTCCCCCACCAAAAGAAAAAAAAGCAGATAATGGATCTCCCGTGTCTAATCCGTTTTTTTTTATTTGAAGTAACTCGTAGTTGAGCCATTAACTAACACGAGAGAACCTAGCAAATTCCACACAATATCTAACCCGTTTTCTCCAATTATCTCCATAACCCATTAAAGCAAGAATATCATCAAGGAAATCCCAGTTTACATGGTCAAAAGCCTTTTCAAAGTCCACCTTGAAAAGAATTCATGGTTTTCCACTTCTGAATATTGAGTCTACAAGTTCATTAGCTACTAAAACACCATCTAGAATCTGCCTTTTTTTTTTATGAAAGCAGTTTGATGAGCTGAGATAATAGTTGGTAAAGTAGTTTTAAATGTGTCAGCAAGCACCTTTGAAATTATCTTATAAAATCCATGCGCAAGACTGATGGGTCTTAAGTCTTTGATCTCCTCTATAGTTTCGTTTTTTGGGATTAAGGCAATGAAAGTGTTCTTTAGCCTCCAATCCAAAAAATTTCTTTCTTGTAATTCTCTAAACACCATCATTAGGTCATTCTTGATAATGTCCCAAACAAGAACAAAAAAACTAATTGGGAACCCAACAAGGCCTGGTGCATTTGATTGCCCTAATATCTTCATTGCTTGCTAAGCATTCATCCTCGCAATTTCACTTTCCAACCAAATCTTCACTTCCTCTGAAATTTTATTGAAATGCATATTTTCCATAGTAACAGTTCTTGCAGGTAGATTCTGAAAGATGTTCTGAAAAATAATCCACAATACCTTCTCTAATTTCTTTATCATCACTTGTCATTTCTCCATTTACTTTGATACTGCCAATATAGCTCCTTCTTCTTCTATCTTGTAGCCAATCTGTGAGAATACTTAGTATTATCATCATGTTGTTGCATATGAATAAACCTTGCTCTAGCTCTCCATTTCTCAGCTTTGAGAACTGCCAACTTACAAAATTCTTGTTTAGCTTGCAATCTTTCATCCCACTTGCTCCTCCAGATCCCATTGTTGATATCTTCATCGGCATCAATGTCCCGAAAATATCTTCTAACTCTTCCAATCTTCTCTCCGATCTTCATACTCTTGTTTGCTCCATTGTCTCAAAATTGGTTTTAACAACTGCAGCTTTTTGCAAAAACAAAAGCCATCTCCTCCTGAAACATTAAAAGAAGACCAAGCAGAGGAAATAAGACAGATAAAATTAAAATGAATGTACCAGAAAGACTCACAGCGGAATGGACCTGGACTAGTCTTCACACCATCACAGAAGAGGGAAATGGTACAATGATCAGAACAAGGTCTTGAAAGTGCTTGTTGCATTACTCTTGGAAAAAACTGCTCTAAATCCATTGATATCAAAAATCTATCAATTCTGCTTGTTATGCTATTCAATTGGTTATTAGTCCAAGTGAAAGTTGCACCATTAATAGGTAAATCTAATAATTCATGTCTTGCAATGAATCTATTAAATTTTGTCATCCCTGTAGTGAATTCACCATTAGTGGATCTCTCGTGCGTGAATCTAATTTCATTAAAATCTCCCCCAATCACCCAAGGTAAGCTCCAATAACTTCTCACTTCTTCTATCTACCTCCAATATAGTTTCAATTCACTCAGTGCAGAGTTAGAATTTGGAGCATACGCACCGAGAAAATCCACTCAAAATTTGAGTTATGCATTTTACAAAGAATAGTGATTGAATAATGACCAATTAGGGAATCCACAACTGTCAGTTTTGAATCATCCCAACAACAAAGAATACCACCTGATCTTCCTTAGAAGGAGCATCAAACCATTGAACATGCTTGTTTCCCCAAGTATGCCAAACTAAAATATCATTACATTGTTGAATCTTGGTTTCATATTGAAGAAGAATGCTTGGTTTCCAATCTCGAACTTTATTTTTTATATCATCTCTTCTATTGAGATCATTAAGACCCCTAATGTTCCAACATATAATTTTAAAATCCATGTCAATCTAGAATTAACCCAAAGAAAACCCAAAACAACAAAAGACATTAAGTGAATTTACCCTTCTCTGCTTTGAAGTTTTAGAGATGTGCCTTCATAGTCTCCATCATGGCTTCAATATTCTTTTTTTTTTTCCTTTGAAGAACAAACCAGTCTCGGGCCCAAATTAATCATCTGACCAACGACATCTTCAAATTGCCTTCTTAGCCCCGGATCAATTGTGTCTTTAATCTGACTTCATTGCCCCTGTGAATTGAATTCAGTAGAATTATCATCGACTACTGGAGATGGGTTATTCTCCAATATAGGTAACTCATCAATAACTGCATCCACTCTTTGGAGATAAGGTACAGACATGACATCATCCTCTATCGATAAATTTGGTGAAAGAGCCGTTGGTTGAGTGCTCAGATCCAAAATCGGCGATACTACCATTGGATCGGTTACCTATAACCAATTTTTTTTTAAAAAACAACAAAAAAAATCAAACCAACCCTTCTAGCTTTTCTTTTGAACTTTTTGGTTCAACGGAAACCATAGGATTTGAACTCAAGTAGAATTTGAATTTGAAACCAAAGAAGCCGATCGATTCAACTTTCCTTTTTCTCGCACGAGAAGCTTTTTCCATACATAATTGCTTGCTTGAATTACTTGTACAAGAATTTGTATGTTGTATACCCGGCCATCCAAATTGGAAAGTAGAGAGATTCTCGATTGAATTCAAAATTCTCTTCCCCGGAAAATCTTGTGCATTCTTGGAAACCCTAAATCTTTTGTACACATGATCAATCATACCATTGATGAACTTCACACGTCGAACATGAATACGAAAAAATTGACTATTAAAATGAAACATACAAGAAGATTCTTGTTGATCAAAATATTGGACTAATAACCTGATTGCCGAAGCATAGTCCAAGTTAAAGTAGATGTATGAATTTCCAATAAACCTCCAAATTTGAATCCAATAAGATTAAAAAGTTCATTACACCAGAGATTAAAAGGCACTCATTTTATCTTGATCCAAGTACCTTCTGTAGCTTGTAGAAAATTGATGACTGAATGCACCGATGACCACCATGGACAAAGCCTAATTTTAGCACCATCAAATATCCATTGACCCCCATTGAGTAGTTGATTCTTATGTTCGACAGATGCAAAGAAAAAAGCTTTCTTTTCTTCAAAAGGAAAAATATCAAACTCAAACTTGATGTTAAATCTGTTTGAGATTTCGTTTCCTATATTGATCCAAGATTCAACTCTACTTGAAGACTCAATGATTATAGCTTGGTCCCATGAACTGCTGAATAAAACTTTATCCTTGTTCTGCAAGTCAGATTGTGTAGAGAACGTGTAGACTGATTTTTTTGATTATTTTCAGGAACCTTGTTCTTGACAGATTCACTAGCAATAAGTTTCTTAGATAAGAGTTTGTCAAAGCCTATCAAAAATCTTTTCCACCTATTCATACCTTTTTCAAAGAGGCATAATGGTAAGAAGTAAAGGCAACAAATAGAGGCAACAAGTTTATGGATTGTTTTAGATTAGAATTAAGACTACATTATTTAAGGGTATAAGGGGTATAAAATTGGATATAAATGTTATGCTTTGAAGTTACTCAAAATTTGAAGAGGAAAAAACACGACCCCTTTAAAATAAGATGTTTTTGTTGTACTTGGGATCAAGTATGCCCACCTATACATATTGGACTTGTATCTTGTAATCCCATCAAAGTAAGACATGACAACAATACCTAATTTGGCAAAAAAATAAATGTACTAACTTCATATTTGCATGAAGAAGTTTGATAAGAAAAGTGCTAACGGTATTCATGTCCAATGACGAGGTGCCGAACTCGCAAAATAAATTTCTCTACTTCTCTTTAACTAGCAAGTAGTATAATGTAAGTAGGATCGTCCCAAGGGAGGTATGAAGTTCAAGTTGTTATGCAAATACTCTTAGCAAAGATGATTTTGTTGTAGAAATGCTGAAAATTGTAAAATGTATTCAAATATGAGATGTAATTGATTAAAGGTTCATTCTAGACCACATTAATACAAACCAAATTGATAGATAGCTATGTTCTTCACATTATCATGTTACTAACAACCCTAGAATAATTAGTACGCTCAACTATTCCGTTATTATCTTCTAGCTCACCGGATACGGAAGCGCTCGACTACCGGTTCCTACTTGCCAAGTTTCCTAGAGGTACGCTACTAGGTTTGACTTAAACAAATGCTCTAAGTTACGTGGAGATAAGGTTGCTCCTAGTGATGAACTCAAAGGCATGAATCACCTACTAGTGTTGATTTCTACATATGGGTACTCAACAAAGTCCCATCATCAATACCCACATATTACTACTCGTGTTTATCTTCTCTAGACAATTACGGGTCGAAGAAAATCTAAACTAGCAAATAGATTAAGAATTAATGATTCAATTTCGAACTTAAACCCTTAACAAATAATCCATAGACAATATTAGCATGGTAGAAATCAATCAATAACATTAATGAATGCAAGAGAACAAGTTATTTCATATCAAATATAGATTCATATTTCGGGCTTCAAATCGCCCTTAATCAAAGAGAGTTTTAGTTACTCATAATATTGGAGTTCATCATCAAATAATAATGGAAAATAAGGTAAAGGAGATGAAAATATTAAATGAAAGCAAACCCTAGCTCCGGCTCTCTGCAAAACTCCAAGAAGAATACGTGGTATATCTCCAAGTTGTAGAAGTTTTCCTTTTTGTAGCCTTTTTCTCCTTCCAAAATTAGGTCAAATCCCCAAAAGTCCAAGTCCAATATATCCACCAAGCCCACACAAGAGGAACCCATTGATCGCTGTCGTAAGCGTCAAAAATAATTTACACTTTCTTACTACTCAAAATATAAATATAGCAAGGGCAAGAAAGGATCGATCCCACAGAGAGGTCTAGGTTGTCAAATTGTTATGGTTCCTTATAAATAACACCGGTAGTTTTGTGATTTTATGAAATAAAATAAATAAAAGCAAATAAAGAAATAAGCAAACAAATCAAATCAAGGATAAGAAATATTGGTTAAGGATTTCGTTTTCATTCACTAACATGCTTTTCACAATAACTAGAATTGATTTTTAATCTCAACTTTTATCAAAGACCCTAGAATACCTTGATCGCAAGAATATCCCGCAAACCTCCTCATGTCATCAACAAACACATTAAAAGATGCGAATATGAATTCTACCTAAAGGAACAACCTAACGTGTAAAAGCACAAATCAAGTTTAATTCCTAGATGCATTAAGTTCTATGAAATCAGGCCAATCAAAGCAATTGAACGTGGAAAGCGCACTAATTCAATTTACAAAGGTTACGATTCACATATGATCATAAGAATATATCACTACAAACTATAATCATATTATGCTACTTGTATCCAAGGAATATCACTTTTGCGTATAATAAACCCTAAACTAGCAATAGATGTGATTAGAAGTTCTACCAATTTGCAACTTGACAAAACAATCAATCAATCATAAAACAATATTTCCGTGAGAATTGCAAACGATAATTATGAGACAAAACTAATATATTGAATCAAAGAATCATGCTTTGTGAAATCCAACTATTCCATAACCAATAATAAACTTAGGTACTCATATTCAAGGAGTTCATAACAAGAAGAAAGAGAAAAGACTTCATGGTTCTAAACCCTAGAATAAAGTAGAAGAGATAATAATAAAACGTGGTCTCCAAAACATTGTAGAAGTCTTCCCTTTTATATTCTTTTTTTCTCCTTCCAAAACTAGGTTTTGTCTTCAAAGTCCATTAGTTGGAAGTCCACCAAGCCCACAAGTGAGAGAAACCCGTGTATAAATTCTCATCCCAAAACGCTCGACGGAAAATCGATTATGGCCGAGAATCCGGCCGGAATAGTCGCCGGAAAGTATTTCAGTGTAACCTAAAGTCAAACCATCCAATCTGTCAACGGGTCAAATCGGTCGGGTCAAATCGGGTCAAGGCACCGAGTCAAAACGGGTCAAGTCGATGAGTCGAGCACTCGGGTCACCAGTGGGTTTGGCTAGGCTGTGCCATTGCACAGTCAGTATGTTGTCTGCACCAAGATGGTGCTTCACTAATTCCATCCATCCAGCCCATGATGGCTGCTCGGCCTTTCACTTTATAACCTCGCAAATGCTCACCTCAACAGCTTGTCGGCCATTTCCCTACAAACTTCTTCCCCGCACATCATTCATACACAATGCTCATGTATTCACAAAGTCATTCAAACACCGCATCCATTCACTCGCACCAAAGACACCGCCTAAGCCGAGTCTCACTACCATTCACCGCAATGCCTTAAATTCATTACCGACAACCATCAATTGCAGCCAAAGACCAAAACTTCATTGCACCCATCACTCTTCTCGTAACTCATTGCTTCAAATAGTTTCGAACTCGAGTTACTTCTCCTCGCCACAATGCAACCCCGACCTCGCCAACACATATCCCCGCAACACACCCATTCCTTATCAGTCCCGCAATTTCAACACCGACAATAGCCATTCATATCACCACCGTCTCCAAGCCACCGCACCACCCGTAGTTCAACCCTGCACTCAAGTACCTAGCTCCTTCTACCAAGACCAACCTGCTAACTTACCGCCAAAACTATCAACCCCGTAATCTCGCCCGCACTAGTTCCCTTCGCAAATTCACTTGCAACTCAACCACCGCACACAAATACCAACTCCACCGAGAAAGCTCCAACCGATGCTCATCTACTTGCAAAAACGCCATCCACCGCCGCTCCAACCACCGTCACCAACAAAGCAGCCAACTCGAAACCCATCTCACTCACAACCAGTTAATTCAACTCCTAATAATGCTCACATAAATAGCTGCAAGAGCAACTCAAACTACCACAACCGCAATCCACTTGCACAACTTCAAATCTCGGCCGTACCAACGTCCGAGTCATACCCATCTCTCGCATTTCGGTCATACCAACGAAAACAACTAATTCCTCATCCATCCGAGCATCACTCACTTCATTACCCGTAGACAAGCACCGTCGTTCAAACCACCAACACCACTTAGAGCTACACAAATCTCAGCAACTGCCTCCTTGTAACAATTCAATTCCATCCGTAGCTCAAGTTGCAACCCTTCTCTCGAAGCCCTAACTCGCTTCAATTTCACTGAGTTCTTCACCATTTCAAACCCCGATTTCTTCCATCTTCCATTTCAATCTCAAAAACCCATCGAACCACCGAAATCATATCCCGAACCCATTCAATCACCACCAGAGCCCATAAATCAATTTCAACTTGCCTTCATCTCTTCTCTCGTGACTTTGATTTCACCAAACCCTAACCGAGCTTCAACTTCTCTAATTCACTACAGCGGCTTCAATTCCTCTCAAAACCTTAATTCCAACAATCGAAACCCCAATTTCCTATTTGACTCTCTCTTCATTTCCTTGTCACCATCATAGTGTCGACCACCATCTTCTCTCGAATTCTCATCTCAAATCAACCATAGAAACTAGCAAATGCACCCATTAACAAAAATGACACAAAGATCAATTTTCTTCTCAATTTCTTCACCGATCTTCATTGCTACCTCTCGATTCATCACCACCAAATCACTCGAACTCAAGACCCCATCTCGAGATTCGATCCATAGAACCCATGTCTCTCGTTCTTCTTCTTCTCTCGAGATCCATACCTCTCTTTCTCGCTTAACTCTCGTGTGTCCGTAATGAAGAAAGACCCGGTTTCAAGAATGAGTAATAGATGATAAGATTTATCATAGCACCCGGAATTGGATAAGGGACATCCGAGCCGATAACATTCTCCATTTCACCGTCGCCTGGAAGACCGATTTGTATAATTCTTTTTTTTGGGATGTCGGTTCTAGGGAACCGACAGGCTTCATCAATACTTTCGCTCATAACTTCCGTATGACGTCGGAACAGCCTCATTCTTTCGCCACTGGCTTCGCTTTTTTCGTCCTCTTCAAGATGAGCATAAGAAATATAGGATTTGAGCGAATTCCACATCTTTTTGCTCCAAAGACTCCAAAACACCTGATAACTCAAAACCAAAATAAGATACATAATTTACAAGAAAACTCGCAAAGAAAGCATAAATACTAGATATAAAATTAGGTGTTTTACGACACCTATCACCCATGTAGTAAATACGCCCCAAAACGTGTCGCCGGAAAACTGGAATAAGTGCCGGAAGTTGGCCGGGATTGTGCCGGAAAGGTATCTCAGGTGAAATAGATAAGGGGTTAATCGTTAAAACTGACAGATGACTAACGGCGTCCGAATTAGGGTCTGAGTAGGAGATGAGTAAGAATCTGATTGCCGGCCAAAGCTTGTTGCACATCGCATGCCCATGTTGGCTGTAGCGTCTCTACCACGGCCAAGATGGCATGTTGACCTTGTTCTTGTTCTTCCCAAACTCACAGTCGCACCTCGCAGCGTCGACCACAACTCCGCAATGTACATGACAGCTCAAGCTCGGTCATTCCCGGTGACTATGACCTGCAATTCCATCTCCATGGACTCTTCCTAGCATCAGACTCGCAGCAAGTCCATTTCTTCCAGCTGCTCAAAATTGTCATGCAACTTCCCTGGCCATTATCTGAATCATATCCAAACTCTCCATGCAAATTCAGCAAGCACGAGACATTTTGTCTGCTGCGGATTCTTTCTTCATAAGCCAGCCGACGACCATCCCAATACGTCTGCAGACCTGTTAACGAGTCTCGACCATCAGCAATCACCCATTTCATTTGAACACAGCCCCACAGATGCGTGTCGTAACCACAACAAATTAATCAATATATTTCCCACTAATTAACTAGTAATATAGCGGTAGTAAGGATCGTTCCCCGTTTATTGTGTAATTGATATGTTATTTAGTTCGGCAAAATAATAAAAAAAAAACACAAAGAGGGATTTTTTTAAAGTGAAATAAAAATAATAACAAATAAAAGAAAGATATGATCAAGGAATCCTTCGCCGTTACCAAGCGATAACTGGATTAGTATACTTATCTATCTTCGTTAGAACCATTCATCACCAACCGTAGGAAAGCAAACTAGCTCAGTGCTATCCTCAAAACTCCTTTTACCACGGATACGGAAGCTCTCCAATATCAGATTCTATCCAACCGAACCACCAAGTAGTAGCTCACTCAAGGTGTAATCCGATTGAACGTTTTAGGCTTTGTGAATTAGGTTGATCCAAGTAGTTAAACTCTTAGCTCAAGGTTCACTTGCTGGTGTTGTCTTCGCCCGCAATTGCTCCACAGAATCCCTCTGCAAGGTCTCGCGATTTCTACTTGTGTATGAATTATTCGACGATTACTTATCTCCTAACCCAATACTAGCAATAGAATAATTAGTAAATCAATCTAGCGTGCACTCCAAATCAATCCAATAATTACTCATAAAGATCAAATAGTGAAAACAAACGATGATGTGATTAAAACTCCGAACAAACTTGTATAATAACAGCTTCACGCTAGAACATTGAATTCATCCTCAACCAACAAAAGTTTAGCCTCTCATGTTTACACCGTTTCTCGGTTTCCCCCTAAAGGGGTAAACCCTAAAATATTTTATGAAGAACAAAAGTGTATTATGAGATGTAGAGATATATTATTCTATTAGGTTAAGAAGTTCTCTTTTATAGTTGTAGAAGTGCCCGTGCGCCGAATCCCGTGTAAAGTTGGTTGCCAAAACCTAACCTAAATCGTAAGAGCAATTAGATACGCCAAGTCCAAGCCTTGGTCGTGTGAAGATACCCAAATCTGTATAATGGGCTCGCATCTGGTTAAGTCCAGCCCAACATCTCGCTTCTCATCTTCAAACATCGAGCCTCCTTTGCAACAGCACCTTACTTCATTAACTTCAGCCTTTCCAATGGCATCATTCGACAACCCATCACCATAGCTCAACTCCGTTTGCATCATCATCTTCCATTGTCCACGGCTTTGCTCCCCACCAGTCACAGCACCATAAACGCAATCACCATCATCTGCGCTTTCAAACTCCACTCGAGTTTCCCATTTAGAACTCAATCTCATTGCCATCGACCACAGCCATCTTGCCATACCACTAGCTCCATCAATCATCTTCTATCTCCGATAATGGCAGCACCCATCAACCCATCTCCCAGCTCAACTACCGATGCATCGTTCCATCACCTTCTACAGTCATTCGTCACCGAGATGCTACCATCTTCCCACTTGCTTCTTCGTCGACCAATACAACCCAACTATCACGTAAATACCCGTCCAATCCATCACCACCAGATAATCACTTCCCCGATTTACTATAAACTCGAGCTCCTCCAACTTCACCGGCAATGGCGTGACCTGATATCACAAAAAACTCCTCGAGCCGAACTCCATTGTCATTGCCATCTTCATCCTCATTCTCGAGCTTCCTCTTTGCTAACACTCCTCAATTTGAACTCGAGCTCCGAGTTTTTCACAACTTTGTCACCAGCAAAGAGCACCGCCATTACTTCTTCTCCTTCTTCTCTACCTAAGCCGAGCTATCCTATGTTTTGTCTTTAAACTCGGCAGCCGGAACCGAACTCCATCGACTGCCATGCAACACCACATGCATTAATTCCTCCTTCCGTTGATCACCGCCTCGATTCACCGACCACAGCCTCCTTCCATCAACAAACCATCATCCCGTGGCCGACGGACTCTATTCAACTCAATCAGTTTAGAGAACCGGGACAGTTCGGTTCATCTTCTCGTGGCTGCTTTGGAGCAATTCAGGTGGGCGCCTTCATCAATTACGTGTTGTCTCTTCTTTTAGACAACTTCGGCTCGCTTAAATGCTTATAGATTCTTCATACGATGTCGGAATGACCCCGTTCTTTCGCCATTGGCCTCGTATTTTCGTTCTCTTTAAGATGATAGCAAGAACTCATGGATTCAAACGAGTTCCACTTGGTCTTTGGTCCTTCTCCGCTTCGCTAACTTCTTTTATTGCACAATTAAGTGCCAATTCACTTCTTTTGGATGATTCACCTAGCAAAACACAAATAAGAGAAAACAAACGTAATATACAATAATTTGCAAGAAAATATAGCAAATACTAGCATGGATTCGACACAAAATATATGCAAAATATGCACTTAACAAATTCCCCCACACTTGTCTTTTGCTCATCCTCGAGCAAACTATCTAAAATACAACAACTCCATCTCGGCGAGGATACGGTTACTCTTAGCATGAATAACAGGCCTTTAAACCCCTAGGTGTCCCTAGTGGACGAGTTATAGTCTCGTGAAGGTTTACAAGAGGTCTACCTACAAAACCTATATTTCCAACTCCGTCTATTTGTGACAAATTCATGAACGAATCCAAAATGACTACAGGAGGAGGTACCTTGCGCAAATTCAGTTCATATTCAAATAAATAAAGCTCTAATTAGATAGTCGAACAAGCCACAATACTCTAAAACTAACAAACCACAATCACAATGAAAAGATCAAGAAGATGGATATAGATGTAGATGTTGGCGAATATTCACAAGTGATCGATGTTTCCCATATCTCTCCTCAAGGTCACTTGCTAAGATGAACCTAATCCTATTGGATTGAGCTACTTGGTCTTCAATGCTACATCAAATCAATTGGCATATACAAGGGAACCAAGAGTGACTTTATTCAACACAATAATAATTTCTTCTTTTTTTTTTTTTTTTTTATGATTGGATCAAACTGGATCCAATTTCTCTTTTTTTTTTTTAGACGGCATGATTAGATCTTTTGGATCCAAGCGCATGCTTCCTTGTCAACACGTATATGATAGTTGCCTTGGATCCTGCATTCCACGCTTGTTTAGGCGACGGAGACAGGGACTACGTTTCACACATACTGCTATTCCCAAGTGTCTTTCTTATTCCGTTTGGTCTAATTGGTCGGTCTCTTTTCTTTTTCTTTTTTTTTCAATTTTTTTTTTTTTTTTTTTTTTTTTCTAGTAACTCAATCACTCTATTTCATCCTAGAAGTAATAACACGTCGATGTTTAGTGACCCACCAAAGCACTTGGAGAACAATAGATAAATATGGAAAAATAAAAATAGAATGTGATATGGTGATATTCCGAGATATGGTAACAACTATCATGTTATTTGTGATTTCGAGCTATGTGTTCGTCCCTTTTAGTTAATTGGTTCCTCAACTCCCGCATTGAAAATGGTTCCATCCACTAATGGTGTCATCCTAAAGGCACAAGTTTCTAGATTTCGGAGTTCAAAAAGCACAATTTTTCTTGGTTTTTTTTTTTTCTGATTTTTTTTTAAAAAGGCATAAAACAAACTAAAACAAACTATACAAACATATAAATGCTCCCCCACACTTAAACTTCACATTGTCCTCAATGTGTAAAACTGAAAATTCTGAATTCTGACGTAACAGCAGATAAAACGCAACAACTGTGCAAATTGGTAAGGAATTTGGAAAAACTCCATTTCACAAAAGTTGTTCATCTACGTGTTTTCTACACAGTGTCAAAAGGGCACAGTGTTTCGATAAACGGTCTGACAGTTATGGTCTCTGGACTGAACTACGCAGTCTGAAGTTTTCTCGATTTAAAGGTATTCGTCATAATTCTCTTCTAAGATAGATTCCGGACTCAATGAAATTAAACATGGGGATGCAAATATGATATAAAAACAATAAAAACAAAAATAAAAGGGTTTAAGATACAAAACCTATGGGTTGCCTCCCATTTAGCGCTTGGTTTAAAGTCGTCAGCCCGACTTTCTTGTTATCGTCCATATACCAACAACTGAAAATCTGTAGTCCGCCGTAAAACAATCTGCAATTCTAATAACAACTTCACACAATTATTAGCATAACATATGAATAATGAAATTGTTATAGCTTGAAAGCTTCCCCACACTTAGTCCTTTCTATACTCGAAAGTGGATAGAGAACATAAAATAAGGGAACTTCTATAGGTTCCTCTCGATGAACCCGCACAATACTAGAATCAAACACATCAAGTGGTATATACTTAGAAGCAAAATAATCCGCTAAAACTTTGGAAGCACACAACTTCAATCTTAAGTAATGTGGATCAAAAGATTTAGAAATATGCAAAGGATTAGACAAACCTTCCACAATCTCTTGTATTACAGGATCCTCATCATTCTTAAAGAATTGCAATGAATTATTTACCTCGTTTGTATCGTGGTCCTCTATTAAACTATTTAGCCATTCTTCGTCAGTTTCTGGCTTCAACAAATAATCTCAAGATCAATATAATCCTTGGCTAGCTCAATTGGGTCTTCCACAACTTCAATAAAATTGGTTTCATTCTCAATCACTATCTCTTCAACAAACTCGTCATCGAATCGTAATCATCTCCTAGAAATTCTAGTTCATTGGTGCAAATCTTAAAATCATTGTTTGAGTACGTTACACCATTTATAACAACGGTTATGTCATATTCATTCTCCTCCTTTTGAATAGGCGAAAGTGATCGTTATTATGATCCGGAGTTGAAATAACTTTACCATTATTGAAGGATTTTCCAAAGGTTGCTCATCTTCATCGAGTCTTCGTCAACCTCATAATCTTCAATATCCCAACGACGTTGAAGTTCCGTTCGTATTACCTTGTTGATTTCTTCTAGAGTCTTTTCGATGCTCCGACTTCTTCTAATCGATCATATTGCTTAGAAAGTTTTCGGATATTAATACGTTTTCCGCCGTTATTCACGATGGAAAGTTCAGACCGTATCTCTTCTTTTGACATAAATGACGAAAGAACATGATAAAGAGGAGTAGGTCTTTCCACACTCTCCGTCATCTGCACATTACTAGAAAACAACCGATCAGAAGCATAACTATCCTCCCATCCCTTTGATTGCTCACTTACATACCCGTCATAAGGTTGTTGATATGTATGAGAGTATCCATAAGGCTCCGTAGGGTATGGTTGGTAGTTATTATATGAATGAGGTTGAAATCCAAATTGATTACCACAATAATATGATGATTGGTCTTGTGCTCCGTACATGTTATGTCCGTAAGGAAACATGACGACTCACAAGAACACAAGAAAAAAAAATCTAAAAAAACAAAAACAAGCTAAACAAATAACAAATCAATTAGCAACCGCTCCCGCAATGGCGCCTAAAATTTGATGCGTGTCGTAACCACAACAAATTAATCAATATATTTCCCACTAATTAACTAGTAATATAGCGGTAGTAAGGATCGTTCCCGCAGAGTCAAATTTGATATGTTATTTAGTTCAACAAAATAATAAAAAAAACACAAAGAGGGATTGTTTTAAAGTGAAATAAAAATAATAACAAATAAAAGAAAGAGATGATTAAGGAATCCTTCGCCGTTACCAAGCGATAACTGGATTAGTATACTTATCTATCTTCGTTAGAACCATTCATCACCAACCGTAGGAAAGCAAATAGCTCAATCTGCTATCCTCAAAACTCCTTTACCACGGATACTTTAAGCTCTCCAATATCGATTCTATCCAACCGAACCACCAAGTAGTAGCTCACTAAAGGTGTAATCCGATTGAACGTTTTAGGCTTTGTGAATTAGGTTGATCCAAGTAGTTAAACTCTTAGCTCAAGGTTCACTTGCTGGTGTTGTCTTCGCCGCAATTGCTCCACGTAATCCCGCAAGGTCTCGCGATTTCTACTTGTGTATGAATTATTCGACGATTACTTATCTCCTAACCCAATACTAGCAATAGAATAATTAGTAAATCAATCTAGCGTGCACTCCAAATCAATCCAATAATTACTCATAAAGATCAAATAGTGAAAACAAACGATGATGTGATTAAAAACTCCGAACAAACTTGTATAATAATAGAGCTTCACGCTAGAACATTGAATTCATCCTCAACCAACAAAAGTTTAGCCTCTCATGTTTACACTGTTTCTCGGTTTCCCCTAAAGGGTAAACCCTAAAATATTTTATGAAGAACAAAAGTGTATTATGAGATGTAGAGATATATCTTTATTTAGGTTAAGAAGTTCTCTTTTATAGTTGTAGAAGTGCCTGCGCCGAATCCCGGTGTAAAGTTGGTTGCCAAAACCTAACCTAAATCGTAAGAGCAATTAGATACGCCAAGTCCAAGCCTTTGGTCGTGTGAAGATACCCAAATCTGTATAATGGGCTCGCATCTGGTTAAGTCCACCAACATCTCGCTTCATCTTCAAACATCGAGCCTCCTTTGCAACAAGACCTTACTTCATTAACTTCAAACCTTTCCAATGGCATCATTCGACAACCCATCACCATAGCTCAACTCCGTTTGCATCATCATCTTCCATTGTCCACGGCTTTGCTCCCCACCACCACAAGACCATAAACGCAATCACCATCACCGCCGCTTTCAAACTCCACTGAAGTTTCCCATTTCGAACTCAATCTCATTGCCATCGACCACAGCCATCTTGCCATACCACTAGCTCCATCAATCATCTTCTATCTCCGATAATGGCAGCACCCATCAACCCATCTCGGGCCAACTACCGATGCATCGCTTCCATCACCTTCGGCAGTCATTCTCATCACCGAGATGCTACCATCTTCCCACTTGCTTCTCCGTCGACCAATACAACCCAACTATCACGTAAATACCCGTCCAATCCATCACCACCAAATATAATCACTTCCCCGATTTACTATAAACTCGAGCTCCTCCAACTTCGCCGGCAATGGCAAAACGACTGGATATCACAGCAAAACTCCTCGAGCTGAACTCCATTGTCATTGCCATCTTCATCCTCATTCTCGAGCTTCCTCTTTGCTAACACTCCTCAGCTGAACTCGAGCTCCAGTTTTTCACAACTTTGTCACTGGCAGTAGCACTGCCATTACTTCTTCTCCTTCTTCTCTACCTAAGCCGAGCTATCCTCTGTTTTGTCTTTAAACTCTGGCAGCCAGAACTCGAACTCCATCGACCGCCATGCAACACCACATGCATTAATTCCTCCTTCCGTTGATCACCAGCCCCGATTCACCGACCACAAACTCCTTCCATCAACAAACCATCATCCCGTGGCCGACGAGACTCTATTCAATCGTCAGCTTTAGAGAACCGACGCTTCAGTTCATCTTCCGTGGCTGCTCCGAGCAATTTAGGTGGGCGCTTCATCAATTCTGTGTTGTCTGCTCTTTTCGACAACTTCGGCTCGCTTCAAATGCTTATAGATTCTTCATACGATGTCGGAATGACCCCATTCTTTCGCCATTGGCCTCGTGTTTTCGTTCTCTTCAAGATGATAGCAAGAACTCATGGATTCAAACGAGTTCCACTTGGTCTTTGGTCCTTCTCCGCTTTCGGCTAACTTTTTTATTGCACAATTAAGTGCCAATTCACTTCTTTGGATGATTCACCTAGCAAAACACAAATAAGAGAAAACAAACGTAATATACAATAATTTGCAAGAAAATATAGAAAATACTAGCATGGATTCGACACAAAATATATGCAAAATATGCACTTAACACCCACATTATTACTTCTCTACTCCTTGATCTCTTCAAACGTTTGGAACAAATCAAGACAACTCTTTGTTTCCTTTAATGATTTCCACTTCAAGTTGTTCCATCTCCGTCTCGCCTTAGATGAATCTTGAACGCCATTGTATATCAACGATCGCAGCCCGCTTCTCATTCGAACACATCCCCACAAAATGCCCTTAACTTCATTATCGAACACCACCGAGGCCATATAAGATAGCATTTAAGTTCATCCCCTGCGACACCATCGTTCATAAACCATTATTGGTGCTCTTAAAACAGTCCCCCATTGCAGGTACCCGTAAACACTTGCACTGATTTCCATCTCCATTCTCGTCCAAGATCCGCAGACACTAAAACCCAGCTCTGCCTTGACTTAGTTCAGCCACTGCAAGCATCTTTACTTCTTCACACTTTCACATCCAGCTTTGCTGCTGCCAATCACCACTTGCTCGAGATCAGGAGTTTACAGTGGGAAACCTTGATGCCTCTTTGCTGTATTTATTTCTCAGTTGAGAGCTTCCATCTGCATTACCAGTTACCATTTTCTCCTCCATTTCATGGCCGCATCACACTCAAAGCTCCACCGTAACCCCAATGGATTGTAGCATCAATACAAGTATTTCACTTTGCCATCAAACTATCCAACTCCTCCTTTCTTAGCAACGCTAAAACTCGACTCAACTGACCGATGGAGTCCCCATAACTCCTTGTCTTCTCAATTGAACTTCCGGACACCGCCGCAAGCTTGAACCCAGCTTCACAAATTAACTCCTGTGCCTCAGCCAACACCACCAAACATCAAGCTTCCCCCTGCCTTGGTCTTTCATGCTCAAATCTCTCAAAACCCATTGTAGAACAATCCATCAGTTTGGTTGTAGCAAAAGAACTGATTACTAGCCAGTAATTCACCAAGAACTCGCCATATCTCCTCCGAATCGAACCGATTCAGCCCCGAATTCGAGCCAATAAACTACCAGATGAATCCAC